>WAAD01003078.1:3870-46442 GCA_013389945.1 Fregata magnificens
ATAATAACTGAGGTACTTCTGTTTCAGTATGTAAAGGCATAGACCTTTTTAATCGAAATGTACTAGGGCATATATTTAATATGATTCTTCCAGCTCTAATTCAGCTGAAAGCTGAAGATATCTGCATCTAGAGTGAAGCCTGGTGAAATAGGCAATACTGTTCGTTCATATGATGGGCACTCCATTTTTCTCATTGGCTTAGAGAAAAAATACTGCTCTAATTTAAGGACTTCTAATCTTTCTTCTCTGGCTGATGCTCATCCCACAATCTGCCCAAAAAGTACTGCTATTTTGTGGCTGGGAGAAAAGGAAAATACTTTTTATACACTGATGATTACGTAGTGTTTGAAAAATTGCCTCTCTTCAGAGCCCTCCTTATGGATCAGGCCTGGGAGTCCTTGTATCACTTAGAAGTGGGGTGTTAGGTATAAACCCTACAAAGCTGAGACAAGCACCTGCCTTCCTGATGAGCTCCGGCAGAGCTGGGCTCCTAGACTGCCCTCACAGAAGCTGTCTGCTGGGTATAAGACCTGAGGGAGTTGATAGAAAACAGCAAAGACAGAAGCATGCCTGGAACACTTGTCCCCTGCATGGCCTCACGTCCACAACTGTGAATGGAGAAGTCTGAAATGAAGATTTAGACCATTAAACTCACCTCTTCTGCTCTGGCTCCTGAAGGCAGTCAGCGGCACTACCCACTCAGGAAGTGAGAGAAGAAGAGTGGGTCGCCCCTTCTGGGAGGAGGCCTGTTTCTGTCAGATATCCATGGGTTTTGCAGAGCAAATGGGGTTGCTCAGGTTTGGTCAGAAATTTGGTCAAAGTTTAGATAGGTTTAGATGCAAATCAAGTCCTTCTGTCAGGCCAGAATAACAAACGTGAGCACAAATGCTCATATTTCATCATGTCATCGGTGCTGTAAGAAACATTGAAGTAAAAATTTCTGTAGAACTAGTTAACTGTATTTTGTTTCCTCCCTACCTTTCTTCAGCCGTCAAGAACAAAAACACCTGACCAGTCTGACTAATGTGCATTGCTTAATTTCAGCTTTGTAGCATAAAAAGAGAAATGTCACGGAAACATCTTTCCTAAATTGGATCTTTTTATGAATAACTATTGTTCAAGAGTTTTGTTGGTTTTGTGCTGATGGAAATTAAACCACATAAAAGTGTCATTTGTCCTTAAATACAGAGAAGAAAGAATGAAAAAGACAAAGAAATATACACAGTGTTCTGTGAAACTAAAATGCCACGGGTTTTTTCACTGGATAACACAAATATAATTCTGTTCCTTTCAGAAACTGTTTAGAGAAAAGTATGTCTATATATTTTACATGTATTTTTAAACACCTAAGTAAGTTTGCACAGTCTAGAATCTCAGCTGTGAGAAGCATCACTTTCGCAGTGGACTTAAGAGCAAAGGCTGGTGAGGCAAAGAGAAGCCTCAGAGGAAACACAAGCAAAGTCTGATGTCACGCTAATGCTATTTTCTTTCCAGAGATCTGTTAACAATTTTTCGACTGAAGAGAATTATCATTACTGTATCTATCTACAGTGCTATTTTTAATTTGAATGAAACTTGTACAGATGATGCTACAGTTGCTTAATTTTACTGATATTGAACCTGTTTCATTAATATGCATGTTGACTGAATAACTGCCTATGAACCTTCTAAAATGTGCTTCTAATCACATCAGCATTAAATATTAACTAGGAACCTGACTCTATCATTCAGTCACATTCTCTTTTTCCTAGCTTATCATTACATGTGTGTCGATAGGAGCAGTTATTTTTGCTGATAATTTCATTTATCATAAAGAAACACATTTCTCATGATTGTTACTTACTTAGCTAAATGTAGCCGTACTTCCACCATGCAGTTAGGTGAAAGCAATGTTCAATGGAGGGCAGGTTTGGGAGCGTGGCTTCTAGTAAACATTCCATCTCAGGGATTTGGTGCTATCTTTTCTTTCTCTTTTTCCTTTTCAGGGAATATTTGTCCTAGGATTGCCGTATGCTCTTCTCTACAGTGGATACAGTGGCCTGTTTCTTATTATCTTGGCTGCAGCATTATGCTGTTACACAGGCAAAATTCTAATCGCTTGCCTGTATGAAGAAAATGAAGATGGGCAGCTCATAAGAGTGAGAGACACGTATGAAGATATTGCGAATGCCTGCTGCAAAAAGCTATCTCCCAAACTAGGTGGCATAGTTGTCAATGTGACCCAAGTGATGGAACTGATAATGACATGTATTTTGTATCTGGTTGTTAGTGGGAACTTGCTGTCACATAGTTTTCCATATGTACCAATGACTGAGAAAACTTGGTCTGTAATTGCTTTTGTTACACTGCTGCCTTGCCTATTTATCAAGACTCTCAAAATTGTTTCCAAACTCAGCCGGCTTTGCTCCTTGGTCCATTTCATTATCATCCTTGTAGTAATGACTTACTGTCTCACACAAATACATCAGTGGTCCTGGGCAAAATTCAGACTCTCCATTGAGTTTGAGGACTTCTTGGTCTCTGTAGGGGTGATCATTTTCAGTTACACTTCACAAATATTTCTTCCCACACTTGAAGGTAACATGAAAAACCGGGGGGAATTTACGTGCATGCTGAATTGGACTCACTTCTTTGCTTGTGTCTTGAAAACAGCCTTTGCACTGACTGCATTCTTGACCTGGGGTGAAGAGACAAAGGAAGTTATTACTGACAACCTGCCATCATTTCTTCAAACCCTAGTGAATTTGTGTCTCTTAACCAAGGCTCTTCTTTCTTACCCTTTGCCCTTTTTTTCAGCCACAGAAATTGTGTATGCTTGTATTTCTAGAGCCAACCATTCCAATTACAGATGTCCACTCTTTGCTCTGGGGGTAAGAGGCTCATTTCTCCTGTTAACTCTGCTGATGGCCATGTTCCTACCACATTTTGCCCTGTTGATGGGTTTAACAGGCAGTGTAACAGGTGCTGCTATGACTTTTCTTCTTCCTTCTCTCTTCCATTTAAAACTGAAATGGAAAAAACTATCCTTCTTAGAGAAATGTGCAGATATCTCTGTTTTTATTTTGGGTTTCCTTTGTAGCCTTGCAGGCATAGTTTGCTCAATAAAAGGGCTGCTTGAAGTATTTGGAGGAGTGTAAAAAGATTTCCTGAAAGCCAAATAATGCCCAAATCTTATAAATGCTTTTACCCTGTTAGTCAGTGTATAAGAGATTTTGTCACTGGGTAAAATTAAGCATATGCTTAAATGTTTGCAGGATCGGGGATTTAACTGTAAAAGTATGTGGCTCTAAGCATTGGAAAATAACCTCTATAGCCAAAAAGTACAAAATTACCCCTATTTAAAATGTTGAGAGGAAAGAAGGTGTTGGAGATTGCTTAGCATGAAAATAATTGTTCATGCTACCTAAAATGGTTACTGCAAGTGATTCCACCAATTTAACCGGAATTTCTCACAGGGTTAGATACTGTTCAGTCTCAAAGCTATCAAATCTAACTTACAGGATATGATAGAGTTTGAGAAAGCTATCACTGCAAATGGATGAAATATGATTTCACATTATTGGCAGAATGTAATTCAACATGTGAACAGAACAAATAGTGAATTTCATTTTTGATGTAAGACAAGTTCTACGATTTGTTTTTTAAATGAGTAGGCAAAAAGAGAACTCAGTTTACAACAGCTTTGAAAGCCTGCTTTTATCATGAGTTCAAATGGGAATACAGTCATAGTAAAATGGGCATTCTAACAGCTCATAGTCATGGAAAAGGGAATTTGTTCTGAAAGAAGCTGTAGCTGATCACTGCAGCTTTTCTGCAAGTCTAATTCCTAAGATTCATGCCTCTGCAATGCAGTTATTCTATTGGTTGGGTTACAAGAAGTCTCACTGGGAGCATGAAAAAGTTAATACGCAGTTCACTTTCCCTCTTAGGCAGGAAATTCCTTTGATCTTCATATTTTATCTGATGATATTAAAAGCTCAATGAAGTAAATCAACTTCAATAAACAGACACACAGTTAACTTCCTGTACAACTTGCTAGATCTTTAGCTTTAAAAGATATTGGCTTAATAAAAAGGTCAGCATTGCAATGTATTTCACATTAGTGATAAAACATTATGACAAGAAGCAATCTAATCAGAGTACTCTAATGAATACATATCATCTTATTGTACTAAATCTATGTTATATTAGGTAATTAAAGTAATGATTTGAAAGAAGAAAGTTTACATTTTCGTTATGAACAATTTCATACAACCTTCTACTGCGTCATATGAAAAAGTCTTTGCATGTCAACGTAAGACTGGATTATAGAGTAAAAAGCCTAGTAGTAACTGCTCGACTAAACTATTTCTCTATGTAGTATCTTAGCATTTATGCTTCTGTCCTGCTTGAGCAACAGTGACCTCTCAAGGCTAATTTGCTGAATGATAAATAACATGCAATTAAACTTAAGAGAGGAGTTCTGATAAGCCTTGTATGTCACCCTGTTCCTTTCTTTGTCTCCTAATGTATGCTTGTTGTGTGGAATAGTGATGAAAAGTTTATTAAAACAAATTATTTGTGTAATTACAAAATTATTAAGAAAACTGAGGAAATAACTAGTCTCTTAGAACTTGTATTACTTCTTTGGTTCAATGGGTCAAATTCTGCCCTTGAATCCACAACAGTTTAATTTATTGATATTGAGATTTGTGCTGGAATAAATAGGAGGCATGCATTTTTAAGGAGACTTTTATTTTTGTGTAGAATGTCAAAAATACATTACTCATTGAAGTACCTGGAAGCTTGCTATTACCCCTATGACACAGTCAGAAGGATATTATTACTTGGATGATGTCAGTGAAAGGGTATCATTACTTTTTGTGTGGAGAAGTTTCACAAATAAACAAACATGCAGGAGCAGTATTTGTTTTATTTATCCTATATACACCTCTGAGGATAGAGGGAGGTTGTCCAAAGAGTTCTGTAAAAATTCTTTTAGCTACTTTACTTAAAAACTCTCCACAAACAATTCACCATTTTTTCCCATCTTCTACTTTTATTTGATGTGTTTTTTCTCTAACTCTTCAGAAATTCTTGGAATTGCCTCAGTGCATTTGCTGTTGAGAAAAGCTTGGAAACGGGATAAGCGGTTTATTTGTATGGCAGTTTTAGGATTCCCCTGGCTCATCAGTTTGATTCAAAATTGGCTTTAGTCGGGCTTTCTTCTGTCAGCCTTTTCAAGAAGCCAATGCCTATTCCTGTCAAGCCAGAGATGGTCATTCCCCCCACTGTCATGCTCTCTCACTTATGCAAGCCCTTTCCTACATGGGGAGATGCTTCATGTTTTATAAGACAGGTACTACTATTGTCCTTATTTAATCATTTACATAATCTCAGTTAACATCAGGGAACAGCAAGGACTATGATTAACAAGTAAATACAACTGTAAATGCATGGGAGTGAAAGGAAAGTCATCCAATTGCAAGACCTTGAGAAGTCACTTAGCAGAGGCCACTAGAATAAGAGAGAAAATGTAGTCCAAGATTCCCTTTTTGTGGCCAGCACTCAGCAATTTTGAAGTGTGCCATTGTTGTGGGACACAAAAGCTGTATGAGCTTCCCTTTAAAGCCATGGCCAGACATCTTCACGAGAAACTATATTCTGGAGTCAAGATTAAATGAACCTTCCAACTCAGAAAGGCAGAGATACAAGTACGCACCCTACAGTTCAAGCCTGAATGTGGTGCTCAGCACATGATAAAGACAAAAATAAATATTCATGACATAAGACTGACTCACTGGATTTCATTTCCTAAAACACACAATTGCATATTTTTAGAGACTTATTTCTGAATACTTTCCAATGACAAAACTCTATTAATAATGTACATAAAATATTTGCAACTGTCTATATTAGACTTTAAGATACCATTTATAGAATATGTTCAGAGAATCTAAAAAGATGGTATTACTATCAATTACGAATCAGGAGGCACTGTATTTATCAGTGTAATGACTATTGGGAATTTTTGTCACTCAATTTATACTACCAATCATTAGAATCACTGAAGCTAGAAAAGTAAAAGACTGACTAAATATTAATCTATTATTTTGGCCATTCCTGGATTATTCATTGTAATATGATGGTGCTTTATCAAAATTAATTCTGAAAGCAAACAACCAACAGTAGTGAACATGAAGAAAATGCTAAGGAGCAAATTATGTGCTGAAATAAAACATTTTCAAACAGTCTTGCTTCATTTGTTGTGCCAGCAAAAATATCAGTAAAGGAACCTGTTTCCTGTCAGCAAGAATGTCACAGGCATTGCCCAAAATGCTTCTCCCGTTTTATAGGGATTGCAGTGTCAACACCAAACCCTGAATTCCTAGTTCTGACAGTAGTTATGCAGATTTAAGTCAATCAGATCGCTCTAAAATTAAAATATAGACTCAACTAAGGTATCTCTTGCAGGTATACTGAGGAACTTCAAGCGTTTGTTTATGAAGGCTTTCAAAAGCTTAAATCTGAAGTTAGGATGAAAACCTTACTCCCAATGGGAGTATAATCATTGACTTCAGTGGACCAAGGCTCTAACATCTATAGTCCATTAACAATGCTTAATTTACTTTTACAGCAAAGCTTGGTCATCATTTTATTTCATAACTGGAGGTTCTTTTCCACATTATCACATCTTTTCTGTTTTTCCAGCAGTGAGATGTATGTCTTCCATGTAGATGCTACTGAAATGTTAGAGATGTCAGAAGAGCTATTGAAAGAAGTTCTTGAGACTAACACTATTTCATTAACTCTTCGTCCTTGATTATTCACTTCATTTTTATTTTGTGAAGTGAATTCTGAACTACATGTACAAATTTCACTTTGCATTAACTGGTTACTCTGAAAATGCCATCGGACAAAAATGGAACAAATAAAATATCCTGCGAATGCTTCCACAAATCAAGTTTCTATTTTCAGTATTTCTTTTCAGAACTACAACATTTTAAAAACTGATAGCTCATTTCTAGAAATCATTTATCCAGTTCTTCTGCGTTATTATTAATTATCTGGATGATATATTGGTCTTAGAAAATATTTATCTTCCAAAATTGAGTAGAAAAGGAAATGTATCTCAAAAAATATTTTGATAGTATGCAGAGATGTAGTTGTCCCAAGAGCTCAAATGGGAAATAAAATGTTGGAAAAATTATTGTGTTCTGTAGTAGCTGGCAATGAATTTGAAAATACACAGTTTCAAAACCACTTAAGTATTTTTGTCCACTGCTTAATTATTTGTCAAGCTGTTGCCACTTTGAAGTTAACTGGTTTTCATTCTTCTATGGTGTCATGACCTTTTTTATGTGGTCACCCCACAAACTTCTAATACATTTGTCTTCACACTGCCTCTTTGAGGGAGGGAAATTCAAAAATCTTCGTTTTACAGTTGCAAAGCCAATACTCAGAGCATAGATTAACCCAAAAGGGAATCCCATTTCACTATACCATGCCTTCATGGTGATCCTGACAGTCAACACTTCTTTTTTTATCTATATCTCCTTCATCCTTCATTTTATCTCCTCTGCCAGTTTGTGCCAGGATAACATGAAGGTATATAACACAGCAAGAAGCCCATTATGCAGCATAAATATTTAACTGAAAGCTGCCTTTCCCATTTAACTTTTTTGTCTTTTAAGATAGAAATATAAAGAGATTCAGGGAATGAAGTAGCTAAATAATTATATATAGAGGGAAGCAGCAAGTGATATGGAAGAAAAAAAGGCATATGGGAGAGAAATCAAAGACAGAGCAAATGCAACAAAAAAGGCAAAAGGGGAGAGGAGGAGAAAAAGTGTGGTGAGGGACTGGAAGAGGAAAACTGGGAACTAGCAAAAAGTGAGAAGCTGAGAGCAAGTATACAGGAAAAGAAAGATCACAGAAAAGAAAAAGCTCAGGAGAAGAGAATGGGAAGGCAAAGCGGGGGAAATCATCTGATGTAAAAATAACCGCCTGTAAACATTTTCTACAGTTTTGCACAAGCAGTAATTCAAGCTTCTCTAGTTGATACAAGTTGATATATTCTGTGTGTGAACAGTTTTCACTTCTTTCACTTCCCCAAACCTCTCATGAATTCAGAACATTTAAAATAAATCCCTTCTCATTTCTCTGGAATTATCTCTATGTTTAATGTTTTCTGTTTCCCAAAGGAATTTGAAAAGTGGTAAATAAATAACATATTATAAGCAAATTCTATTTATCTGTGTATCCTTATCTGTTCCTCTTCCTGACCTCTCCGACAGCATTGATTCAGAGATATGCACTGCTTCTAAGTTCCGTTTAATATCTTTATCAATGATGTGGATGAGGGGATCGAGTGCACTCTCAGTCAGTTTGCAGACAACACCAAGCTGAGCGGGAGTGTCGATCTGCTTGAGGGTAGGAAGGCTCTGCAGAGGGATCTGGACAGGCTGGATCAATAGGCCGAGGCCAATTGTATAAGGTTCAACAAGGCCAAGTGCCGGGTCCTGCACTTGGGTCACAACAACCCCAGGCAACGCTACAGGCTTGGGGAAGAGTGGCTGGAAAGCTGCCTGGTGGAAAAGGACCTGGGGGTGCTGGTCGACAGCCGGCTGAACATGAGCCAGCAGTGTGCCCAGGTGGCCAAGAAGGCCAACAGCATNTTGGCCTTAAGTTGCGTCAAGGGAGGTTTGGATTGGATATTAGGAAAAATTTCTTCACCGAAAGTGTTGTCAAGCATTGGAACAGACTGCCCAGGGAAGTGGTGGACTCACCATCCCTGGAGGTATTTAAAAGATGCGTAGATGTGATGCTTAGGGACATGGTTTAGTGGTGGACTTGGCAGTGTTAGGTTTACAATTGGACTCTATGATCTTAAATGTCTTTTCCAACCTAAGAAATTCTATGATTATATTTTGCAGCCCCGAAGCCAGTGCAAAAAGATCTTAACATTGGAAAAATCCTTTTACAATGACCACCACAGAGGGTCTTTTGCACCTCGGGCCAGAAGCAAAACTAATATCCCTGCAGAATTCCCAGTCTGGAAATGGTTTAGATCCACTTAGGTGCCTGCTAGCAAACTCTGGTCAGGCAGTACCTGGGAAAAGACAACACTGAGATGGCATTGTACTGTACCTCTGTTGCTCCTCAGGTGTCATAACATGTAAAATGGCAATTTTTACTAGGGTACAAATTAAACTATCTTTGTGAGCTTCTTCACACAGTAATAGGGAACTAATTAGCCTGTCAGTTCCCCCGAAATCAGGAATGGGCAGGAGCAAGATCCAGTTCCCTCCAGAGAATATGTAACACACCAGCAGGAGATCAGGCTGCCTTTGGATGTAACGTGAGTACTATTCCAAATTCTGCATGGGTGTTTCAGAGAAAAAGATTTGCCCCAACATCAAGAGAAGTTCTCCTGTACACTTTCTGTGCTAATGCTAAAGGACTAATGATGGCACAGAGAATGATACGAGATAAAGGATTTATTAATAGCTGATCAAATAAATAAATGCAATGGGAAAGAGGATGGGATAAGGATCTTGAGGAATAAATTTGGAAGTGACTGGAGAAACAAAGCAGAGGAAGAAAAAAGAAACACAAAGAGTGCAGTGGAAATGAAATTGAGAGGTTTAAGAATAATCTTAATTTTACTCTGTGCAAAATTGAACATAATTTAAATAATAGCTGGAATTCAAGTATTCCATCAAGGTTATCTTTTACCCTTGTCTTCTGGCTTCAGTGATAGATTTAAAAGGGACTGAGTTCAATAATTGAGCCTTGTGTCATGTTCTTGTGTCACAGGCTACCATTTAAAATGCTATTTACCCTTCCTACACAAGGCTCTTCACGCCCATAAAATTGTTCCTACTCAAAGTGGAAAGCAAACCAAAAACAAAACAAAAAAGACCAGAAAAGTAATAATTAGTGATGAATGCAGAGTGCAGTCTACCTTAGGCCAGGAACCCAGAGAACAGAGGACAGAGGGGCTATGTCAACAGGTTGCCATATTGTTAGTGCTGTAGCAATGTTCATAATTTGTAATAATAATGTAATGAGCAAAGATAAGGTGAAGGCAGAAGGATTAAAGGAGAGCACTCAGCACACATAAGCCATGCTACATCTACCAAATTCCCAGTGCAGCTGCTTCAGGGATACTAAGCCTCATGCAGACAGCTGCATCCCCTTGTTGCCATCTGTGGCTTGTATCTCTGGTGCTACTACTCACGACAATCTGCACAGTTGCAAAGGCATAACCCTCCACCAGCAGAAAATATCTGCTCCCACACCTGCTTGCAGGGAGCATGGCTAGCACCCAATCCATAGGATACAAGGGCTTTCCTGAGATTTAATCAGCTGGTAACTAATCCTAGGAGTGATGGCTACAGAGAGGAATGTCTTGCCAGCTGAGGCATCAGATGGGAACACAGAGCAGGCATTAAGTTATCAGTTTTATTAGACAACACTAATCTCATTTGTACAGACTTGCTAATTACACTTCAGGAGAAAGTTTTATTAAGAATGGTGTGATGGGAATCTGAACTGGGTCAAATTTTAAGGGTGGGTCCACCCAAATTGGGGTTGGGGGACAGTGGCTGGAAAGCTGCCTGGTGGAAAAGGACCTGGGGGTGCTGGTCGACAGCCAGCTGAACATGAGCCGGCAGTGTGCCCAGGTAGCCAAGAAGGCCAACAGCATCCTGGCTTGCATCAGGAATAGTGTGGCCAGCAGGACTAGGGAAGTGATGGTGCCCCTGTACTCGGCACTGGTGAGGCCGCACCTCGAATACTGTGTTCAGTTTTGGGCCCCTCACTACAAGAAGGACATTGAGGTGCTGGAGCGTGTCCAGAGAAGGGCAACGAAGCTGGTGAAGGGTCTGGAGAACAAGTCTTCTGAGGAGCAGCTGAGGGAACTGGGGTTGTTTAGTCTGGAGAAGAGGAAGTTGGGGGGAGACCTTATTTCTCTCTACAACTACCTGAAAGGAGGTTGTAGTGAGGTGGGTGTTGGTCTTTTCTCCCAAGAATTCTTCTTCTCCTAGCAATAGGACGAGAGGAAATGGCCTTAAGTTGCATCAAGGGAGGTTTAGACTGGATATGAGGAAAAATTTCTCTGCTGAAAGAGCGGTCAAGCATTGGAACAGGCTGCCCAGAGAGGTGGTGGACTCACCATCCCTGGAAGTGTTCAAAAAACATGTAGACGTGGCACTTAGGGACATGGTTTAGGAGGCATGGTGGTGTTGGGTTGACGGTTGGACTTTATGATCTTAGAGGTCTTTGCCAACCTTCATGATTCTATGGTTCTATGAAATCAACCCAAATCAAAGGTGGGTCAACCTTTTTGTGAGTGTTCCCAGAACTCCTGGAGAACTGATTTCCAAAAGCTGTCTTACTGGAGCATAGGAACTTAAATGAACATAGTGTAGTAGATCAGAAACAGAAGATTTATAAACAAATTTCTCCTCTGCCCCAGATGTCATTATTGGGCAGATGCCTTCATTCAGTCACACCCTCAGTCCTGCAAATCAGACACTTACTGGGCTGCAACAAATTCCACTGTTTCCCCTTGCTCCTTTCCATCACAGTTAAGGCCCAGTGAGGTGTCTGTTCTTGGATACCCCCTCATTCTCTGCTTCTGCTGTTGAGTCCCTGCTTCCCTCACTTGCACATCACAAGCAACTCACTCCTGTGTGTTTTCAGCAGCTTTCAGGAAAGAAACAACTTCCCCAAACGTCCACAGGCTGCTCTTAATCTGGTGCAGCAGCCAAAGCAAACAAAACATAAGTGGGCAGCCTTCTCTCCTAGTTCAATGGTGCTGGTTCAACGTGCTGCTTTTACTTGACAATCTGCAAAGAGGTAACTAAACTCATAGGCCAGTTACCACAGGTGGTCATTTGAATTAAAAAATAGAAGTGAATGCTCCCATCATTTTTCTAATCATATCAGCCACACACTTTGCTATGTTGGGCCCAACCATCATCCTTTAGGAACAGAAGTCATGCAAAACAAGACAAGTTGCTACCAAATAAAATATATTTTCTTGAGTTATTGCACGTAATCCCAACCTGAGATTGATAGTTTACATTTCAGAGTGGCTGTGTGCATGAAACATGAGAAGATCAGGGCCTAAAATACCAATTCAGATTATTTAAGCATCATGCCTTCTTATGCTCTCAAACTCTGTTAGTCATCCAAATGAAAAAAAAAAAATTAGTATCTTGGAAGTCTTATTATCAATTTTGCCATAACATGGCTGTACACATTGTTCTAGGCCAGTGTCTGATGCATCAATTGAATCAGTAGTACAGCCCAGCTATTTTCAGGGCCCTGGAGCAGCACCAAACAGGACAAGAGGAGACAAATCGCAGGAGTTTTGAAAGCTGTTAAGACCACAGATCTTAGAGAGGGAAGGGCTGGATCAGAAGTCCTGAAGAAGTCCTACACTCCTAGGATGGACAATATGAGCAGCTCTGAAAGATGCTTCTTAAATAAATGTCTAATGCAATGCATCATTCCTGAATGTTGTCCGTCCAGGCTCATCTTGCAGTTCCAAACCCTTTAATATGAGTCAAGGCTACAATCTAGGACTCACATGCAGGCCTAACTTGTCTGCCTACCTGGGAACAAAAGACTGACCTTGATTTTCAACAACGCTTCACGTATTTTCACTCCAAAAGATGGAAATGCGGTTATTTGACAAGGCCATCAGCTGAAGCAAATGCAATATCTTACTTACTGTCCAGCTTTTATGTCAATGCAGCATTTTAGCCTCAGACCTGATTAAGATTCTTTTAGAGTGATTGGACATGGTAAGCTTCTGGAATAGCGCTAAGCCAGTAAAATTGGAAGAGGCTCTTAGAGGAGATCTAGCCTCTTAATGACATATGGTCAAAAGGTTACTTTGAAAACGAAGAAGTCTTTCTGCCTTCATTTTTCAGGTCTGCAGATTTCTTCTAGGCTGAACCTGGGGATGTGGCTCTGAGGTTTTCTTCTTAAGATAGAATAAGGGAAACAAAGCCTTTGAATACAGACTTTGTATGGCAGAAATGGTGTATTGGAGCAATGAACACAGCATTTTAATGCCTGGGACTACTGTATTTTACTGCTTAATATTATTAAAACTACTGATAAAAGATTGCTTGATCTCAGTGGTTAATTACTAATACATAATACATAATATATTATATATAAGAACCATAATTTCATTCACCAGTGAACTGAAACAACCTTAGAATAGATAACATAAAGTGCAGAGTGGAACTGGATAAGACAGGATAGGTAAGAAAAAATAATTTTATATCTTCCTGAAAATAGACACCATTGATATTTTAGGGAGGGGCAATTGTAAGACAATGAGTATTACTAATATTGGTCACATTAAAAAGCATGATTGAATCACAATATGATCAGAATCTTGATTTATGCAAGAATGGCTCTGTACAGTATCATCTATTTAGAAATGATAGACCTAAGTCATGTTTATTTCACTGAAGATTTCCCCCCAAATTAAATAGCAGAAGCAGGGAGCTCTGGAAGGAGAAAGGTATAACAAATCCATAAACCAAGGCAGAGGTCTTTGAGGGAATATGGAATTTCCCTGCCTAGAATGTAAATCATAATCTTTGAAAACCTTAGCTTTATGGAAAAATACTATTTCATTTCATATAAGAAGCCTATAATATATTCCACTTTAAAGCTCTTGACAAAAACAGGAGGCAAAATCATCCAGAGCTGTTTTATGATACAGCCTACTGTATGAAAGGCAAAACAGAGAGCAATCTGCTGTTTTAATTACATGCTTGGAGCAAATGCAATATCTGCAGCTTTAATAAACATTGACCCTTTAACTGAATGTGCCCTACAAACACATTAATGCCCATCTGGGAAATAATCCAATGAAATAATCCAATCATACCAACAGGGAATGGCTGTTAGACTGGCAAGTGAGGGCTCATATACTTTGGGCTGTAGCAGGCTGTTCCCTATTAGCTTGTTGCCAGAGCTGTGCACCTTTCATAGAATTTTTTGTCTTTTAAAAGCAACTTGAAAAAACAGTTGTCATGCAATGAGTCAAACTAACATCACTGTGAAATTAAGCCCTCTTGGGTTACACGGGCATTAGCCGGCATAAAAAAATGTAAACTGAATTCCTCTTTGCTAACTTCACCCCTTGGTTCACAGAGGTGCTTTTTTCCCAGCAAAAAGGGAACTGATGTTGCTATTGTCTTCCTTCTCTTTCCTGCTGAATGGGGGCTGTGGTTAGAGAAAATAAATTCAGTTGAGGAGACTCTTCAGAAAATTGATCGAATCCAGAAAATCTCTCAGCCTCCTGAAAGGACCCAACCCAGTCCCAGAAGCAACGGCTACCTGCTTATCACCTTTGAGACTCAGAAAACATGGAGTCCAGCAAACAGAAATGAAAATTTTCTCCCCATTACCACACTGATGTTTATTGCCACCAGTTCTGCCCAAACCACAATGAAAGATTCAAAACTTTCCAATTTTGATGTTACAAATGGCTACAAAGTTGTAACTGGTTAGTGTCTCATGGCTGGGTAAAATCTCTCTGAATCAGTGAGGTCCAGCCAGACTGATATTGATTATTGTATTAATTTAGAGCCAATGTATCTTAATAGTTATGAAGAGTTTTTGAAATGCAGAGAAGGAGTTACATTGCTGGCAATATACTTCTGCTGGCATAAATATAAAGCTGACAAAAAAAAGTAAGAGAAAAAGAGATGAACAGCTAAGTAAATGATTTGCGCAAGGTTGGAGAAAGAAACCTTGTCTTTCTCTTTCCTGCCCAAATATTCTGTTCATTCTTCCTATAATAGCATATTTTTAAATTGCATGAATATGTCCTACTGGTCCACACAACTTTTTTTTTATAGGGATTGTCTCCAAGGAGAAAAAGTGAGATGAGACTCCAGTCATTTGATTCACAGCAATTGGGGGTGCTAGCGAAGTTGCCAGCCATGCTAGGTTTTTTGTTTGTTTATTTGAATGTTGATTCTAGAAACCAAAAAGCATGCAATTAATTCCTGTAAGGTCTCAAGCAACAAGCAGAAGGTAATAGTTTGCGTTCATTTCTACCCTTAAAAAGCAGGGGTTGTCATGAAAATCAAATACTCATCAGCAAACTGCAAACTGTGAAGGACCATTTTATTCCTACTACCTTCATCAGAAACTCTGTGTGGAAAATGGCCCCACTTAAGACACATGAGGACCTCTTTCTAATTTAAAATTTCAGCTCCAATTTGGCAACAGAGTTGCACTGATAAATCCCTTTTCTGTTGGAATTCATAACTGTGTAATGTCTACAGATACTAAGCCTTAAAGGAGACCTAATTTTGTTGTATATTAAAAAAAAATCCAACTACAGGAAAGATTTTAAATTTTTTACTTCTTTTTATTTTTCACCCTCACTTGAATGATTCCTGGGCACAGATTTACATTATGGACATTTTGGAATATTTTATTTTTGCACTATCTTCTCTTCAAGATGATTACGTGGAATTTCACACACTTTCTCATAGGCACGATGTTGTGTGCAATTAATACAAAACAATAATTTATTATTTCAGACCAACACTTTTTTTTTTTCATTTACCCAAGATCTGATGAAGTAGTTTGCATTCTTGAGAGGCCAAGTATTAGTAGTAGCCATGCCGTTCCCTTCATACCTGAAATCTAGCCACATTTACGCCTAAGAGAAACAGAAGGTAGATTCTGAGTGAGACTCTGCCCACACACCAGGGCATAAGGGACTTCCGAAATTAACTGTGATACCCCTTATAACCTTGTATGGGGTATCCCTATATGCAAATGAGGGACTATAAGTATAGCTTACTGTATAAGATCAAAAGTCCATCCAGAAGTGTAACACCTCTTCGACAGTGGCCAGTAACAGGTATCTTGGTAACAGTGTAAAAACCAAGCGAGAACTTCCCCACGATACTTTTTCGATCTCCAGCGATTAGTTGTTCAGCAAATTTGTGAGTGAGAGGTATTATCTTTATGCTTAGAGTATCTATCTGGTAGATTTTTCCTCTGTTAATTACCTTTCTGAACAGCTGTACACTTTTAATATCAAAATACCCTGTGGGGAAGAGTTCCACAGTATAACTAATTTTATTCATTTTCAACCTACCCCTCAAAAATGTCATTTGAGCTCTCACTAGCTTTTGTAG
Source organism: Fregata magnificens (assembly GCA_013389945.1). Lineage (NCBI taxonomy): Eukaryota > Metazoa > Chordata > Aves > Suliformes > Fregatidae > Fregata > Fregata magnificens. The sequence continues at coordinate 20,049 of WAAD01003078.1, forward strand.
GAAAAAAAGTCATTGACTGTTCACCTTCTCCAGGCCATGATAGCTGTGCAAAATTAGGTTGTCTCTTCCTACCTGAACAGTCCTAAACAATTTAGTTGTTCTTCTTATGGAAGCCGTTTCATCTCTTTGATCACCGTTATTGTCCTTCCTTGAAACTTTTCTAGCTCTGCCCTGTCCCTTCTGGGGATGAGAGATAGGAGGGAAGACCAGAAATGTAACACAGTATTTAAAAGTGGACATAGCTTGACATGCTGTTTTGTTTTCTATTCCTGCAGTAATAATTTCCTGCTTTTTTATTGGTAGCATTGTTCTTGCCGTGGTGGCCCAAGGACATATAAAAGCAAGCAGCTTGGAAATAGAGGTAATAGGTTTATCAGAAGAAATTAAAAAAAAAAAAAAAGAATTAATTTTGGCTTGCATTTTGCAAAGGGTCTCATATGCTGAAGAACAACTGTAATACCTAAAAATTCTGTCTTATTTTGTAGTTGCTTCTTTGACTTACTGAACATAAACGTGACTTTTTCACAGAATTATGTGTTACATTTCCAAGACCTTTTTTTTCTGAGTGGTAGCAGCTAGTACAGAGCTTATGACCCTGCACGTAAGTTAGGATTACTTTTTCCACATTGTGTGTTACTTCCCAGAAATCAAAATAACTGGTCTGTAATCCCAGAATCCCTAATTGAGATGCTTGTAAAAAGTTATTGTCATAGTCGCCACCTTCCATATCTTTAGTATAGAGCAGTTTTCAGGAAGATAGTAGTTACGCTATTTCATCCTCAATTTCCTTTAGATCTCCTGGGTGAATACCATATGGTCCTGGCAGTTTGCTACTGTTCATTTTGTAAATTTGTTCTATAACCTCCTCCACAGACATTTTAGTTTAAAACAGATCTTCTGATACGTCCTTGTAAAGACAACTTCTGGAGTGTGAATCTCTTAGATCTTCCAGGATGAGGAAACATGCAAGAATCCCTTTGTTTTTTCTGCTGTAACTTGTCCTCTCATTAATATGTCAATTGGCCTTAATGACTCGAAGGAAGGGTCCCCACTCCCAATAACCTTGAGGAAGAATTTGCTGTTAGTCTTTATGTGTTTAGCAAATAGTCCCTAAAACATTTATTGTTGACCTGTGATTTGTGTCATTATGTTTAATTTGCCACTTCTCATGTTCGCTTCTCTTTCCCTTGCTTGGACATGGCTTCAATTTTTTGAAGGATACTTTCTTACCTGCCTGCTCCACTAAGCAGATGTTGCAAGTGTGGTACTCCCTTGAAAAGTCAGCTAAGACAAGAGAGGAAAGAACCATAGCTGTTCTCCTCTTTACAGAACACACTTTGCTGCTAAAATTAAGAAAAAAAGGTCGTTATTGAGAAGTGTGTTCCTCCGATGGAAGGCATCTCAGTTCACCCCTAGTGAAAATTTTTTTTTTTTTTCCCCTTATCCTAGTGTCTGGAAAATCAAGTCAATCAAAGATTTCTTTGTCAAACTTTTCTGTACAATTCTGTGCTAGAATGGTGCTTCAGCCCCAAATTATGACTATTACTCACAAGTCTTCTCTCCAGATTAGTAAGAAAGTGGTGACCAAGAGCTTGGAAGGTTGAGAAGATATCTGCTCCTTTCTGGCACTGAACAGGGAGAAGAGCTATTTCCTTTGCAAAAACCCGAAGTGGAGAAGTGCTTCTTACCTTTGATTGTTGTGAGGAGATAAAAGTGTGGCTAAAGGGAGAGTTTCATTTGCATTTACTTTCTAACCACAGCTTTTTCACCAGTGCTTTCATTGTCACCTTCTCAGAACATAGATGTATCTTTACCTCAGGACTGAGGAACTTACATATATGTACAAAATCATTTTTAACAAGTAGGAAATTGCTGAAGTGAAGAGGCGTTGCTTGTGGAACATCCCATTAAAATCTACTTTAAGAAACTACTGGCAAAACCTTTGCAGAAAGGGAGTGTTTTCACAGAATCACAGAACAGCTGAGGTTAGAAGGCACCTCTGGAGGTTATTGGTCCAACCGCCCTGCTCAAGCAGGGCCACCTAAAGCCAGTTGTCCAGGACTAGGTTTATTTATTCTCATTGTTCATTCCCTCATTTTGCCAAGCTGATGCTTTTTTATTTTTTTCTGTTTCTTTTCCATCTTGTTATTCAGTGACTTAATACTAAGCGCCTGACTTTAATTTTAAGCAACTAGACTTTGATTTATAGACTGAGTTGAAGTGTGGACAAATGAGCAACTATGGTAAGCAAAAATGTAAACCACTAATCTAAATAAGGTAGATTTCACTATTGGTAAAATGCTAACAGTCAGTCAAGTCATGTTTTTCCCTTAAAAAATCATTACAAAACATAATTTCCTTTTAATTACTTATACTGTAACTTTGTCCCAGATTCTGAAATGGTTTGGGCAATGAAATGTGGTAAGTTTGTTTCCTTTTACATGTCTAGTTGGTTTAATTTCCAGTTTAGAGATTTTCTGGTGTTACAACATTGGAAGGATATGTTAACCATTCATGACAATTCTTCAGAACATTTTTCAGCATTTTTTAGAATTGCTTTCTGTCCAAATCAAGTTTGTAAAACTACATATTTAGAGGGAAAAAAGGACAAAATCCTTTTGTGAATCATTGTTAAAAATCCTTTTTTAAAAACTGTTTCTTTTATTGTCTGTCTTTCTCCACTAGGTTTTAAAGAATGATTTATTAATTGTTTTCCTTTTTGCCATGTCATATACTCACATTGAGCTCATTTATTGTTCTGTTCGTACTTTACTGCCCTCTGAATTCTTCCTGGTCATAATTTGGTATAAATTGCTACATTTCTTTACTGTCTGATTTATTTTTTTCTGTTGGCTGGAATCCATGGGGTACATTTTTAGGTTCACCTATGTTACATGCTGACTGCAAATGCTAAAAGTCAGATAATTGTGAGTAACATGCAAGCACTAATGCATCAGAAGAAGAATGCATCACGTAAGCAAGAAGTTTTCTGAGCTGATCTACAGAGTTAACATATATGCTGTGATCTACCCACTTAAATGAAAATCAATAGATGGCAATGAAAAGAAATACCTCGGGGAGATTCAGGTTCTACTGAGAGCATTCTCTTGGGGGAGTGCAAACATTTCAGACACGAACAAAAGCCATTGATTGCAAGCTGAAGAGGAACAGAAGTACCAGAAGTTCTTTATAGGAGGTTTATTCTGTCCTGCATCCTGAGCACCCTACAGATAAACATCAGGTAAATTTAATGTTTTTCTTCAATTGGCTTAGCCACAGAGAAGAATTGCTGTCCTAAGAAAACATGTGTGAAATGTCCAGCCTAAGATGACTCACCTACTTAGAAGAGAAGACATATAGATCTTACCTTTATCAGAGCCACAGAAAACAAATTTTCAAAGGATGAAGTGTCTTAGATGACTGATGTAATGAATTACCTAATCAATTTTCTGCTGAAGGACAAGGCAATTTCCTGTCTAGACTGTATTGTAGAAGTGCTTGATACTAATTTTCAGCAAGCAAAAGAATAGCTGTCTGTGACTATTTTCTGTTCACACAAAGCCTGCAGAAGACTCTGCAAGTTTTTAAAAGTAATACTGAGCTGACTAAAAAACAAGTTACACAATAAAACTTAACATCCTGCTCTCCTCAGTGTTTCTGTTGAGAGCAGTCTGTTTATTTCTGACTTATCAATTGAAAAAATTGTGATACTAAAGCTAACCTTGCCTCGGGTCTTCACTTACAACCTCAGGGCTGTATGACTTAACTGTGATACTCCTCTATCTGTTATACCAACTTAATAGAACTATTTGTGGAATAAAATGCTTTTTGAAAGTAAAGGTACCACAGTTTGACTGATATTGTCTCTATTATTAAACTACAATTCAAAGGACAAACTGAAACAACTCTTTTTGTTTCTGGACTGCATTTGGCTCATTAAATATACTATTGCTTTGCAAATGATTTATCTTCTTTGATTATCTGTCATACACTTGTTACCATTATATATTTGTTACCAGGTACTTGCTCTATCTCTGGTATAGGGGAATCACCTCTTTAATGTTAGTCTTAGTAGTTGCTTGGAACAATTAATTAATAAATTGCAGCACTTCAATATTGGTCACATATATTCAGCTAACAGCATAACAGAAAAAATGGCTCTAAAATTACACAGGTGACTTAGGAGCAGTGTGGTCTTGATTAAGGATATGCATGCTCCATTTTATTCAGATATCAGGAGCTGATTTCCATGTATCAATACAATAAGAAGATTTTCAGAGGTAAAGTCAAAAGAGAAATATTTGCCATTAATCCCAGGTTGAAGAACTGAGCAGTAGAAATGCTCTGAAATGTCTTTAAAATGTTGAGAATATCCAGTAACCATAAATAGATGCTACATGAAAAATTGCTCATGCTTTTCAAATGAATCACACTGCAAAGAAGTTTTTGTCATAAAAACACAGTCATAAACAACCTAGGTTGGAAGGGGCCTTGTGGAGGTCATCTTGTCCAATCTCCTGCTTAAAGCAAGGCCAACTCAGAAGTCAGGTCCAAAGTGGATCTGCCTCTGTCTTTTCTGCATCCTGAGGCTGAGGTACTCAGCTCTTCACTGCCTCTGCCCTTCTGGCCTCCCAGCTCTGTCCCCCGAAAGGCAGAGCTTGGGGCGAGTGAAGCGCTGAGATAGGGATCACTAATGGGAAGGTGACAGGGACCAGACAGGACAGCAGATCCTGTCAACCTCTGCAGTCCTGGGGACCACAACCTTTGTCTCAGGAGCCAAGGAAATCTGCCCTGGCGCTGCTCAGAGCTGTGCTGGAGAACCTCCCCACAATCTAAAAGGTGGTAAGGAGGTCACTTTTACTTCCTCACTGCTTCAGGGATCTTTTTTCCTAGCATATAACTTTATTTAAATCCTTTGTAGCAGTGTTGGATATCCTTTGATAAGTGAACTTCATATGAGACGATACAATAGGTTTATCATTTAATTTCTGAGCTCCATTTCCATAGGAAGGTTTTTGCTATTCAGTGGGTCCTCAATTTCAGCTTGTATTTCCTTGACTCTGTAATAATTTAATTGCACAATTAGAAAAAGAAAATCTCACACAGGGTTTCATTGTAGGACAAGGAAAAAAAAAAAAAAGAAAAGAAAAAAAAGATCATTTGTTCACAAAGGTTTTGAAATCCCATCCTGAAATTATGGTTATTTCTATGGCCCTACAGAAAATCTGAAAGAGTCTTTCATCAAAAAATGTGGAGTTATTTGAATTAGTCTGTAGACACTAGAGTATATAAAGCATTTTAAATGCCTGAGATAGAAACAATTACATACTTGACAGTACTGAACACACTGTTGGCACTAAACAAATACAGATCTAATTCCTGACGTGTTTAATCAGTCCTATTCAGAAAAAATCTTTTGACTTTAGGGAGAACTGTGCTGGAATAAAAAGCGTGTATGGACTCCAGGGTCTAACCTTATAGTAACGAACAGATAAAATGTCCACCATGTAGCCATTGGTTCATTAGGACAGAGCTGGAAGGCCAGTAGCTCTCTACTGTCTCAGCACAAGCAAAGAAGGTGGATTTCTGACTGTAAAAGTATTTTCAGCAGCTCTAAAGATCAAGTAAAAAGAGTATTTGAGGTTTTCCAAACTTAATTACTTTGTTTTATTATGACAGAAGGAGTAACACAAGCTGTCAGCATACATCTTGAAATTAAATCTGCATGCTATGTAAAATAATACTCTCCGACTTCCATGGCACTACTGTGGACTTCCTGAAATAAGATACGACAGGAATAGCACAGTTAATCATATTCTGATGTCAGAATTTTTCAGAAGAAGAGGTGATTTTAAGAATGAAACTTTCAACCCCTACTGAAAATCTTTTCCTAGTTATAATCTTCCTTTTAAAAAGAGTCAGATCACACTAAAGAACTACCTATACACATCTCGCCCTTGTATCATGGGTGCGGGAATGGTGGTTGCTTAATGCCAGAATGATCACAACTGCAAGTACCAGTGGAGCTAAAGCCGAACTACGGTTGACTGGTACAGCTCAGATTTCTACCTATCTTCAGGCCAAATCTATTCAAGGCAAATTAATTTCAAATTTTAGAGTTTGTCTGCTTACAGATCTTTCAAATATTATTTCAGACTGCCTGCCTGCTAATGCAGTGGTGATACAGCCATTTTAAAATGCATGCCAGAACACACTCCACATGCTGAACAGTGGCAGAGGTGTTAAAAATATGGTGCTGTGTACACGGTAGGCAAATTGACTGGTAAGTCAGTACCAATGACAAGTCTTTACCTTTGCATTTAGCACATCAAGACCTTGCCTGGGCTTGGAGGCAGTGCTACGGCAGCTTCAGCATTCCAGCAGCAATGGTATATTTCGCAGCTTATAGTCACAAGAAAAGGTTAAATTCTCCTTTGTCTTGTGCCTTATGCAGTCATTTAAATCTGCTCAATAGAGCACAAACCTGAATCAGAGCAGCGGTGGTGAAAGTACACACACCTACACTAGAGGCGGGCAGTGGGCAAGCTTGCATCAGCTGAGTCGCCTCAAGAAGCTGCCACCCCTTCCTCCCCAGGCGGTTGCTCCCAACCCCCTGACTCTCCTAGCACCATGCTGGCACAAGTATTTCTACAGCCGTTCATTGATCCAGCACAGGAATCTGTGTGGGATCCAACTAAAAAAACAGGCCTTTGATGCTGGGGTGGGATTTTTTTTTTAAACCAGGTCAGTTCCCCACGTGGTTCCCATGCAGAGCTGTGCAGACTCTAGCATTAGCACAGAAGCAGAGGCAGCAGCACTGCCACAGACTGTCAGATCGCAGCCTGAGGGGCAGTGTCTTGTTCCAGCAAAAGGTGCGTCCAATAGCCAAATACCAATTACAGAAAAACCTGTCAAAACTGGAATTACATACGACATTTCCCGTAACAGCAGGGAAAATGACTGGAATCTCTCACCTCCGGCAGTAGTCATGTGGCTGGTACCATCGCACGCCACGTCTCCAGACCTGCGTTCCTGCAGGCTGGCATCATTGAACATACAGCCACATGTAGAAGTCTTGTAAAACTCCCTTAGAATAGGCACGCATGTGTGCGCACACACACACACATATGTGCGTGCTTTCCGCAAGAGGAAGACACCATACAAAACCTCTTTGAGAGCTGTGAGGTTCTATAAGACTGTTGACAGAACGTTGCAAAATAAACCTTGGTCACTTGTCCACATTAGCCTTTGCATTCTAATTGACTGGTTGTAAATGTTTTGATTTCTAAAGGAGGAAAAGCATAGCATTTTTTGTTGCCAAAAACCAGAGCAATGATCACACTTAACCACCATTTCCCTGACTGCATCATGTATTTTATCCTCTCTGCATGAAACAGTAGCAATACATTAGGTATGTTACTACGACATCTGCCTTCAGTAGGAGGCAATATGCTCTTGTATTGCATTGGAAAATGTCTATAAATGAAGCTAATATAACTATCAGCCAGTTTGAGGCAAACACCTCTTAAATAAATAAGAAAAGAAACTAAAGAGTAACCAGTGCATTATCACGTATACAGAATTTTTCAGCCATCGGTATTTATTTTATTCTGTACTAGTTATTTTTCTCTTCTATGTGGGCACAGTTCTGTGTCTTTGTCAGATACAAAGCTATATGCAGACATGTACATTTCATCCTGATGCCAGTATAGATGATACTAGATGATACTAGTATAGATAGCAGTAGATGATATCTCCGGGCCAGATCAGAAGCTGGAGGAAATTGGCTTCAATGTATCCCTGACAGTTTATACCAGCTGAGAATCAAGATTGTTATCTCTATGTGAAATGGAGTTTCAAAGACACATCAGAGCACTTTTATAAAATGCTTTCAGTTCCTCCAGCAAAGAGTTATCTTTATACTCCCCAACTCTCCAATAGGTGGTTTCCTACTTTTTCGTCCACTTATTCTAACAGTTGGTTTTGTTGATCTTTTTCTCTTCAATTTTTGTGATATGAAGTTGAATTTGACTTGCCATGTTAAGAAGGTTACTTCAGGCACTTAGAAATAGATCTAAAAAATGATTTAGGCATCTGCAAGTAACACACATGTACCCAGAACTGCACTCCCTATAGCCTACACAGGATCACTATACACCCCAAACGATTATCAAGAAATGTCATACACTGAACATGGAATTGCCTGCACAACAAAAACCACTGAGTCCTAAGGAGTATCTGAAATACCCATCTCGCTCATGTTCAGGATCTAACCAGGACTCACAGCCTCAAAACCTTCACAAGGAGAAGGACTTACTTGTAGGCTTTTTAAATAACTCATTCTCTCAGGAAATGGACACACTCAGTTCAACACCTCCTCTGTTAGAGGTTTCAGACCTACATCTCCCACCACTCAAGGAAGTGCTCTGACCAGGCTAGAGAGCCTGGATGATGCAGCTGGGGTGACTGCACGTCCCCTGCACTGCTGACGGAAGTGGGCCACTATGCAAAGGGGCACACAGTCCCTATGGGGCTGGGGGCACGTTGCTCTGCAGTCGAGAGTTAAGGCACGCAACTGCAGGAGAGGGTCTGGGGGAATGTCCTCCTTTCTGAATCAGTGATTCTGCATTTTGTGAGGGACTCCCAGCCTGCCAGAGCTTACCTATACAACAGGGTACCTCAAGGCAGCCTCTGTCCTGGAGCCTGGCTCACTGTGCTTGGTGCAGAGCATGTGTTCCAGAGCAGAAGTGCAGGACTCCACGCTATTTCCAGGTCTAACAGAAAGACAGGAAGGCCCACTATATTGGGTACCTTCAAGACTAGGAGGCAGTCTGCACAGGAATTTTTCTGAAACAAGATTGTTTCAAGAAACTTGAGCTCTCTCATTTGACTCTTATTCACTTTCCATAGATATCTCCATCCCTTATCCAGATACCGCCCTCTAACAGGAGACTGAAAGGCTTGTTTTATGATCTCGATTTAAGATTATTCTTTGTCCACCACGCATAATTTTACTACCCTTGGTGCCACATTTCTAAAAAAGATTCAGTATTTTATTTTTATTGACCTGCGCTTGCTACATGAGAGAGCCATTTCTCAAATGCAATTAATTACTTGCCTGAATCCTTCTAATTTCTGGATTCCTGTCAAAATGTTTTAAATTCTTTAAAGTACTAAAGTTCACCAAAGTACTTGAGTACATATTGAACCTTAAGCATACTCCCAAGGCAATCTCTCTTCAGAGGCTCTTAAGCAACACGGTTTAAGTATATGTTAACAACTGGTTTGCTGAAAAGAGGATATACTGCATCAGATCCCATCCTGATCTGGTTGAAGCCAGTATAAAAGGATATCACCAAAAGCAGTGACTATTGGATTAGGCTGTTAACCTCACTGCTTTGAGACTAATCTGGGAAAAAGTCTGATGTGCTTAATTCTACAGTAACTATTTAGAAACTCTTAGAACTTCTTCCTTACATGTTAAAATACAAGGTATCTTACATTATGAAAAAGAATTTGTACCCTCAATTTCTTTAATGCAATTTCATTATTAAAAAAATAAAACCAACAACAATCTACAAGGAAGCTTCTTGCACTTAGGAGGTCTAAAGCCACTTCAAATAATTAATAATATTAATTGATGTCATCTTTGTCAAACTTATATATTAGAACAAATTATGTGCCGTGGCCTGTTTGGAACAGAATGATTAATCCCAGGTGCACTGGCTGAGATCACCAACACAAGCTGCACTGACAAGTACAACACAATTTATGACTTGAGAACATTTAAAGGCTTCTGATTAATAAATGGGGTGTTAGATTAATTAATATTTGCAAAGTGCTCTGACTTCCTATGATGAAATGTGTCAAAAGTGCATGTTTATTTCTTATTATTTTGCACTAATGAAAAGCAAAGAAATTTACAGAATTGCAAACAAGTGCTTGTTAAGCAAGAGTTTTAATTAATGCAAAATAATGGGAATTTTCTGCACTATGTCTGGAAATATCTGCACACACAACAAACATTTGGGTTTTTATGCACAGCTGTTGATCTCTGACTGGTGCTTGACATGCACAGGGCTGGAAGGCAAGCTCAGAGGGGAGGGTGCCTAGTGAGGAGGCTGCTGCCCTGGTACAGAGTGCTGAGCCTGGATCCTGCACCAGGGACTCTGGTGCTACCAGAGGTGTCACGGGCTACTTAGCTCAATTCTCACTTCTCCTCAGCTACAGCCCAGTTTTCAGAGGAGATGTAAGTTGTTCCAAGTCTGATCTATTAGAATTAAAGAGACTGACCTTCATATCTGAATGTGCAGTTTTCACCACTGGGTATATATATTTAACGTATGGAATTAAATAGATTAAATATATAAAAAAATAAATTTACAGTCATTTAAAGTTTGTCTATGGCCAAGGCCAAAAAACTGTCAGTCTGCTCAATGCATTCATATTTTCTGTTTTATTTTTATAAAAGATGAGGTTTTCTCTGCAGAACATGTATTCCCATGTTCTTTTTCCCTCTCTCCACCCCCTCATTTCAAGGTTCAGACAGTAGGCTTCACCTGAGAGTGTCTGTTGTGTACACACTTTTACTGAAAAGATAATGGACCATCATACCATATCATGTAATTTTGTCAGCATTCTTTGAATTCTTCCAGATGAAGGTGAGGATGGCTGTAAAGCAGGCTGCCTGTGAACCTGCAGTCCATCTCAGAATGGATAGTCTGTGCACCTGGATTCTGAGACAAATGCACTTTTTTTTCATTTTTGTAAGTTTTTCTAGACTATACCAGAGATCTAGCGCTAGAGCTTCAACACTGGCTCTCTCTGAGCAACACCACGCGTGCTGTGGCAACCTCTCCCTGACACCACATACCACTGATGTGGTCTCTGTTTCTTTACCGTGATGTGTATGAGATGCAATAGAGATTGTAACCACTGAGAGGAAGCAGACCTTGCTTTTGTCCACTGCTATTATGCTTGGTCTTCCAACAACGGTGCAGATTATTATGCTGGGTTTAAACTCTAAGAGATATTTTTCTAGAACTTAGGAAGGTAACAGTTGGCCAGTGCAGTCTACTAGACAATACACAGTTTTCTTGCTCTGGACACAATCTACCTCCTAAGTGCAGCAGTCTGGGGAAGATCAAAATAAAGGTGAAAAATTCCTAACATTCACTGTAGAGGGAGAAAAAGGGTTACAACTGCTTTTCTCAAAATACCACAGATATACCTTTTTATCTCTGTTAGTTAGGAAGAGGGAAGAATTTGGCAAGCTAGTGTACAACGGCCTGCAAGGCATTTACTGCCTGTGCAAAAATTTCCCACTGGGAAAGTTCAGGCTTTCAAGAAGAAATCCTGCAGGAAATAGCTCCTTATCCAGCCCCAAGCACCACTCACAAAGTGAAGCTCTGTTGCCAAAGGGATCCAACAGTAGAGAGAAATTCCACTTTTATAGAGATTTTCTTACCTCTTACTGTTTTCTGCAGATCTGTGCAATTTTTAGTGTATCTGTGGGTTAAAGGAATCTTGGCACTTGCTGTATCAACAACCCAACTCTCAAGCTTCAGCTCTGTTATCTAAAACCCATTTTCTAACTGTAACCTAGCTATTTATATATGTATTGATCCTATATGGCAAGAAAAATGGCCAGTGTAGTTTCAAATGGTGCAAGTGCTCCTTCCTTTGATGGATCAGTCAAGAGAATAATAGATTGCAATGTAGGATCTTTTTTTTTTTTTCCCCTGTGGGTTAATTTTGCTCAGTTTTGTTCAATATTATTAGAATTGTTATCACTGCATCTGATGTATGGTCTGTGATATCTCACTAACAGAGTGCCTATCGTGTGTGTACATGTGCCTGAAGACTGGCTATTTTATCCACTGTTGCAAATAAGATTAAAAAATAAGTGTGGAGCATTGCTTCCCTTGCAGCTGTGTGGACCACAGACTCTTATTTAGTCCTGAAATCTTTGGAAAGGTGAAGTCAACAGAAGGTTTAACCTTCTGAAGTTAGGAATCTTGATTTCACAGGCTCATTGCTTATAAACTTAGTTTGAAACATACCAGATTGCACTCTGAACTACGCTGCAATCCTACTGTTGAGATTATACGAGGGTTTGGTGAGCACAAGATTCGGCCCCAAAATCCCAAAATCTTTTAGCAGCCTCTAGCTCTAGTAAGACCAGTGAGCTTAGCAGTGACTTTCCACCATTATATTGGAAGCAGGTTCTCTCTTGTGTGCCTTATTAAAATAATTTACAACCAGAAATAGCCTCACTTTCAGAAGTTCATTGCCACTTTCTTCATGCCTTCTCTTGTCAGTCCTTGTTTTTCCTCACACCACTGGAACACATTACTTACATGTTTTCAACAATTTGAGTGTTTATGAGGTGAGATACACTTCAGATTTTGAATGGGAAATTAATTAATTAGGGATATTTTGCCTTTGAAGAAACACTGCTTTTTTAATCTGTCTTTATGTCCACATTTTAGACTGTCGTCTGTTGTAATCTAACGATTAAGACCCGATGGTGCCACCTTAGTTCAACTAAGGATGCCCGAGGGTGCCACTTAGTTCAATTTTTAAGCATTAAGATCACTAACACTCTCTCATCCTATCTACTTAAAGTCTTTGGCAAAACTCTTTGTTTTCCACAAAACTCAGCAGAATTTGAAAGATAGGTGTTCCCTACCCCTGATTATGGCTTTTACAAAGCCTGATTGTGCTCGTTTTCTGGAATTGTGTCTAATGCAAGCAAAAGGCAAAGAAGAGACAGAAGTGATCCCTCTAATTACATCATTAGTGCCATTAGAGCATTTACCTGGAAGGGAGGCACAGGCCTGGGTACAATCTTGATCTGCATGGGGGACTGGCAGCTACGACTGCACTTGGCAATACCGGAACATATACCACACCCCCGGCACTAACGTGAGAAGCTATTTCCCACGACTAACTCCTTCCCTTACACCCAGTAAGTCAACATACTTAAGATGCACAGAAAACTTTCATTCTTGCTTGACTGTTGGTCTCTTAATTTGCCACTAAGCGTATTTTTCACTAGGCTATAGTGGTTTCTAAAGTTGGTCTCTCCTGCTCTCTTCTTTGAAGATTTTTCTCTTGTGGACAGATGTGGAAATGTGTTGGGTCAGAGAGCGTGACCTGCAGCCTGCCTGACAGAGCACCATAGACCTCTTACTCTGGGAGGCTTCCAGATGCTCCTTGGATTGCCCCATAGCCTGTGGTTTACACATTTACCTGAGAAACTGAAACAGCCTTCAAATTCCTGCTTCATCTCAGGCAAAGGACTGATCTGTACCCTGCATTCTGCCTGCAGTGATTGCTTTCATCACTGTACCATTGGCTATCAGAAGTAACGAAGAGGGAAATGGCACATCTCTGCTTTCTCTGACTTAGAAAGGGAAGGGCTTGGTTCCTAGGTCCTTACCATTGAGAAGGATTTGTGGCTGGGAAAAATGCTCATCTCTGTGGAAGGAGGAAAGAATAAATCTTATTTCTCTCTTTGAGAATTCCTTCCAGTTAAGTTTAGTGACTACAGAGAGCCAAGGCATCTTAGATCTGCTGTTTTCCCTAGGTTACAGGCATGTAACCTTTATTGCTGGTGCCCCCCAAGCACCGCTCAGCGCTGTGCTCCTCAAGTCCCTCTGTGAGCGGGGCTCTCAGTCTGTTCAATTCTCTGTGGTGTTAGAAGTCACTGAAAATTACAGACTTCAAATTTCTTCAGGAAGTTATGAAACGTTTTGGATGTCATGTTGCTCATCATAAGCAAAACCTTTGGGACCCAAAACAGAGTAGCAATAAAAAAGATGTTTTATGTTCCACATTGTCTAATAAAAAAGAGGTAATATCTGCTTTGGAAGGAAGAATTCAGAGGAGTAACCTGAGACACTGCAGGGAAGAGTACAGATAGAGACGTGCTGCTCTTTGGTAAGGTCCAATTTAAGCCTCAAGAGCAGTCTCACCACTGCAACAGTTCCCAACATGAATAAGCTTCCTGACAGAGGATGGGTGAGGCCACAAGAATAACCATCTGCTGTCTCTCCACAAGCCAGTTTACAAACTCTTTTGGGAGTCCTGGACTCCTTGAAGGCACACTACACTCCTCCTGACCTGGGGAAAGCCTCAGTGGAATATATTTGAGTCATGACTGGCCTAAATTTCTCTCTGATGCTTTCACTGTATGATTTTATCTCACATGTAATTAATGGGAAAATAACCTATACTCCTTCTCCCTTCTATATCTGAGATAATATCCAGGCCTATTTCCTTTAGCAAATAGCTTTACAGAGGGAGCTCAACTTCCTTGTTTTCCAGATTAAGTCAGGTTAATTAATAACAAATTCTTAGTCATTAAACTAAGGATAATTCCTCAGGGAAAAATCCCCTTTTTGTTTCATCTCATTCTTTCATCATTGTCCAAAGAGAATTTTCATTTCATAATGACAAATGCCAAATAATTCTCTTTCGATTAAACCAAAAAAATCTTACCATACTTATTCCCATACTTTTGCCATTCCTGCAAAACTCTGCAGGTACCAAAAAACACCCCCAAAACAGCCCCAGCCGCAACAAACAGAAAGTGAAATTTGCCCCTTTCAACTCCCCCTTCTCTCTTTCCACAGACTTAGGACTACTTGTATCCAACACGTCGGCACAGCCTGTGAGTCAGGCGTTCAGCGATCTGAATCTAGACTTTGTATTCAGAGTCAACCAGTTAGTTAGGGGAACCAGGACGTTTCGTTCCAAAACATACATTTTGCCCTACGGTACTTTTGGAGGACCACAATCAGGGAGTACTTGTAGCGTACCTCAAGCGAGTAGAATTGTCCCAAGTTGCATATTTGTGATTGCAGTTCAATAGATTTAGTGACATTTTGGCAGTGACTGACAATCTAGGTATTTAACCTGTCTAGATATAACATAGACAAGGTCATATTAATCAGCAAGGTAAACAATGAATTTGATGCACTATAGAGGCTGCAAAGATCTTATTGACTAAAAGATGCCAGTCTTAGTTTATTTTAAGTTGCTCCAGTTCCAGGACTCTCCAATAACAGGGATATGACTGTACGTGTGATGGGTATAACTGTGTTTGTGGAGGGGGATCAAAAATGTTATGCTAAAGCCGTTTGTTTCTTAACACAGCGTACCTTAATGCTCAGGAGCATATGAAACAGAGCCCTGTTCCTAATGGCTCTATCCACAAAAAAATTCAATCACTTCGTGTTGATCGCTTGCTCCGGACACCAAAACTCCTTCTAAAAAGACGCAATTAAAGCTTTCGATTTTTGTGTTTCCTGTCAAGGCACCAAGGGAGGAGGTGAGTGAGGTTTGGGACTGCAAATACTTTCAACTGTCTCAAAGCTTGTTACATAGGAAGTGAGGCAATTCACAGGGCAGAATACTTTTTACCTCCTGGCAGCTGTATCTTTCCTTGTTTAAAACTGCCTTGTTTGTAAAAGGGCTACGCATGGGTGTACATGAAAGCAACTAAAGCTGTTGTTCGCGAGGTTCCCTAAGTACATTAACCTTGTCTTGGAATGGGGCAGGGATTTAATTTAATGGTTACAGCCGGGGCAATGAGATTCTTGAATTGAACTCCAGCTTACATCAATATTTAACTTTGAGGAAGGCTAGAATTCAGAGAGCTATTGCTTTTTTCCCCTTGTTTTAATTGGTATCATTCTCCTCTCCCAAGACATTTGAAGGTTGTAACGAGAAATATTTAGATCCCTCTTTCCATATTCATTGAATATACTGATATTATATTTTATTAAAGAGTCTCAAATAGCTTACATCCCACTCTTAATAACCCTATGCATTACAAGCTTCTGTTTCCTCAAGCTACAGACAAATCCTATTACAGGGAGTAGATTAAACTGGGCCTTGACAGATCTTTGCAATTCACTGACAAAAAAGGACAAGTTGTCTTACTAATAAGACGACATCATGATCACACTAATATTATGCATCTCAGTGCTCTCAGATGCAAAAACTTTTATGCACACCCCCTCCAGCAGGCACATTACCCAGATAAAACCCAAGCAATTTTCTTTTAACAATAAGCTAAACTATCTAGTAGAAAGAATTACTTCAGATTCACATTGTGCGAACAAGCCATCAGTCAACAACTGCACGCTTGATCACGCCCTCTGGCTCCACATCCGCAAGGGACCCAGCTCATGCAGATTTGCTTCTGCCACTATGAATGATGTGTATGCTTTTGTGTACAAACATGAGCCTGGAACAGAGGGTGGAGCCAGGGCTGAAGGGAGAGAGCACAAAAAAGCATTTTGTTCGACTTTGTCTTAGGCTCCACAGTGTAGCAGCGGATGGACCTCGGGTTATGAATGCAAGCGAAAAGGATCACAGCGGATAGAAAAACGGTTGTATCCCTTCAAAATACTCTGAGCTCTCTAATAATCCCTAATAAACAGCCATTTTTTTTAATCAACAGAAACTAGCCTGAGTGGTCAGGTGCTTGTAATCAGTTTTTAAAAGGGGCCATGTGATTTCTTCCCATTATTTTAGTGTGTGCAAGAATAAAGGAAACTGGTGGCACCACCGATAAGAGTAGCAGACCAGCAGTCAGGGCCGCAGTCTGAGAAGAACATGCCCTCCAGCAGCAGTCCTGTTATCCAGGATTTCCCACTCCTGGAGAACACCCATGATGATTAGTAATCCTCGATGCCTTGGATATCACTGCAGTAAAGTTAATAAAACCATAAACAGCATATATTGAACTGGGAGACTGGAACTCTTTTCCCAAAGACAGATTTGTTAAAAAATACTTGCAAATGATTCTTGCTCTGTTTCTCGATAAAGGTAGCTTACAACAAAACCTTAAGTGTTATGCTGTCCAAGAGAAAGGCCACAGTAACAGAACAGATCAATCACAAGTCATTGCTTGGAAGAGGGAATTTAAAATCTTGCCCAGTCTTGTTTAAGTACGGTCTTAAGATGGATGTTCTTTAGAGAGAAACGTGACCACATGGCTAGCCATGGCTAGACACTGCTGCGCAGCCTTCATGGGGAAGAAAGGGTCTTAGACAGCAAACGTGGTCATGGTTCATAGGTATCTTGATTACAGTAGATTACTTCAGCATCATACCAGATAAAACTGGCACTGTCCTTTTTGTTCACATAGAAATCTGTTCATAGAGAAAGCATGTGAACAGATAAGCACAGTTCTGGATATTATTTTTGTATTATTTATGTACTCAACCTACAATATACTTGCCAAAATAGATCTGTGATGCCACTAAAGAAACTCAGGCCCCAGTAGCTATTGCAAGTGACCTAAACTCTTCAGAGGAGTGTCTGGTAAAGACACGCAATGTCTGCATATTCTCCCAGATACTATTTTGATACTAATAAACTGTTATCCAGAAAGATGTTATAATGCATCTCTCAGCTTTTTAAACAGAACGTGCATATTTGCCAGTAACTTTTATGTATATCTAACTTTTTGTATCCTATTATATTAAGGGTTGTGCTTATCTCCACCTGGGATGTTCTTTGGTGACAGCACCATCCAATAAAGCACAGAAGTAATAAAGCACTAGTTTTCTGTGACCTGTCAGTTACACCCATGCAGTATATAGGGATCAACTAGTATGCTTCTAATAGTTTGTAAATAGTTTATTCACTGTAAATAGTTATTCACTGTGTTTCAGAAACTCTTAGAAACCAGCCAAAGCATTATAGCACAGAAAGGCCGCTGCATGTTTGTCCAGCGTTTGTAAACAACATCTTCTGAGATACCGCATCAGACTTTCTTCACGTTGCTGTTAACTGTATAAGGCATAAAGTTCACACAAATGGAGTTATGTCAGGCAGGGATTATGGCTGGATGGAAATCAAAGGCACAGCAATGAACCTTCTCCATCAGTATCAGCCCCTTCCTTTGGAGAGATTAGAGACAAGTTATAGGTCTCAGCTACTTTTTCCCTGGAGCCCACAGGATAGTAGTGAAATCTTCATTTTCCAGGCAGTCTGAATGTGCAGCTGAAAGAAGAATCTCCTCCTTAATGAGCAACAATAAGTTCAAAAGTGTCTATTAACATATCTATCTACTGCTGTGTCTTTATCTTTCTAGAGTTACAAAATGTTACAGTGGTCATAATACTCTCTTTCTTTACAGGCTACATTGTAGACTGTGCAATAAAGACAGATAGAATAGAACTGACTCAGGATAAATATGTTTTGAGAGAGAAAAAAAGAATTTTAAAAAAATCAACATGTATAAAAAAGTTAACCTTTTACCATGTTCAGCAGCTAAGGCTGAATCTCCACACAGCAGTATAGATCCATTTTTCCCTGTTCCTTTTGGTAGCTCTTTGTTTTTCCATTGCAACAGACTGGCAGAAAAATGATCATGCTCAGGTGTTAGTTCAATAAAATTTGGGGCAGATATATAAAATCTGAGACATA
This sequence comes from Fregata magnificens, assembly GCA_013389945.1. Classification (NCBI taxonomy): domain Eukaryota; kingdom Metazoa; phylum Chordata; class Aves; order Suliformes; family Fregatidae; genus Fregata; species Fregata magnificens. Next base: position 38,499 of record WAAD01003078.1, read on the forward strand.
TATATGCAGCAGTTTGGGATTCTATTGCCAGATCCATTTACTTGTATTCAAACTCATCATATTTTGCCAATTATAGTTTTGTTTACTATTTAAGACTGACATTATTTTAGGTTTGTTATTCTCCTCCTGATGCTGATCATACCAGTGTACCACTGACTGGAGTTCTGTCCAATATTTTTTTGTCCATGATCTTTCTGCACACTTTTTTTTTTAATAAAACATAGTAGGAAAAAAAATGAATGCATAAAAAGTCAGGAATTCAAAGTTATGGTTCCCATGGCAACATTAAGTCCCTCATGTTTTATTGTACGTGAACTAAAAATAAACATGTAATGAAGTACCATATTTTGTATGTCAAGGGGAGCAAGTGACTGCAACTTTAATTTTACTTGCCTGAGTTTTATAGATTTAAGTTCTCAGCCCCAATATTGCAGGAATGTGGTTTTACACTGACACAGATATATAACACACAGCATCTATTTACAGCAAGTACATACAGTCTGCCGGAGGGGCAGCGCTGATTTACACCAGCTGAGCTCAGGGCCATCTGCGTGTATACATTCAGGGGTGCGCTGAGTCTGCGGAGGGGTGGGGACAGCACGTTCCTGTGCAGCACACAGACATTCTGAGGGGTTCCCTTACAGCTTCAGCAGTGCCAGAAAGAGGGGGCAGGGCCACCACAGACCTTACCCAGCCTGTCATTGGCATCTCATCACAAATACCAGCAGGAGCAGCAATAAACTGATATGCCATCCTGCTTTTCTCTACAATTTGCAGGTCCTTGGCAATCTGAACGCATTTCTATATGGAAAAATAATTTTAAAAAATTAGAAATTCCATGCAAATGGAGAGCTAAAGCATCTGGGAGTGCAAAATAAGGAATAGCAGCATAAGCAAAGAGCTCCCTTTCACATTAGGAAAGGAAGAAGTATTTTGCAAATACTTCTGGTCTTCAAAGGAATTTAAATGCAATCAAGAACTTGTAGGCACAGATAAATCTGCTTCCAAGCTATTTTTCCTCTCCAGAGAATGTGAAAACCAGGACTCAAAGTACGTAAGTGCTTCCAGTATTTCTTTTATATGAAGGTGTCCTCAAAACCAGTTGGGCAACTGGTGTTCAGTCACTGAGATGTTATTTTACTTCCAGACCTGTTTGTATGTGTTTGGTGTCCTTTGTCCTAGACCATCTCATCTTTGAAGGAGGGGCTCTTTTCCTGCACTGAGGATGTGGCATGAAACACCACATGGCTCTAACTCATGACAAGGCTCGGAGATGCTGTAATACTGCTAATGAATCCCATAAGCCACACTAATACAGTTTTGTTCGACCTGCAGTTACTAAATAAATAATACCCCTTGCATAGCTCCATTTAAAGTAAATGGATATATGAAGGGTAACAGTGGCATGAGGTGAGTTTAGCTTAAAAACTAATAACTCTTTGGGTTTGAGGTTGGGTATTTTTGTTTGTTTGTTTTATTTTGAATGATCCTAAAAAAACAGCATGCAAAGAAAGACATGGAAGCATGCATGGCGTAAATGCTTGCAATAAGGATCACAGGCAGTAAGCAAAGCTGGATATATTTGTTTCTGAAAGAGGACAAAGAGGCAATAGCTCTATTACTGCACCTTTTCCTGTGTTTTGGAAAGGAAATCCAGATGTAGCCCTGACTTTCCTAATACTTATAGTTTATGAAATTAGTTTACTGTAATGACTGTGTCTTAAAAATATGATTCCAGTCCTACAGGGTAAAAACACTTTCTGAACATTTTCATGTGAATGGTATGGTGTTTGGACTTACTAAGCACATTTTGACTCAGAAAGCAGGTATGAGTCCATTTGCTATAATATTAACATGGGACAAGGAACATCCCTCCTACAAGTTTAATGTGCAGATTGTTCAGAAATCTCTGAATTTCTGAATGTGTGAAATTCAGATGCGTGAAATCCTCTCCTCTGAGTCATCAGGAAAGAGAACTGACCTTAGAGCTCCTCCATGACGGGTGCTTGTGCTAATGACTATCTGATGATGGGAGAGCCTCTCTCAAAATGTGTTGAAATGGCACACTTGTGAAACAACACATTTCAACAGAAAAAACCAAAAATTTGAAATGCTGTGACCAGCTCAACTGCAGAACCGTGACACCCACTTCTACAGTAATTCTAAAACTACTCCGTATAATACAGTAATTCTTAGCATGAAAACCTCAGTTCTGCAAAGTTCATGACTTTTCACAATCTTTGTTCATTTACTTACTTAAGTATTTTCTCCTTCCATGAAACCAGAGAATTCACTCATCAGTAAATATCAGTATATACTGCAATAGTAAATATTCAGTGAAGACAGCAATGTCAGGGGCATACGTCTATTGCGTCTAAACCTAAGGGGTCAAAAATTAGGTTTGTTTCACAGAAAGCACACACCAAATATTTAGTACAGTGACATTCTATATAACAAGCTTTACTGGTACATCTGAAGTCTTACTGACGATTGGCATAAGCCTTCAGAAAACATAATGCTAGAACTGGCCCCTCTGGAGTGTGTACCTCAAATGAACTCAGATGTAGAAACATATTTTCCGTTTTCCAAAGAGAAAACTGCAATGGCAGCTGGATAGCAGAGCTGTTTCACACAGATGTTATTGAAGGCAGGGTTTGCATCCTAGCTGCAAATCAACATATGGTATACCAGCTACAATTTTATTTTTCTATCTTTACTGCTACTGCCTAAAGTTGTTTATTACTGGCTATCGCAAGACTGAAAGAGGAACAAACCGGAAAGTATTCCACCACCGCAACTACCATGTAAGACACAGATATACATTCACTTTCAAATAGATGAAGTTTTTTAAGACACCTCCTGGCACTCTACAGAGCTTCCCTGCAAACTTGGTCTACTTCAGGTGACTATCAGATAAGGTGATCTGTGCTTACCTGAATGACTTTTTGTACTGCAGTGAAGTAGAGAACGGGCAGTTATCTTCTGTGAGCGTTGGGTAGCAGGTAGTGTGAAGTGGTGATATCTTTCTGCTCCAGTTAACTATGTCCTGACAGAGGTCCATGCAAGCAGCCACTTAAGGAGAGTAAAACCCAAAAAACCGCGAGAATGTTTTCTGTTTATCTGTTGGATTTTTTATGACCTCTATCAGGCTAACTGCAGGTGTAAATGCAGTGTAATTAGATGCATTTTAACACTTCTCACCTAACACTTATCTGCTCTAGACCAAGGATATCACCAGTTGGAGGGAAAACAAACACAACAGCCCATGCAGTCAGCATGTTTCCGTCTGTTAAGGCAGCGCAAACACTTGACACACGGAGCCAGGTTTGTGACAGGGCTAATCAGTCAGAACTTGGCTTGCAATTCCCTTGATTAACCATAAACAAAATACCATCTTAACAAACTCTTTGCGTAGTGCTTTAGAAGGGCAACTCTCCATCCAGTGCTCCCCCACCGCTACACTGTACACCTCAGCTACAGGGCATTCACACTGTCTCCATGTCCTGTTCCACTCTTAAAGTACCCTGTCATGACAGGTCTTTTCAATCTTTTGCCTTCCTGTTTATCCCAGAAGAAATTCTCCAGACTCTTGGGATTTATCTCATTCCTCTCCTTTTCTCCCAGGCCCTCAGTCCTTACTGAACGTTCAGCTCCGCAGCAGAAAAAAGCCAAAAGCCCATCACTCAGGCTCTTGTTCTGCCCCCCATCTTCCTGCAGCCTTCCCAACTTCTGCTGTTTGCTGCTGTTTCTTGTTCTCCCACCCTCTGGAAAACCTGGTAAGCCTTTTTTCTTTTTTTCCAGCTCTCAATTTTTTATGACGTCCCATCTATTTACATCCTTCAGAAGACCCTTGCAAAGATCTCGATCTCTCACTCCCAAGCTCCTTACAATTCCTAGTAACAAGATGTGTGTATGAGAGCATATATTGATGCTTGTGCACTTTTCATTCTGTATGTTTAATTCTTTCTTTCTGTATATCTTACCCTCTTTTTTCTCTGTAGTTCTTGGGGAATACCTCATTTTTTATGAGATCCATACCAAGGACTACTTATTTTAGTTCAGATCAGCTGATTCTTGCTAATTACTTAAGGGTAAATGATCATATAAGAAAGACTTGAAAAGAAGCACAGATGAACTACTGGACCCCAAATGAATATTTCAAAATATTATAATTAGGCAATGTATATTTGTGACATATAAATCCTAGTGATTATTCAAGTGCCAAAGTTACATCCTTTAACAAGAAAAAGGCTACTACAAATGTTATACTTGTTTCATTTAAAAATAGTTGAGGAAATACATGTCCTTTGGACTGCATACAAAGACTGAGAAATCTCTAAGGAAGAGATAAGTTGCAGAAGCAAAATTTCTGTATTGAGAATTAGCTGCTGTTGCAGAGATTCAGACCGGAGTAATAAGGTCATTAATTCTATCTTTCTTCAGTTTCTATGCTTTTTGTGTTTTTATACATATTTGCACAGTACCTATCTGTAAGTGGGTGCTTCTATAAAACAGTTTACTATTAATAATGGATATCTGAGGTGAGGCCAACATATAGAGAAAAAATTGTAAGCAACTCATGCAGCTCATATGTTGACTATTAATTGAGTGATTCATTCAGTGCTATATCCAGACAGAAAGCCAGACTGAAACATAAAGGGGCAATTTAGAAAAAGACTAGAACTTGCACAGTTATCAGCTGCAGTATCTGAGACCTCAAATAATGGCCTAATTACAACTCATCTGAAAGGTATCAGGGCCTTATCATTTACAGAAAGTATTAATGGAAAATTACTTGCTTTTCAAGCCAATAAGCCCATCTGCAGGTTCCATATCAGCTCCCACCAGACATATATCTTTTTACACACGGGTGGTCTGTCACATGATGATTGACTCAATCTTGACAAGAAAAGGGATAGAAAAATTATCACTTTGTGCAGATATGACCACTTCTAACTTTGGCAGGTGAGGCAGTCTGGATTGCCCAACACCGACCTAATTGCAACAGATAACATTTTCCTCAATTCTTCCATTTTCATAAGCACCAGCCAACATATCTGTCCTTTCTATGTTAACTAATCCCCTCAGATTATGATTTCTGCCATATTTTGTCCATTGGGACCAGCCATATAGCTAACACTTTTATTCAGTAGTACTGAATGTTACTGAGTATTACTTTGCATAGCAAAGTAGTGCTGAGTAGCACTTTGCTACACAAATGCAGCTACTTGTAGCTAGGGTACTTCTCATTGTAAGCAAGAACATCACATTTCTGCCGTTATGCTAAGGTGATACATAGCACCAAAGACAAATGAAAAACTATCCTGCCAGGATACTGGCACCCTGGATTATAAACAGAAATAGTGATGCTCAGGTGCTTTGAATGCCAAGACCTGAGCAAGCTTAAAAAAAGAAAAGATTTTTGCCCAGGATTAGGATGTTGACAAAGTTACCTAGGATGGTAGTCCCTGGGTCCATGAGATCCAAGCCAATTCTGAAGTCAGTCATTAGGATATTCAAATCTCCCCAAATAATAAGTTTGATGACGTTCTTCCTCCCCTTCCAAAGGCTGGACATTGACCATTTGATCGAGGCATTCGATACAGCGGTGTAGCCGGTCACACAGATTATTTCTAAACTTGCTAAGTCTTGATTCTCTTGCAAAGTGATCTCTATTCTTGTGTTGTGAACACAGAATTCATCTGAAACCAAAAGCAAGAGGCACTGCTACACCAAATGGGGCTAACCCTTACACACATTTATTTACTTACAAAACAGATGCTTTCCAAAAGTAAGGTACAAGAAGGAATACAAACAACTAGTTACCGGATCAGTTTCTAGGCTATGTTTTAAAATACCTTTCAGTGCACCTGAACGTCACTGAAGCTGGGGGGGGGGAAAAAAAAATCAACCACTATGACCTCACTTGAATAGTAAAGGACCAGCAGATGTGGAATCTGAATATTCAATAACTACTAAGCAGAAACAGTAAGTCTCTCAGTGTGGGACGTTTTTCTGTTTGTGTTAATTATACTAATTAGAATTAGAACTTCCACCACTCAAATTTCCTGCAGCTGTGTGGTGCTAGCTGCTATTGTTAACACTCACAGAAAATACTCCAACAGAGGGCACCAAGAAAATTACTTACAATCTGAACACCCACACAATCCTGTCACATTGGAAAGACTGCAGACAGCATAACTAATAAAGTTATTGTGCTATTTTGAAAGAATAATAGCATGTTTGAAGAGACCATATTAACCCTGTTGTAAAGTATTGATTGCACTCTGTAGTAAAGGAAATGAAACAACAAAGACATAGTGTTTTAATTCTTTTCCTGTTTGCTCTTGCTAGTCTTACTCTGTTTCAATTTACACCTATATTTGAGAACACAGAAAATGTATCACCTATGGTTCACAAAGACAGTTTTATTTTCATAGACACTCTTTCAGCAACTTGATGATTTTAAGATTGTACTTCAGTTCAAGCAAACGGTTGTGAATATGAAAGAAATCCCTGTCTAAAACTGCTTGAATCCTGTTTGTCATATATACTTCGGTGTAAAAAAAAAAAAAGTCAACAAAAATGTCAAAAGATGCCAGCTGATTGGCTCCAGACACTTCAGTTTAGATGTGTTACCAAAAAAAAAGGTATAATTATCATTTCAGTCTCTAAGGGAATGCTTTCATTCCATACCAGTGCATTGCAAATGAGGAAAACAAGTAGTGTGTCTTTTGTAACAATTTGCTGTTGTTTTGAAAGCACATCTGCGTGTATACACCTAACAATACAATGCCACTGTATAAAGCTGTTCTAGATGTGGTTGAAGCAAATATTTAGGATGACTTTAAGATTTAACATTTTCACAGCATTTAAAGCACTGGTCCTCTCAATAAAATAATCAGATTCAGTTGGTTCTATTAGATTTGTTTAAACTTTGTAAAAGCTATTTTCTTATTCTGTGCTAAACTGTAAGTTTAAAGGCAAGAGGACAGCTGAATTAGCAGAGAATGATGGACATTTCAAACACCATCTTTTATATATACCGATATGTAAAAATCAGTTATCACTCTTTTCCATTGTAAATGAACATCATTTGTAATGATTCTCTGAGGTGATCTAGTATATATAAAATCACTTCACCTTTTTTTTTTCTCAAATGCTGCTTTTAAGAGCATGATTCCTGTAATTGCATTTCCTTCCTTTTCTATGAGAGTATCTGTAAAGACATTTGGCATCTCATCAGCAAAAACAGCAGATGGAGAAAGGCCTTCCTACGTGCTCTGTCAAGGGAATTGCAAGTTTAGGTGGGGTTTTAATAGACATCAAGGATTTAGTGACATGCCAAAGATTGCATGCCTTCACTGTACCTATTATTTGTGCCTTTCTCTTTTAATAGAAATGAAAACAATTACTGTGCAGAAAAGATTTAGCTTCTCTTTGAGAGTATCGTACCATATGGTATGGGGGATGTATAGCTGACAAAATGAATGTAAAAATGAAGTACATACATACACTTCAGATGATGCTAGTTGAACTAAATTTATGTTTCAAATTTTAACTGAACTGATAGAAAAGTTTACAAATAGCAAAAAACTTCATATGCTAATAGCAATTCAAGTAAGACATAAAAATACTTGTTACCGAGTTTGGCTTTATATAAAAATGGCCTTGGGGACCAAAGAACATTTCAACAGACAACTAGGTAAGCACTGTAATTATAAGAACGAAGATCAACAGAGTTTTTCCAAATAACNAACCCCCAGCTATCCTGAATTTGCACTTTTTGTGAGTAACTAAATGTGCTCCCAGAAAGCTCCTTAATGTTCTCAAAATCCTACAGCACATGAGAGCAGCATCAAAATTCTCCATCAGGCAGACATGTGAAATGTTTGGGCTTGCGCAGATTCTAGAGTTGGATGGAAAGATTTTGTAAGGGACCTT
>WAAD01003078.1:59981-102326 GCA_013389945.1 Fregata magnificens
AGGGGAGGGGAGGGGGGCAGCACCTCCCGTGCTGTGCCGGGGCGATGTGGGGTGCAGCGGGCACTGGGGACCCCTGTGCCGGACCCTGAACCCCCCCTCCCCTGTGGTTCATGAAGCATCCTTCGTTTGCTTACGGTGAAGATGTAGCGTGAACATGTTCTTCTTCTTGTTTGCCGTGGGAAGTACTACACGAACGACTGGCTGAAGTAGACTTCAGGCTATTTCTTTCTTTATTTATTCAAATAGTACTTGCGATTGCACCGGGTGCATCAGTTGGACAAGCATTTGAAGCCTTCATCAGAGGATACTGATTTGAAAACTGCTATTAATAAAAGTATCTACACTCATGAGATTCGGAAGCACAGTTTTCATAAGGACTGACGCGTAGTTAGGAGGCTTCTTTTTTTTTCTTCCCTGGTCCTCCTATAAATTAATTTTTAATTGAGACATTTGAGATGTGTCATCAATTAAGAAACGTGCTGAAGCAGTAAGAGAAATTGTGCTGGTCTGAACAGATTACATCCCTCCTATGTGGCTGCCTTTGGTGTGCATAATTTAATGTCTGCGTATCAGAATTGTAAGATTACGTAAGCACCTACGAGCCTTTTACCAGGGGAGGGGAAGCGTACCATATATGCAGCTGGTATATTGTAGCAATAGGTAAAATAAAATATGCCCAAGTGTAACATCTTTCATTCAAAACCATACTGAAATCAGACCAGTGACTTTTGCTTTGCTGTAACTCGTCAGGCTAATGTTAATGCCAAAGGTAACTCTTAACGTAAAGATCTTTTTATCAGCTTGTTCACTGGTGTAAGAAGAGTAGGAAGTTCTGATAACTTATATGGCCTGTGGTATTTTATGCTGAAAATGTGGCATTGGAATTGCAAGTACAAGACGCCAGGTTGGTACTGTGGGGTATGTGTTAGGTAAGCAGAGAAGAATGTTCAACATCCTCCTGACCAGAGTAGGTGAAGCTTGTCAAAGAGTTGAACAATTGTATCTAGGAAACATGAAGGTGGTTTGTTTTCCTTTCTGTTTTTTTTTTTCTTTTTTTTTTTTTTTTTTTTTTTTTTTTTTTTTTTTTTTTGTATAGCATGTCAGCAGCTAGAGAGTGTAGTTTCTATTGCCAAGCATCAAAAATACTGATGTGGTGCACGGATCAGAGGGTTACTAATTGCAGACTTGCTCCGACTTTCTTGAAGGTTTGGAGAAGCAGATTTGTTAGTAGCTGGTGCTTTCAGCATACTCAGTTTAAGGTATGGTGCTCGGACTTCCCTTAAATACGTTTGATATCCACATGTAGAGCTGTGCCCTACTGAACACTTACGGTTAATCTCGGTTTGAAGGCTCAGAGTTTAATAACTACCACAAACTTTGGTTTTGTTCCTCATTCTAAACCAGTCTCTGAAGTGTGTGTGTGTGTTGTTTTTGCGTGTCTGTTGATGAGACGTCTTCATCCTTGTGTTAGTGGATGCAGGACACAAAAGTTGGAGTTAATATGTCCGTTCCAGTGAGGGCCTCTCTGTAGCTTACAATGAGACATTTCTGTATTTGGTGCACACAGGAGCGTCTGTTTTCTTCATAGTCATCTCCTCTGTTTAACAGAAGTACTGTTTTTCAAGCATCTTCCTTTGACTGCCTTCCCCCCCCTCACCTTAATGTAACAGCCTGTACTTTTCCACGTTAAACTGAATCTAACTCATTTTCAGCTTCCTTCTTACTAGTATTCTTATTGTCAGAATTGTAAGAATCTAAAACTGTTAACTTTTCTTTGCCGTTAATGAAGCTATCAATTCAGTCTGGACCTTTCACAAATCTCTCTCTCATTGTAATTTGATTTTTATTTCCTTTTTATGATGCTTTCTACTACTTCTGAGTGTGAACATTGGCCAGATCCAGAATTCTTCATAAAAATTTTGGCATGTTTATTAAGGGTCTAATCAAAATACAGAGTATGAATTTCTTGAAAGTTGGCCTTCTTCAGGAGCGTGTGTGCGAGGGTTGTTATCTGTTCTTCCTCATAACATATTCCAGGAAAGCAAATGAAAAGGCAAGAGGAGGAGCAGCAGCAAGTTAGGAAAAGGAACAAGATGCATCTTGTAATTTGTTGCTGTCTTAGAAATTGTGCTTGTATATCATCTCCACCCGCTTTGCACGTAGTTGAAACGCTGTATATTTTGTCTTTCCCCACAGATCTCAAATGAAAAAAACCCCAAGCAGCTTCTCTCTGCCCCCCCCGCCCCAAGCCAGCCATAATCCACAGCGTAATGTTTTCTGGTCTCTGTAGATTGTTTCTTTACACCGCTGCTTTCCATGACCCTTCAACTTGGGTGCGTGCCTGTCAGAATCTAGGCCAAAATGTTTTGGCAGCGTGTTCTCTGTTGAAGTCTAGCTATTCCTTATATAGCACGTCCTTTCATCTGTAACTCCTACAGTTCGATAAAGAACAAGTTCAGCTTGTTTTCACAACTCGATCACTTTAAACTTACATTTTTTGAATATTATTTTTAGCAATTTGCATGTTTTCAAATTTTGGAAAAAAGAAAAGAAAAGGAAATATTTCAAAATTTTTTTTTTTAAGAGTGCTGCTGGCTTGTCAGCTAGCTGATGGAAGTATGCGTTGCACTGCCTCCAATGGTGTCTGTGCAAGTGTGTGGGTTTTTTAACACTAAATGAAAGATACGAGGATAAAAATTATTGAAGTTATTTAAGTGTGGTATTTCAGGTAGTTAAGATAGAGATAGTTAAGCATAAAAAGGAGAACTGTGTGTTTTACAAGTTCAAGTCCTTTATTAGAGTAGTTATTCCTCATGCAAAGTAGTTATGGTGTCACAAATGAAGCAGGCAAAAATAAATACTTTTGGATTAACACCACCACCACCCCCCCTCCACTCCCCCGTTAAAATAGTTATAGTCTGTCTTTGGGAGAGAATCTGACTCGGAAATTTGATATTATAAAGTAGAAGATACTGTTTTATAAGGATTTTGTGATTAAATATACTTACAGAGAAATAGACGAAAATCCTAATAAGCATATCTAATTTTTTTTTTTATTTGTAATCATGTGGTAGAAGAAATTAAGGGCTTTTTGAAAACATTTTAAAACACTTTTAAGTAATTAAACTCAAATTAGCCCTTTGCTGTCAGAACAGCAAAAGTTGTTTCAGTCATATTTTATTCTTGAATGTGCTACAATTTGCATGTGATATACAAGAGACGCTTGTGCAGGTAGGCGTGTATGTATAAGAGACTTCTCAGTAGCTTTTTTTTGACCAAGCTGTTAAAATGTATTGACAAATTATATGGAAGATGAGTGGAATTAAAAGAGAAGTTATTTTCTCGCTTTCACCCCCCTTCCCAAATGTTTTCCTTTCCTTTATACATTCAGCTCCTTCCATGGCACTGTTGGTTCAGAGATCACTTGTCTATCTGTATTTTCAGATGCAATATTACAATTATAAAACGTATGTAAATTTTCAAAGTGGAACTTAACTGATTCAGATGGGATTGAAAGCACCCAGAACACAGTGACCCCAGAAGACTTGTTTAGTCCCTGTTGTGTGAGAAATCATGGTACTGCTTGATCAGTTTGGTAGCAATGTAAACAGTGCATCTTAAACCAGGTAGATGTCTTGCGCTTACTTAAGATCTACTTAAGATAGTTAAAAATAATAATAAAAAAAAAAAAAAAAAAGGTGAGGTAAGAAATCTGCACAGGCTCAGGGCAGAGGTCCACCTAGCCCAGTATCCAGTCTCTGACGGTGTGCACTTGGGGGAGAGGGATTTTGGCAAGGTGAGTGACTTCCTCTGAGTACCGTCTGTCCACAGAGACGGTGTGTTGGTATTTAATGTTGTAAGTGGATTCTTGTAACCGTGATTGTGCCTAATAACATCTTCAGCCTGTATTGCTTACAGCGTTCGCCTTGCTTTGTGACAAGGAATCTGTATGTTGTGTGGAAAAAAGCTATGGTCCTTTGTTTTTTGAAATTGCTAGTTGTATTTAATATCTCCTAGCTTTTGTGTTAAGAGATGGTTAATAATTTCTCCCGATTTACCTGCTTCGTGCCACGCAGGATTTTTCCACCCTCTCTCAACTATTCCTTTTCTATTCGGAAAAGTCCAGTTGTAGCCACTTGCTATGAAGGTACCATTCCATATCTTAATTTCATCCTTTATCAGCCTTCTCTTTCTTTTCCAGTTCTGCATTGCTCAGAGTATCCACGAGACAGCTGCCTGACGGATTTATATAGTGCTTAATAATGATTTCTGTTCTGTTCCCTATCCATAGTGTGATTTGTTCCTGGCATTTGCTTTGCTTTTTTGACCATTTGTCCCACTCTTGGTAGTGAGCTGACACTTTTATGGAACTATCTATTTCCTTAGTGAAGAGCTGAGATCTTGCGGTTAAATGATGGTCCGTCGGGTGGCTGTGCCGGTGGACAGCAGGACCCTTGGAAAGGGGAGAGTCTTTAACCAGCCCTTTTGGGGCGGAGAACTTTTAAGCAAAGCTCTTGAAGGACCTGTGACCTCGTGCTGGATGTCTGGGAGAGTTAACCTGTTTCGTGCTTACCACTGTGGTTTGTCTCCTCTTTCTGAAATGCTGTTAATACAAGTGAGTTAAAAAGAGTTTATCCTCTTATATGTACAGATTGCCAGTATCTGGATTAACATGCAGAAATCTGCAACGCTGCTGTGTAGTTGCTTCTGGCTCTGGAGTCTTTATGATGTCTTTGTATGACCTCTTTAGCTGGAAGACCTTTAGGTCATCTTACTTCTCAGGAGTTGGATACGTCACCAAGTGTCAGCTTTGCTTTACATTAGCATCTGTTTTGGTGAAATCCCTACTCTTCCTTTTGCAACACAGACCCTGTTGAATGTGTAATAGGAAGCTTCCAAAACTATTACTTTAGTTCTGATAACTGAGTCAGTCAGGACACGCCTCGTGTTTTCATGTGCTGATGGGATCTCATCTGTCATAGTTTATTATTGTCACGGAAAGATGCCTTTGTAGTGCTGCTCCTAGAAGTGTGCACTCAGATTTGGAGCTTCAGTTACAATCTGCCGATGCCATTAAGCTAATTTAAGTTACTGCTGCCACAGAGGGGGGCTTTTCCATCACTTGAGTGGCTCTTAGGTCTTTGCCTGTGCCAGATCTGGCCACCATGTGGCCTGTGGGTGAGTTGGTTTAACTTTATGTGAATCTTCTTGGAGGAAAGATGGGGCTTGGGATTAGTTTCCTTTTGATCAGTGAGTTTAGCTGACTTGCAGATGTGTGGCCACATAAATCTGATGTATGGGAGGATGAGGGCTCGTGGTGGGATGGCTCGGTTTGACAATAAGCTGTAATCGCAGCACAGCTCATGTAAGGTGAACCTGCGCTGTGTTGAGTCACATTGGTTCTACGCTCTGCCGTGCAGTGCTTCGTTCACCTGAGAAAGTGCAAAGAGGAGGCTGGAGGGCACGGGGAGGGGTTAGACTGGGTGAAGGTGGTTGAGGCTGCATTCTGGCTGACTGCACACAAACCGATGACACAGTGCTAGTGTCTCTTTCCCTGACATGCATCTTTGAGTAAACTGGGCTTAAATATGTTCTTTCATTATAATAGATAGCTAAGGCTTTCTCTTATATATAGATATAAATAATAGGTAGCTAAGGCTATATCTATTATATAAATGTATAAGCAAGAAGAGGCCTATTAATGGCACTTACTAGAGAGCAGGTGTGATGGCAAGCAGTAGAGGGCTTGTAGGAGGTGACGCCTAGAAACCAGGCTGGAATTAGAGGATGTTGTGACACCCAGTTTGGGGTGCAGCAGGAACCGGTTTAAAGCCAGGTTCTGAGGTTTCACCTTTTTCCCTGTGTGATCTGTCCTTCCCCATCCCGTGGAATGTTTAAATAGGATTGCCCATGAGATGTGGATGTGGGTAGATGTGGTGGGTTGACCCTGGCTGGATGCCAGGTGCCCACCAAAGCCGCTCTATCACTCCCCTTCCTCAGCTGGACAGGGGAGAGAAAATACAGCGAAAGGCTCGTGGGTCGAGATAAGGATGGGGAGAGATCACTCAGCAGTTACTGCCATGGGCAAAACAGACCCAACTTGGGGAAATTAGCTTAATTTATTAACAATCCAATCACAGTAGGGTAATGAGAAATAAAACCAAATCTTAAAACACCTTCCCCCCCACCCCTCCCTTCTTCCCGGGCTTAACTTCACTCCCGATTTTCTCTACCTCATCCCCCCGAGTGGCGCAGGGGGATGAGGAATGGGGGTTGTGGTCAGTTCGTCACACGTTGTTTGTGCCGCTCCTTCCTCCTCAGGGGGAGGACTCCTCACACTCTTCCCCTCCTCCAGTGTGGGGTCCCTCCCATGGCAGACAGTCCTCCATGAACTTCTCCAACGTGAGTCCTTCCCACGGGCTGCAGTTCTTCATGAACTGCTCCAGCGTGGGTCCCTTCCACGGGGTGCAGTCCTTCAGGAAGAGACTGCTCCAGCGTGGGTCCCCCGCGGGGTCACAAGTCATAGAGTCATAGAATCACTAAGGTTGGAAAAGACCTCTAAGATCATCAAGTCCAACCGTCAACCAACACCACCTGCCAGAAAACCTGCTCCAGCGTTGGCTCCTCTCTACATGGGTCCGCGAGGTCCTGCCAGGAGCCTGCTCCAGTGCAGGCTTCCGACAGGCTCACAGCCTCCTTCGGGCATCCACCTGCTCCGGCGTGGGGTCCTCCACGGGCTGCAGGTGGATATCTGCTCCACCACGGACCTCCATGGGCTGCAGGGGGACAGCCTGCCTCACCATGGTCTTTACCACAGGCTGCAGGGGAATCTCTGCTCCGGCGCCTGGAGCACCTCCTCCCCCTCCTTCTTCACTGACCTTGGGGTCTGCAGGGTTGTTCCTCTCACATGTTCTCGCTCCTCTCTACGGCTGCAAATGCGCAGGTGTGGATTTTTTTTTTTTGTTTCCCCTTCTTAAATATGTTAATCCAGGGGCGCTACCACTGTCACTGGCTGGCTTGGCCTTGGTCTGTCTTGGGTCTGCAGGTCCGTCTTGGAGCTGGCTGGCATTGGCTCTGTCGGACATGGGGGAAGTTTCTAGGAGCTTCTCGCAGAAGCCACCCTTGTAGCCGCCCTGCTACCAAAACCTTGCCACGCAAACCTAATACAGTAGAAGAGGAAAAATGGCAGTGGTTTCTAAAGGCCAGGGTGAGCCGGTTGAGGAGTGGTAAATGGCATCGGTGAGAATTTTGTAGCATCTGGCTGAGCATAAGGTCCTGCTGCACCTAATTTTGTCGGTCAGAAAGGCCATTACCTCGTGCTTCTTCCTGGTAAGTCTTGACTACAGGTGACTTTAAGCAACGTAGTTTAAACTATGCAAACTACCCAGTTTGAAGTCACCTATAGTGCATGCTACCACGTAGTTTAAAGTCACTTACAGTCTACTCTTACAAGGAAGCTATATAGTTGAAAGTCATGTTCACATTTTCTAGAAGTCTTATAAATATTAGAAGCTAACAGAAACATACTGAAATCTTTTCCTGAACAAGAAGTTATTAGTATTTGTGTCAGCTCAATGCTGTGTTTAAACAAAGAAACAAACAAGCAAAAAAGCCACACGCCACCCCAGCCCCCAGAACACTGAATATAGCAAAAGAACAGCTGTTTGTTGTAGGTTTTTTTGTAAGTACATGCACACGTACCCTCAGGCTTGAAAAGGTGATGTTGGTGGCCTGTGAAACTATTTTGAATCTGCTTTTTTCCTTCTGAATGTTGAGCTGCTCAATAACCATTAAAATTGTGTAAAGAAACTTAAAATTATCCATTGTGAAGAATATTTACACATTTAAGGAGCTCCTTTTAGTTGACTTAATATCCGATACATTTCTCTGTAAATAAGCTGCATTTGTCCCTTGAAAGGTAAAAGCTAGGTATTGATCAGAAGTTTTTAGGTTTGCTTTTTGTTACTGAAATTTAATTTCCATAAAAGTTGGAGTTTTTATTAACAAATCGCTACATGCACTTCAGTTAGGAACCCTTTATTTGTTGATCTAACCAAATCTATTTTGTGATTGCTCTCTTGGCCAAATCTTTGCCTTGACAGCCTTTGCACTGTTTTATTTTAAACAGTCTAAAAATATTCAGCAGGATCTAATATATTACCTACTATGAAAACAATGAGCTAATGGCACATTGCTGTGTTTTGTTTTATTTGAAGGACTGCAGACGAAAAGTTCTGTGAAGGTGTTACTCAAGATAATTTCTGCCGTTGATAGATGAAGTGCTTGTAGAATTGATGCTGCTGAATTGAGCCTCAACAGGGGCAATGTGTCCTTAAAGCACTGGGTGGACGGTCAGGAATTTGAGTCAGTGTATTTGTTGAAACATCTGTAATATGTAACTGTACTCTGGGGTAGGAACATAGTGTAAACATATAGCAGCAAGACTGGCTATAGAGTAATAACATGACATATAAGTGATATACTAGTCTCTGGTTAAAACGAGGGAGAAGTGCTGGCCACTGCCAAAAGGAAGGAGGGGCCTCCCAAAAATCACAGCGGATGCTACAGCAATGGGGCAACTTTGTACCAGCAACTTTGAATCACTTTCTCAAGCAGGATAAGCCATAATTGTAAACTTATTTTCCTGTAGGTTTAAAACTTGGGGCTGCATTAGGATTTTTTTTGCTGGCATAGCTATATTTGCTAATAGGTNAGTGTGGATGAAGTCTAAAAGAGATTCTTTGGTCTAATGTTCTAATAGTCCAGAGGAAAAAAAAATTAGTATTTTCCATAACCACGAATTAACTTTAACATGTAAAAACTTGTTTTAGACTAGAAGGTGCTTTGCATGGGCTTGCCAGGCATTTGTTCTTTTTAAGAAGATCGTATGTATGTGGAATTGGCTGATATTTATGGTAATGCACCAAGTATATGCCTCAGTAAAAGTTTTGAGAGACTTAATTTCTTGAGGACTGGTGCTGTGAAAAGATTAAATTCTTTGCTCAGTACCACGGGTAATATGAGGTTATTTTTGTTAGCCAATGTATGAAAGATTGGACCCTTCAGTTTGCCAGAAAGTCATTTACTTCTGCTACCATTTACTAAAAACATGTGATTATATTTATTAATTGAGTAGCAAAAGAAGCTATTTCTCAACTACCATGTCATGAACTTAATTATTCTGACTTATGAGACACTGTTGTATACTTTAAAACCCAGTTCTGCTGCAATTAAAATATGGTATGTTCATTCTAATTATTACAGACTGGTTACTCAATTTTTTCTGAGGTGGAGTTGTGTGCTTTCTTTTGTGTGTAAACACTTGTTCTGTAACAGTAAAAATGACTGATGGGTATTAACCAGAAGAGAAAAATGTTACGAAGAACAATCGTGGCTGTAGTTCAAATGAATTCAGAACAGCTCAGAATGAAAATTTTGACTGGATAGCTGAATTCTTGGGCTACTGTTTTTTTGTTTTGTTATTTCCAAATACAGGTCGTGTTTATTTGTGAATCCTATAGTGTGATTTAGGACACCTGTTGCTTTTTAAATGGGTTAAGGATTTAAGTAATAAAGAAAAAATGTATCGAAGCTCTGAAATTTTAGGCTGCTTTTGTCTTCTTTGTTACAGTGAAAAATTAAAATTATAAGACCTGGCGGAGACTTGCACCATAGCTATTAATTAGAAAAATGCTCTGATTTGATATTTTATCAGTTCATTATATCGGTATCATCTCTGCGTGGTATTAGGCTGGAGTAGGATCAAAATGGGAGTATCAGTTGTCTGGGTTCTCCTAGTGTTATCCTGTTTGCCTGTTCTTTGTAAATGTGAAAGCACTTATCAGCCATAAGAGCACTGAAGAAATGTGGCTGAGTTCATGACTTCATACAGCAGAGATAAGTTCTCAGTGCTGACTGCCGTCACCGTATGTAAAGTGCTTTAAAGGAACAAGTTGTTAAAACCTACTAATCCGAAATACCGAAGACAGTTTTATATTTTGTTCAACTTCTGATTCCTTTGAAGAAAAGCTTTTTTATATTTGTTGAAGGTATTTCTTTAGGTATTTTTCAAATTAGTATGCTGAAATCTGAGTATTGTATATGTTTTAAGTAGACAACACACCAAAACACTGGTGTATTAACTTTTCAGTGCTTTTTGTCATATGTTTCACAGAGGAGGTAATGGTGTTGGTTTAAAAATAATATTAAATAAATAAAAAAAACCCCCCAAACCAAACTCTGAACCACCCAACCATCTCATAGTCCCTTCTCCCATCTCTGAAAAAAGAAGTGGATTGTCATATTCCCACTATTCTTTTTATCTCCCCCCGCCCTTTTTCTAAATTTCCTTGGCTCTCCTTGTTTTTTGCTGGAAGAGTTTAAGAGTTTTATGGCAATGTTACGGGGGTTAGTGCCATAATTGAAGGGAGGCAAGGTATATGAGATGCCTTACTCAAAAATGGTTAATGAGTATAAATATCATTAGACTTTTCATGAAATTTTTATACGCTCCTTTGCTTAATTACTTAGCTGTATCTGTCTTTGTTGATGTGACAGCATTGTTTGGTGCGTTCAGTGTCAGTTTTTCAGGCTAGAAAATTTCCAGCGAAGGGGCTTACCTCTTTTTCACAACAGAGATGTAATGAAATGGTCTTTTCAGTCTTTTCCTTTTTCAATTCAGAAAAGCCAAACATATTTTTTTTGCAGTTAGCTTTTACTAGTAATCCATCCTGACCCAATGTGTGAAAGTACTAGAAATTGCAAACTAATTCCACAGGCTTGCCAGCTCTTCAGCATATGAATACTTTGTGTGTGTGGTCTTGTTTAGTGCAAAAGGTCTATTTATATTAAATTTCTTGCATTTGTAAATCTCGGCGGGGTTGGCTTTCCTCTTCCTTGCTACCTTTCCTTTCAGATAGTATGACAAACTATTAACAAACCCCACCCCCAAGAAAACCCTTCATCTCCTTGCTACATACATACATAAAGACATAATGTACATACTTATGTAAGTGTAAAATCAGGACAGACTATTTCCAGGTGAAAACAAAACCTTTAGTCTGTAATGATTTGGATTTCTGCATCAGTTGAAACAAAGCTTGGTAATGAAAGGGAGTATAATTTCCGTGGTAAACGCAGACTAAATAGGTCGGTGTAATGTCATAGAATGTAAAGGTGATTTCTCTGAGGTGGCGGAAACCTGGAAGTGAGAAGTTGTCGGTCCAATTACTTTTTTTTGTTTGTTTGTTTTTAATATTAACTTTTAATATTTTTAAAATAATTCTAGTAACAGTTACTGAGTTTGGATGCTGTTAATATCCAAGCTGTTTAGCTTTTTTCCTTTGATAAAGTTACTTTAATGCTTTGATTCATCTTGCATAAGTGGGAATGTGTTGCATTCCTAGGTGGTGTGTTATTCTCAGTAATTTTTTTTCCCTCCCCCCCCGCCACCCCCCCGCCTTTCCTTTCATTTCCTTTTAAATCCATGTATACTGATTTGGTTAAATACTACAGGGTAGGTTAACAGCTCCTTCTGAGTCATGTTGAAGGCATGAAGTGCTTTCAGGTCTGCAGTCCTTTCCAGGGATGAGCAAGTTCCTTGTCTGTTTGTGCATCCTGTGTCTGCACAGCAGCAGTTAACTACCAGGCTTAGTTTATAGGTTGTTTTAAACACGTTGATGTAGATATACTAAACAGCTTTTTTTGGGGTGGTGGTTGTTCCCTCTGGCTCACTTATCCGTGTTTCTTTGAGTTTATACTCCAAATGTACAGTTCTTCTGGTGATTCATTGGTGTTTCTGTCCACTGTTGAAAAAGGAGTTGTGTTAAGTGACCAGCATTTGGGAAGGATGAGATTATGCTCTTGTTTAGAGAGACTGCACAGATGTTCTTTATGAGCATTCAGAAGAGGGGAGACTGTACATTACGTTCAATTTGACAGAAACCATGTATTTGAAAATCTTTGGTCTGAGCTTTATGGGCTACATAATGAGGCTGTGAACCTGAAAGAGTAGCATTTGTGATTAATAATGACATTTGCAGACCCTAGGAATACTGAAATAATCTGTTGGATGGCTTTGCATAGTGATAGTATCCAGATGCTAACTATAAACATCTCTCTCTGTTTGCTTAAGCATGGAAATGGGAATGAAAACAAGTATTAGATAGTTTGTGTTTCAGGGAAAGAATTTTGGCCATCCATCTCTTAAAACACCTATTCGTCACTTGTCACCTGAAGGCAACCTTAAGTAATTTATAGGTCAGTCTTATTCTATGATGTTGAAGGTAAGAGAATTAGAAAAAAAATCTGTTTAATGGAAGTAAATGCATGATTAAAAACCAAACAAGCAAAAAAACCCTGCACTTGGATGTGCAGCATTTGCATAGGGAGCCTAAACCTAAAAAAAAGTTAGGCAACCAGGAACTGAAGCAAATGCCAAAGAAAATGCTCAAATTTATTAAGTTGATATATTGGGCAGTCCCTAGAGGACACAGGAACAAGTGCATGAAGTTGGTAAATGTTTATTTATCTCCCAAATAAAATAATGATTCACTTTTGAGGTGCACTGCAGAACTGATGTTGATTACCTAATAGATTATTTAATAAGGAAAAGCAACTGCCCTGGTGTTTTTTGGAGGAAAAGATTAGGTCCTGAGATCACAACTTTATAATAAAAAACCCCTTAAATCATAAAGATCCCAAATCCTTTTCTGTGTTCTTCCACATTACATCAGTTATTGTCTTGTGGTTGAGGATGGAGTCCTGAGATGGTGGCAGCCTTGCAGCTATGCAAAAGAAACAAAAGGTTTGAAGAAGAAAGTGTAATATTAAAAAGTGGCAGAAGGGTCTGCAAATCCGTTGTAAAAGTCTTGAAGTTGGTGAGTTTCTTCAGTAGTGTGCTATCAGTGAGGAGGATGGCTTTATTCTCTGTAAGATGCAAAATGTGGACTGAGAATCAAAAGAAGTTAAGCCCGTGCTTGTTGCCGCTCTTCAGCTTTTGGTACTTTAGGAATAACTCATGTTTTGTCACCATCTTGTTACACTGACAATTGTGGGTGTGTGGGCAGTAATAAGTAAAATTCAAAACCACTCCACTCGTGCTGCATGTTGACTGTATTGCCAGATTAAACAGGACAGAAAAACAAACCATCGTACTCGCCTGTGGGATGGTACCTTCTTGCTTAAGACCTCACTTTCCAGGCTCCCAGCCGCAAATCGGGGGTTTTGGTAACTTTCCTGATAGTTCTCCAGTTTCTTCCATGTTTCTGCTCAGCCTTTGTTTTATTGGTGTAGGGTTTTTTAAACTCCCAGATCACAGTATCTTTATCTTCCAGTTTACTGTGTTAAAAAGGCCTTGTCAAGGAGGAATCCAGGTAAAACTGGTTTCTGTGTACCTCATCCTTTTCTGAGAAATTCTGCATCTGAGATGACTGTGTCTTGTTTGTGACGGTATCCTTCCTGCCCTTCTTTTACATTCTCTCTCACCTACTTGTTTACTGTATCCCAACTATAGTAATCAAGCTTCTGATTAAATTTACATTTCTTTGTATAAGAATTAAGAAAGAGAAGGCAGTATGTGGCCTCAATATTTAAGCAAAATGGGACCTTCTTATGTAAAAGATTACTTTGGCTCTGTTTAGGCCCAGATAAGTCGCTATTTGCTTATATTTTAGAGGTTCAGAACCCAGTTTTTTAAAAAAGAACAAAAAACAGGGGGATCTGACCTCAGAATTTCTCTCATTTTGGGGGAAGGGAAAAAAGTAGAGAAAGGGTAACAACATTAAGAACATTAGAGTTGCACATGTTGAAAATTTCTGTCTAAATAAGTTATATTTAAGAGGATTTGCCTTTAGCAGTGTATAAGATAAACTACCAGTGATTGTATCTTCTATGTAAATGTTCAGTAATTGATGTATAGCTCATAAACGGACCCAGTGGCTGTTTGAGGAATGTGTTTATACATGGTAAAATATATAAATACTTCTGGGTTCCCTGGAGTATTTTTGGTTTCTTTCATATATGATTGATCAGTTTACCTAAGACATAGAGTAGTTTGTTCTCAGACACAGTTTACAGATTTTGGCATGATGAAATGTTATAATAGCAGGAGATGAAGTGTGTGGGGAAAGAAGATATTCTTAATGGTGGACTGTAATCACTGTTTGAAAACTGGCTAGTGGAGTGCAGAAGATAGTAGCCTAGCAGACAGACAGCCATAAAGACCATGTGTGAAAATGCAAATGCACGGCAAAATTAAATGAAGTCAAAGCTCGGATGAATGTTCTGAAGTGTAATTCAGTTTGCTTTCCAAAAGGTTTTGAATGGAAGACTTGGAATATCCACTTACCTGGATAAATAGGAAGGCTTCCTTTTTTAATTTAAGCTTTTAACTAGAATGGCTGTGAATAGAAACACTTTCAAAAAAATTTTCCAAAGGCAAAATAAGGTTATGTTTAGGTAGGGTTGTCTGCACACTTAGCTGCACTGCCTTTTTGCTCTTGAACTTTTATGAGCTGCTACGGCGAGAAGTTAGAAGGATCTTGGCAGTTCTATCTGTGACACTAGTAACTGTCAGGGCAATTCTGTTTTGCCGTGTCTTAGGAAGACTGTGGCTCTATCTACATTGGCAAGCAATTTGGTGCATTAGATGCTGGTCACTGAACTGAAGCATTATGAAAAGTGAGGTTCTCAGAACCATTGCATGTGGTGTAGCCAGGCAGGGTTACCTGAGATTAGATGGTCTTTTCCTGTAGGCCAAATGTCTCTGGTGACTTGTGTTCCTAGGGATCTCACGGTATATAGTCTACTAACTCCGAACCAAGCTTCCGTGTGAAGTGTTGGAGCGTTTCAGACGTGGAGCTTCTGGTTTGCTCTTCTCCGAATGTGGTGGTGTAGTTCACGCGTGCGAGAACTGTGCTGAGAAACAAACTAGTGCTTGGTAAATGGAGGCAATCAGGGCATTCACTTTTTCCTGTTGTTTTGAGCCAAATTCCTAACACAGGTACAGCTTATTTAAAAAAAAATTAGGTAGGACATTAGAAATGCACATATGCAAATGTGTGTAGAAAGGCAAATAGAACTGCAAGAGAGTATGTAAAAATCAGTGGGATAAAAAATTGAAGAGAAACATGCTCTGAAAGAGTAGTGATATTTTTGAAATAATGTCTCATGCCCTTTTTACAAACATGCATCTCTATGTTATGGATTTAACCATTTGGCTAGTAGGTTTTTCAAGTGGGTGAGCAAATGGGAGATGAAAATGATGATTATGTGTTAATTTGATGATGATAAGGTGATTATGTTTTCAAGGCTGAGAAGCAAGCCTTGCAGGGAAAATTGAAAGCTTGTTTAGATAGTGAAATGAAATACCGTATTTGTACAATGCTCTATATTCAGTAGGAAGAGCAAAGATATGGTCTCAAAATGTTTGAGGCCAGATATCATGCAGGCTAAAGATCTTTGGTTCTGTCTTCCTGCTCTGAGATTCTGATGCCGGTTCTGATATTGAGAGACCCATAATACTTTCGCCTCATGATGATCCTGTGAGGTCTGTTTGTACTACATCCCTTATTTTGCAGGAGGACTGCACGCAGCCCAGAGACTTGACTGTCAATCAGAAAGTCTACGATAAGGCATTATACTTTAATTTCTTATGTCTAACTTATATCCTAGTTTGTAACCTAGCTGTGAAGTTATCCCATCCTGAAACAGGCAAGTGAAATTTTATATGAAGCAAGGCTGCACAAAATTAAACCCCGCTAAGGAAACTAGTCCTTAATAAGGCAAGCATTTTCAGTATGTTTGCAAATAGTGTTGATGGCAATAACACCTATTGACAATAACACCTCAACCTGTCAATAACATCAATAACACCTACGATGATTTTGAGGGAAACGGTTGGTGAAAGGGACCAAACCAGTAATTTTCCTGTGAAAATCTCTGAAAAAAGGCAGAGGAGGGAGAGAGGAGACTTGTTGAGAAGAGCGAAGTAGAATGTATTAAACTTGAAAGAGGAATATAAATCACAGGAAATTAGAATTAAAATAAAAATTGACCAGAAGAGGGGGAGCTGCGTGCTAAGGCCAGCTGAGATGTCTGCCCCTATAGAGATTAATATCTCACCATGTGTGAAGATTCTGATCTGGAAATGAGATTAAAACAAGAATTGACCAGAACTGGGAGATGAACCATTGCACCTTCACAGAGGTGTCCACCCCCATGGAGATTAATATCACACAGAATAACGAAAATCTGCTTTGGAAAGAAGATAAACATGCGTTCTCCATACCAAGGGGATGATCTTATAGCACTTGCATAGTAAATAGCCTTGACTTTCTTTCAGAGACTAATGCTCTGTTGTTAAATAGATTCTTCCAAGGCCATTTGAACATTTTGCTTTAGCAGACTTAGCAGCAAAACTACTATTGAACATTTTATTAATGTTGCAAAGCAAATTGTGGCAAGTTTACTCTTCTCATGTTTAAATCTCTTTCTTAAGCAGTAAGTAATAAGCAGATCAGGTTTCTGCTTAAGCAATGGAGGATCAATGTCTTTATTGACATATCAAACAGTTCTTTCTACATCTGTCACTTCAACATCTGCTGAAAGCATAGAGTTTCAGAAGTTAGATCTCCCTTGGAGAGGAGGGAAGTGCAAACTTTCCATAGTCTATGTTTATCTGTTAGAAAACTGTGTAATATATTTTTGTATTTAACACGTCAATGTTAAAACACAACCTTTTTTTTTTTTTTTTTTTTTGAAAAAAGGTAGGTGTGTGCTTATGCTTAGTTTTCCTTAAACTTTATTCTAATTTATTAGGATGAATGTGTTCTTTTGACACTTTTCCTTAAATGCCTGCAGAAATTGACTTTGAGCCAGCTCTTACTCAAAATATTAGTATTATGGTTCATATTATGGATGAGTCAGGTTAGAAATACAGATCAGTTGAAATACACTTTTTAAAATTCCAAACTCTAAAGATTAGTTGCCCCTTTTTCTTCAAGTTCTCCTAGTGCATGTTTTCACTGAGGAAGTCAGGGAAGTATTAGTATATCAAACTAAGGATCTCAAAATATAATTCCAGATGAGATCTATTTGGTTGCACACTGGGGAAGTCTGATGATGGGAAAAAATTTTCAAATCCTCCCCTACTCCCCCAATTTCTAACTACAAAACCTTCAGGTTTATAGCTTTGCTTTTGCTGGAAGTCATGCAGATGTCAGCTGTCAAAGGTGTGCATTTTACTAGGCACTCAGAAGACGACCATAATTGTAATTCATGTTGTAGTTACAATACCTACTCTACCAATTATTGCTGTCTTTTCATTTTCAATGCCAGTTTTTTAATGGAGGATGGCCAGTGCTCCTAACAGTTTCTGATGGGGCTGTCTGTTGTTGAAATGGCACGATGCACAAAGTGAGTTGTGGTTTCTCTTTATTCCACTGCGGTAGTCATGACACATGGTATGTTACTGCAAGCCAGAACAGTTTGGGGTTGATAATTTAATTTTGAATGGAGTCGTAAAGGGCATCTGGACCAAAAACATCAGTGCATGGGTCAATCTCAGCAGGAGGAATACCTGTGCCTGGGTGCAGGCTAGTTAGTGGCTGGGTGGCAGCCCTGGCAGAAAGGGATCTGGGATTGATACCTGGCTGAGTATGAGACAGTTTTGGGGTTTTGGTTTTTTGGGGGGTGTTGTGAGTGTTTTTTTGGGGTGGTGGTTTTTTTTTTTTGTTTGTTTTGGGTTTTTCTTTTCTTTGTTCAGGTTTTTTTTTTGTGAACAAAGCAAATGGCATACTGGACTGCAGTGGGACGAGGGTAGCCAGCAGATTAGGGGAAGCTGTCGTGCCCCTCTGTTCAGTGCTGGTGAGGTATGTCTGGAGTATTTTGTTGGGTATTGGGGCTCCTGAAGGAAGCTGGACTTGTTTGGTCTCAAGATGAAGAGTAAGGGGATAATCTTAACAGGAGCTGGCAAGAGCTTGAGGGGCAGTTATGAAGATGACAGAGCCAATCTCTCTTTGATAGCAGCAAACAATACAGCAAGGGGTAGTTGCCACAAA
The DNA here is from genome assembly GCA_013389945.1 of Fregata magnificens. Classification (NCBI taxonomy): domain Eukaryota; kingdom Metazoa; phylum Chordata; class Aves; order Suliformes; family Fregatidae; genus Fregata; species Fregata magnificens. Next base: position 78,041 of record WAAD01003078.1, read on the forward strand.
TTGCAGCTTGGGAGGCTCAGACTGGGTGCTATGAAACGTTGCTCATGAGGAGGGTGGTGGAGCAGAACAGACTGCCCCAGGGAATCCCTGTCCGTGGAGGATTCCAAGTCTCAGCTAGACAGAACCATGGCTGACGTTGTAGTGTTGGTGATAGTTCTGCTTTGAAGGGGGTATTTGGCCTAGATGGCCTCCAGAGGTGCCTTACAAGCAACAGTTCTTTGATTCCATAGAACTGTAGTCTGCAATTTCATAGGGTGTGGGAACAGGTCGATGCAGGTTGAAAATGCTCCAGCCTGGCAGAATGGCTGGTTGGTCTCTGCTCCAGAGAGACTTTTTCATAACCTTCATAACCTTTGCACCTTCTCTGAACAGTCGGACAGGATTTTTTTTTTTTCTTCTCTAAAGCTGTGAATTGAGCAAGATTTATGGTTCTTAATGCAGGCTCATTGACAAATATAAGTTGTCCTGCAAGTCAAACATGAAGACAGCTAGGGTTTGGAATTGAACTGCTTGCTTCTGTTCTTTAGTAAGCATAGCTCTACTAGGCAGAGGATGTCTGCAATTTCTTCCATATGGTTTCCACCTTTCCACAAAAAAAGGTGTCTTACAGTTGTATTCAACAACCCTTGTTGAGGTGAAACCCCACACAACTGTTTAACCCTTGGCTTTTTAAGGAGGTGGCCAGGTGAGAAGCTGCCTTTCCAACAGGGAGGACATCCTATGTGAAGCTTTCTGCCTGACACGGCAGTGTCCGTAGATACGTTGTTCCATGTTGCCAGGCCCAAATTCTCTATTTCAGATGGCCTTTTTTCAAAACATGGGTAAAGGTGACTTGTCCATATGTGACAATAAGATCACATTCAAATTAGAAATTAATTTAAAACAGTTTAGTTAAATGGTGTTAAACTTCTGTGTGGGTTGCTTTCATTCAGTATTAAAATTACATATTAAAATTCAGTTTAGTATAATTCACCTTAGGAATGGATTAGGGTAAATTGGATTAAAGTAGACTAATTCTGGAAAAAGAGGCTACACAAGTTTTTCAAAGTGAAATAAATGACTTTAGAGTTAATTCAGACTAATTTGTCAATATGTCATCCTAGGGCACATATACCTTATTTTAATCTTGACAAGAGTGTTTATGATCCAGCCCTGCCTTGCTCTGCTGGACATAAACCTCAAATCACTTTTTTTAACGTTGAGCCCCTATTTTATCCTTCTGTCTGTGGGAAGCCTCCGAAGGCCCTGTTGAGCCTTCTTCCTCGATGTATCAGGGAGGTACATTTTTCATGTTCTCCAACTAGGTTACATCAGAAGAAGAATGAACTCAGTTGATATATTTTGCTTATTCGTGTTGAGCTGTGTAGACTGGGTAGCTTTCAGGACAAGGCTGCTTTTCAGGATATCAATAAAGAAATGTGTATGAAGGGGTGTCGCCAAAAAACAACAGTCACTTAACTAAACGTATGGCATTAGGGTATATGGGCAAGAGTGCATTATGTGTTTGTGCAGTGCTTTGACTGAGACTTGGTTGGCTTTAGCCTCAGAAATAATTCAGATAGCTAAGGTCGCCGAGGCAACTAGCGATCTGTTTTGGGGCGATTTTAGGAGTTGTTATCCTCGACTGTCTGTTCCAGTAACCCCCATCAGAGCTTGAAACCAAAACGCAGATCACGGAGAGGGAAGTGTGTCCACTCCTTTGTGGCCTCAGTTGACAGCCTGGCTTCTGCTGGGGGGGTGTGATGGCTACAGATGATGTGCTGGGCTGTGACCTCCCTGGCTCCCATTCGCAGTTTCTGTGGGCATTTGCTCAGCGAAGGGGAGAATTAACTCCTTCAGCTGCTTTAACCAAATCCAGCGGGAGTTGGAGCAGCAAGCGTGCTGTGTCGGCAGATTCTGAAAGGGATTAGTTTAAGTCTCCTTGAAGCTGTGTGCTCTGAAGTTATTATAGGCAACCTTCTCATGGTTAAAAACTAAGAAACAAGCTGCTGCTTACCAAGGAAAACATGCCCTCTCTCCCAAATCCTCAAAACCAAACAACCCACAGAATAGCACCTTTGTGTGTGATGCATTTGATGTGATGTATACAAATATTCGGGAAACAAGCTTTATTCATATTGTCAAAACATTTTGAGCTAATATATTCAGAATATTTGGTATTTGGGAAAAGTAGTTTACCTGTTTATATTGGTTTTAACTTATGATAAATTGAATGACTTTTTTTTTTTTTTGACAAAGTTAGAATTTGAAATACAAGCAGTTTCTGTTCCAGAAGTGTAGGGTTTGTCTTTTTGTTTGTTTGTTCGAAATTTTTAATTTTTTTTTTTTTAAAGGAAGCCCCTTTCATTGTGTTAACTTTAACCATGCATTGAGTATGTCTAAGGTAGTGCAGTCTTGTTCTGAAATTAATGACTTAATTCACTAGTTCAGATAGAAGCTCATTACCCCTTTCTAAATGGTATCATAGCTAAGACTGCTAATTATTTCATGGCACACTTTTTTTTTTTTTAGCAGAAGCATTCAACCTTAACTGTTCTATGATCCTAAAATGCTATCCTTGTACCAAAACCGTGAGCTGTTCCTAGAGCAACCAAAGCTTCAGTCTTTGTTTTGCACAAGATCAGAACAAAATTTTGTAGTGTATAGACATTTATATAGACAAGTTAGTGTAGATTCAGTGTAAAGTTTTAATATCTGAGTAAGTAATTTTGACTGGTTATTTTATTGCTTGGTGCTTAACTAGAAGATTGAAAGAGCAGATTAAGAGTTCTGTTTTGCTTAGCTGGCACAGAATTCTTCAGCAATTTCTATGGACAAGATGCCTTCTGTCATGGGACGCTCACTGCATTTAAAAATTGCTCTTAATGCTGTTAAGACTGCAATTAATATTGTATTTACCATATTTGAAGGAATAGTCCCTCATTTAAAATGCATTCAGTTCATGGTTATGTAACATTAATCTTTGAGACGGCTGTGATTGTAGGGTTTTGCTCCAACTTTTGTATCCCCTGTATGTATTGTGTGTTGTCTTGCTTGGTCACTCTCTGTTCCTCATTTGCATGCTGCATTTTCAGTCTGATGAGGAATTTGATGCACACTCTGGAAAACTGCACAGGACTAGCAACCTGTTGTCATAAAAATGTACTCTGAAGGCAAATATGCAGATCATCACAAAATGCTTGCTTTAAAGTTCTGCCTTGAGAAAGATCAGGAGCTTTAGCTGTTTTAGATGTGGAAAAAACCCCTCTCTCCCACTGGTTGCTGGTAACATCTCCCATTGAGGTGATAGTACAGTTGACCCAGATATGTTTTAGCTTTTTTCTTTTTTTGTACAGTATATCAATTCTGATGACTCCCTGCCATTCAAAAATTCGGGAATAATGATAATTAAAATGCTTTTTAAATAGGAAAACCACAATATTAGTGAAAATGAAGAAAGAGTGAGAAGCCAACAAACAGTGGAAGCACCGAAGCAAGGAGACTGTGTTTAGTAAGGTGGCTGACTTTTTTTTTTTTTTTTTTTATTCTGGTGTTCCATCCCCTGTCCTCCCCCCCCATGATTTAAAAGAAGTAGGAAGTTAGGCAGGGGTCAAATTCTGATCAGATACATGATGTAGTACTGTAAGAGAGGGATTTAAAAAAAAAAAGTTAAGACAGTATTTGTTGGCCTAGACCTTTGAATCCCATTTTTAAATACTGGCAGTGTTACATCTTGTTGAACATACTTGAAACTTTTACAGTTCCCTGGAATTTCTGGGACAATGCTTCAACTGTAAAAGGTGTTTCTTGCTTATTCTTTTTAAATTGACTGTGCTTAGAAAAGTTAAGCAACCCTGTTCAGAGAATGCTTCAGGGCTACCCAAAGCAATTAGCATAAACTTTGTGGTTTCCCGTTAAAACTTCTCTTTTAATTCCCAAGAAAATCTATCCCATTTTTGGCTTACTATTTTGAATGAAACAAAAATTCTCAAGCCTTCAAGACTGCATTTGTAAAATAATTTCAAATATAGTGTGTAGGCTTCCAACTCGCTAGTGGAAACTGGTTTGTTTAGAAGGATGTCAAAACCAATTAAATTTAAATTCTGTGTGGTTTCGTGTATTGGAGAATGTTCTGTGTCGGATCTAGAGCTTTCCTTGGATTCTGTAGTGGTAATATGTGCTGCTTGAATGAGTTGATTAACAGTGCTGGCAGTTCAAGTAGAAAGAAAAACCTGAGGAGAAATTATGTTCAAGTGGGTAGCCAGTTGCAATATGATACCAGTCTTTAAATTCCTACAGCCAGATTAGTATGATCTGCTTTATTCTTACAAATATGGGCCTTGGGGCTTTCTTCGTTGTCAAGTAAGTATGCTGAAGTCACAGTTCACTGCGGAGCCATATGTTATGGATATTACATACTTCTAGCTTGAACGAGGAGGGGAAAAAATGAGAAGTGTGAATATTTTTGTTTTCAGGCTAGGTTGATGCAAACTTCTAATGTAGAGAGAGGTAATTTTATAGAGCGTTTGGCACTGTTAGATGAAAAACTCAAAAAAATCTGCTTACGTTCAGGAAGATTGGTACTTTATTTCCCTCTCTGTGTTTCTAGGAACACCTTAATTAAACAAGAAATCTTTCAAGCATTGCTGAAGCGATGCTGCAAGATTGTTACACCTGTTTTCACTGGAGCTATACCTGCCTCTTTCTGTAGCAAATCCATGAATTAAACATGACTCACTCTCCTCTTTACATGAGACAAGGACCATTTTAAAAGTCGTCAGTAAAGTGCATGTATGTATCCCTATATAATTTTTTTTCGCATTTTCTGCGTATTTGATTATTATTACCCCCTTGCTTTGTTTTCTAATTCTTGAGCACTCATTCCAATTGCTTTTGCTAATGCAAACAGAAGGGAAACCGGGAGAGAAACCATGAGTAAACTGAAAGGGTTACTTTGTATGCTGGCAAGCTGAAATTGTTTTATTCAGGGGCTATGTGTCTGGGTTTTTCTGGGATAATCAACTGCAAGTTGGACTCCATCATGTGGTTATAGATTTGTCTGGCCTAATGTGTAATTTGGAGCCGGTTTTATAGTGCTTGTTTTGGGACTGGTTGGAGGGTTGCTTCCAGCCTGGCTGAAGTTTTCCAGCATCTGGAGGCGGGTGCTTTGAGGGTCTTGGAGTTCCTCTAAAACAGAAACCCCAGCAGGTACGGGGCTGCCCTGGGGCCAGGGACTTGTGCTTTTGCCTGTCTCCTTCAGTATTTCTGTGACCTTCCTGCTTAGCCTGCTCTGAAGATGGTAACCAACTTCCCTGCAAAGACTCTGGAAAAAGTGGGAAGAGACTGGCTGAAGCTTCTGACTTGTGAGCTGTGGAAGACAGTATTACTCATGGTAGCTTTAGGCTGTCATGGGATAGAGTTTGGGCTGAGCTTTACATATAGCTTTAGTGCTCTGGAAAGTAGGTGGTTATGGTAATTGCGTCTCCAAGCCTACTTCATTTCTATGAATGGAATGTGGAAGTAAGGGTATTTTTTACTTCTCCTCATGCTTGAGTAGATTTTGACTGTTGTCTAAATAACTTAAAAATGTTAATAACACATTTGGGTTAAGATGGCAAGCAGTTTTTCTTTTCCTGGTTTTCAGTGAGGTAAGGTTAGGAGTCGGTTCCTCGCCAGCTGACCTGAATTGGCGCTTCCCTGGTGCCTCTCTTCGCCTTTCCTTGGCATGAACCTGCCTGTTCCTGGTTTGCCAGTCCAGCCTGACAGTCCAGCAGCAAACTATTCCCTGAGGTGCCATACAGGCAGAAGGGAGGGCCAGGAGCAGTGCTGTGCCATGGGGGGGCAGCGGGGCCAGTGGTGATCCTGGGAGCACAGGGTCAAGCTCTGATCTCAGTGAGCTCTGGATCCCTGGCTTTGCAGCTCAGGTGAGCGAGTACCAGCCCAAAGGGTGGAATCCAAAGTCGGTGTGGCCACTAGGTAAGGGTGATGAATGTTAGCTTGTGCCCCTAGGGTTTCCCTTCATCTGTCCTGTTTACTGACAACCCTTTCAATTTTTTCCCCATCAAACACAGCTGGGTAGCTTTTTAGGGCTTCAGAATGAAGGCTGTGTGTATTGCTTTAGCTTGGGTTGACTGCGTGCTGTTGGTTAGCAAGGGTGAAGTGTCCACTCCGTGTCCCTGGGCTCCCCACAGTTACAGCTGCAGCTAAAGGCTGGAAATCCTCCAGAATCCTCCGTTGGCTTCTGGGGAAAGGCTGCCATTTATCTCGTCCTGAAACACTGCACAACACTCGTTGCCACCAGTCCTAGATGCACTGCAATAAATTGTGTGCTCCCATATTCAGCTATATGCTGGCTTGACCAACTCACATGCCAGTACCCTCTGTAAGCCTCTGCTATGAAAGCATCCCCTACCTCCTGTGGCATCTTTGGCAGCTGTTTTCAACTGGTCAAAAATGCTATAATCTTATCTTAAACGGTTTTGCATGCTTGTAGTTGTGATGTTATTTTTCTCTTATGACTTAAAGTGGTAAAATGTCAGAATTGGTAATCAAATCTATGTCCCTCTCTGGACTCAACTTAAAATGTATGCTTCCCCTGTTATAAATTATTTAGTAGTCAGGCTGTTTGTAACTTTCCTTGGATAGCATGTGGAAACCTTTTTATAAACATGAACATGCTATAGTTAGTATGCCAGCATGTTGGATGCGTTTTTCCTATTGCAATTTTTTTTTCTTCCTAAGTAGTCCTCCTTTAGTGTTATGAAAATAGGGAGGCAGTCTGGTACTGATGTTACTGATTTCATGCTGGAAGACTTGAAAAGGGCAGGCTAATGAAATTGTCTCGCTTCAACTATTTCATTTTTTTACTCAAGGTAACTTTGAGATCCCTCTGGATGGCATTAGTCCCATCTGAAGGTTTCTACAGTGATTTCTGTTCAGGAATTTGAAACCAGAGAATGTTTTTGTAAAAGCAGATCTATAGTTTGCCATTGTAGGTTAGTACCTTCTTTTTCATAAAGACTGAAAATGCTACCTATTGTAGATGAATCATCCTAATTATATCCTTCCACTGTAATTACATGTGTAGTATTATTAGGTGGCATTAAAGATGCAAATGATCAACATTTATTGTCTGCAGATTTATTCTTTTTATTGTGGTTTCAAGGCTCTGTTTTCTGAACTGTTGGTCCTGACAATGTTGTGTGGAGGTATAGTCTGCCTCTTCTAATCACAATTTAATTTTATGGGTTCCGTGTACCATTTGATGTAGATGCAGACCAGTTTGTAACTATAACACTTTGAACAGATCTATATTTTTCTTGGAGCGATCGAGGAGGGATAGTGTTATGCGGTTAAAACCCCAGAGCTTATTAACTGCACAGTACAAAAAGTATGACCGTCTCTAACTGTAGGATTTTTATGTGTGACATTCTGGTTTTTTTGAAGGGATTTGAAGCGGACAAGTGATACTAATTAAAGTAATCTTGATAGTTCTATTCAGATGAATTCGTGGTTAGGGAGCGCTCTATACAGCCTCTTTGTGTTACCAGCAGGAGTATTACCCATTAACATGCTACCACATTTGCATTTACTAGAGCTGCGGGGTTTTTAGTTGTTGTTTATTTTATGTATTTATTTTTTAAATAAAAAAGCCATTTGCCAGTGGCTGCTGTGGCCTTTAAAGTTTACTTTGTCGAAAATTAGTCAGAAAATAACTTGTCATATTCAGTACTGACCTTGGGGATGTAAATACACAAGTATCTGATTTTGACAGGCTGCTCCTAGAAAACATCATTTTCTTAAATCTATTTTTTTCCCTGATTTAATCACCTAAATTTTAGCATTGTATGTTCTTATGCCTGAGCTCAGAATCAGATTTTGTTCTTCAAGGGCGTTTAGAAAAGAATCCTTGTGTAGAAACTTCCCAATGATCTCATTGCAAACAGGGAAAGTGGAGTTGAAGATACAGGTTTGAAACTCTTTTCACTTTTTTTGTTTTGTTTAACTAGTGTTGGCTATATCTAGAACAAACAGTAGAAAGATTTCTTATTATCTTTCTGTATTGTGCAGGCAAAGTAGAATCTGTGGTGTTGACTTATTCTCATGGTTGAGTCATTCATCTCGAATTTGCAGTTGTGGAAAATAAAGGGGTTCTCTGGGAAGAGATAAACGTAGCTTAGAGAGGTTGCTATGCTTGTCAGTACAGTCTGGATTTTGGTTGCCTTCATAGGAGGGATACGGGGCACTGTGATGTGTCTGAGAGGTGTAAGTTGAGTTTGTGACAGTCTACTCCACATTGGCAATAGTATATTCATGTGATGTTAAATATGGCTTTGCACATAATTGTCTAAAGACACAACACTTGGTTGCTGTTTAGTCCTTATAATATGCACTGAATACTAACTCCGAGTTAGTCTTAAATTAACTCAGCATTAATTGGAACGTTAACTATTCTCCCAGTCAGACTCCTAAGAAAATGGGATCTCTGTCAAGAGATTTGATAACCTTCAGCAGTGGTTGCACAGGGGCTGTGAAGAAGATGAGGTCAGTGTCTGCGTAGATAGAGCAGCAAGTATTTTAAATATGACATTCTTAACTAATATTTTGCTACAAAATTACTTCTAGAGGTGAAACTTTAGAGTGTCCTTATCTTGAATCTTGTTGAAAGGTCAAAGTTGGTTCTAGACCTTGTAAGAGTCAAGTTTTACAGTATTGTCCGCTACTACTAAGTGTAAGGTATTACTTTAATGCTTCTGGGACATCTCAGAACAGATGCCTGTATTTTCTCACCCTTCCTGTTTAATTAATTTTTGTTGCTCGCTAAATCTATGTAGATCCCTTTGTTCAAGTCATGTAAGGAGGACAAGACCAGTAGGATTCACTTAAATTATTTATAATGTTCCCATGGCCATCAATATAATAGCTGAATGTTTAATGAAAGCTAAGAAATTTGATGTTATAACCTCCCTGTTTTTAAATAAGGTTTGTGGGATTTAGTACCTTCTCTCAGAGAATGTCTGCAAACCAGTAGCAGAATGCACATCAGAAAAAAAGAAATAAAGTTGATCACACTTTACACTACAGAAATGCATTTTGTAATCTCACACATTACAAATGCAAAGTGTCTGTGTTGGAGGTAATGGAAAACATGAAATCGCAGGTCCCTACAAGCTGTGGTTACAAACAAACTTTGGAATTTAGAGGAATGGCAATTTATCTTTTTTTGAAAAGTAGTCACTTTAAAATACCTCATTCTGATTAACGGGCTGGTACTGTGCTTCATCACAGGCAGAGTCACCTCCTTTTCGGGTCTGCAGTGGGAAAACCTCTGAGACCAGTGGAGAAGTAATCTCCCTCTTCACTGATGGCTACACTTTATCTGTGGAAGAAACCCTTTGAGAACGTGCTCTTTATGTTCCTCTTGATTTTCATATCTTTTGACTCATCCATTTGACTTCTGTTCTTGCAGATAATGCAGTAAAGTTTTCAAATTACACCAAGTTTCATAACTTCAGAGTAGTAGCAGAAAGTCTGAAGTCTTCTACTATGAACGGTGGTGACAGCAAAGACAAAGAGCAAACCTAAACTGTGTTACTACTGAGTTTTGGCACAAATTTAAACTTGTAACTTGTTTAAACTTTTGCTTTGTTAGAAACATTCAACTTGTGAGGGAATTTGTGTGCGTGCTGTTTGTTGTTTCTATAGAACTGTAAATGTGAATAGCTCTTTCCTACACAAAAAATGAGTCTAATTTCCCTGCTCTAAAAAGCTTATGATCTGAGAGACAAGGCAAGCTGTGGAGCAGTCACTCAAATCAAGGAGGCAAAAGAGTGTGAGCAGGACAAAAGGTATAATCTGCATCTGAGTTAAGAGATGAAATTCCTGATTTTATTTTCAGATTTTAAAAGGTGTTGGGTTGTTTTTTTTTTTTTTTTAGGTCAAAGCTTAGTAGAAAACCTCTACCTGCCCATTATAAGTAGCAATTTTTATGGGACATAGGAAGGCTGGACACAGAGCAGGTTATGAGCCCATAATTTATGATCCAATGTGCAAGCACATATGAGTGGAGTAACATAAGTTAGTAGAGGAGGCGAAAGTGCCATTTTTCATAGAGGTTGAATCTGCAGGACAGCATTAACTTTGTAAACATTTTAGTGAAGGTCAGTGTTAGCCAAGCAGTGATTTATAAGGAATGGTATAATTTTTTTGGTCAACACCCAAAGTAAGGTTTAACTTCCAACCATATTTGCTTATTACTTGCTGGTGTTTCTTCCACTCCCTNCTCTTGGTTAAAATCAACTTGAAGGCTCTGGAGCGCTCATTGTAAGGAAGAGATTAGATTTGTTTGGACAGGAATGTAGAGTTGAGTTGCTCATAGCGTGGTGTCACGCAAGTGCATGTAAATTGTTCTAACAAAAAAAGTTGGTCACATTGTATTTTACATGCGATGTTGTTATAAGATCTGTTTCTATAAGCAGCCTATGGTGGAGGTCATAGAAAACATCAGACAGTTTCAGATGCTTGTAAGCCATGTTTATAAATTCCAACACTTTTTGTTTTTTGTCAGAGTAGTGGTCAATTTTTTTTTTTAGGAAAAAAGCTCTTCTGTGTAATTACATGTGCACTAATTATAAATGCAACTAACTTGAAATGTAACCACAAAATAAATATGTCTTGCCAGATGTTTAAATAGTGTGATTTCACAGGTGTTGCACATGTGAATTCTGTCTTCTTTCTGTTGACGTAAAATCTTGGGTGGTAGTCTGAAGTACAATTAGGTACAGCCACAATAAATGTATCAGAAAAGTTATGTGCTTGTTTTTTGTACATAGCGCATGCAATTTCATGTGTTTATTTTCTGACTCTGAGATTTCATTGCTCTTGGAATGTCAAGCTTCATATATGCAGTAATTTGCTTTAAAGCTGTGTCTGGCTTATTTGCAGAAGCACATGCCTTTTGTCAATAATCAGTGACCAAGTGCAAGGAAGTCAAATAATTAAAAAGCATTGGAGAAGAAGCCTTAAGAAAAGACTTGAGGTGAATGCTTTGGTTCTTCCCACCTTGCACAAAAGCACGTTTTTCTTCTCTAGCCATTTAAATGTGGGCCTGAGGGATTTCTGGTGTTTGCTGGTTGTCTTTTTCCAGCTTACTGGGACCTATCTGAATGGTGGATGCTGGCGATGTTGCCTGCTACAGTGAGGTTTAAACTTTCTGCCAGAGGAGCTCATGTAGCCACGAAGTCAATTAAAAGCTATAGAGGTTGTCACTGTATGGTATCTCCTCCTGGTAGAGCAACCTGTGAAGACCATGTTTGGGGGCCCCTTTGGGGCCTTCAGGAAGGCAGATGGCAAGAAGAGTCAGCAGATAGGTAAATGTCCCGGTGAGCTCTCCCCAGCTTGCAGAGCTTAGGTTCTTAGGCTTGCCGTGGAGCCGGGATTTTGTAGGTACTTGATGGTTTTTTTGACACAGACAAAGCTGCTTTATTGTTTCCCATTTCAATAAAAACTAGCGCAGTCTGGGGGAGGCTCCTGTGGTCTTATGCTTTGTCTCTTCACCATGCTGTTGGGAATCGGTTGGCCTGAGCTTGTCAGACTTCAGACTCTTTGTGTATCCTCAGCACAATAGTTTCTCCTGCCTTGATCAAACCTTTTTTTCCCCTTCGGGGGGGCGGGGAGCAAAAGAAGCTTTAAAAAAAAGATCTTCAAACTTCCTCAGATATTGGTGTGGGGTTTTCTTTGTGTGTGGNGGCTCTGGAACTGCTGCTGCCCGCCTAAAAAGTTTTCGCTGATCATTTTCTTATAGTGGGTGTTTCATTCGCTTACGTCTCTTCCTGAGAATTGCTGTTTAAAACGGTGTACGTACGACAGTGGCTTTTTTTTTTTGTTTTGAGATTTTACTAGCCCAAACTAGGGAGAAGAGAGGTAATACATGAGCAATGTGTGGGTCTAAATTTTAATAAGCATATTCTTTTAAAGCTAGGCTACGGTGTAGACAAATAGTGACTGATTTATTTAAGATTGTGTGAACTTTTCTCTCCTAAATTCCTTATCTGTCACCTGCAAAATTGGAATCTCTTGGATTTCATTTTACCAGCCATCCTCTCTTCCCAAAGGTTTATAGAAATTCATGAGTTTGAGGCGTGAAGCTGGAGCAGTGTTAAAAATTAAGGAAAGCCTATTAGCTTTATTGAAAAGCTGATGTAGCTGAAACAGTTGGGAATTTGAATGGGGAAACGTAGCAGTGAAATACCTCCTCCCCTCCCACTCCTATCTTCATGTTGTCATGAACACGTAAATTTTATTTGATCAATTTACAAGCCTATGCAACTAATTTGTGCTGTATGAGCAATAGTTCTTGCACCCTGTCTTTTCCAAGCCCATAGCATGCTTGGCAAGGGTGATCTTGCATACAATTTTAACAGCTGAGGTTGACATCCCTCTATCAGTAAATCGAAGGTGTGTCTGGCTGGTGGCAAGGGCTGCCTATCAAAATGTGCCTAGTAGAAGAAAGCGTCACGCTGTCCTGTTGTTAAATTTAAATTTTTTAATTCTGCTGCCGTTCTGGGGACGGGCACGAGGAAAGAGACATTCGTGGCATAGGACTGCTGCTCTCTGTGTGGCAAGACACCCCCAGCCTTTGGAAGGGCCCGTGCCTGAGGGGTGCGCCTGCACCTCCAAAGGGTGAGGGAGGCTGGAGCTGCCCTCCTCCACCTTTGGTGGGCAGCTGCAAGGGGTTCCCCTCTGGCTGTCCAGATACTTCTTAATTGTCTTAATTCTTAGATATTGGGATCACATAAACTAATTTTTAAAAAGTTTTGCATATCAAACGGTATGATTCAGTCATTTACAATCACTTCAAGAAACTGTGTATGAACAGCAACTTCAGTGCTAGCTTGCATAGAAGTTTTAGTTGTGTATTTTGAGCAGTATGTCTGTTTGACTCCTGGGACTTTGGAAGTAGTTTCCTATTCAAAGTCATAATTAGCTTAATGCATTATTAAATAATAATTGTAATGTCTTAGTTTTGTCTGTCATCTGTACCTAGTGTTGAATCACTTCTGCAGAAGAGCAAAGTAGTTCAGTTTTTGTAGTTACCCTTTCCTGCCTCTTTCCCTCCATTTTGAAGTTCTGAAATGCTCTAAAAGGCTCTTCTGGAAAATCGATTTGCTGTTTGTGTTGGTTTAATGCTTAACACTCACTGCGTGTCCTTTGTACCGGCAGCTGTGGAATGCTCTGCTGCAGTTGAATTTGTGTGTTTTCTGACATGCTAAATACAGTAAGAAACTTCCTTATGAGAGGAAGGGATTTAGGTTTGTTGTCAGTATTTAAATTTTTTTGAAAGAATAATGTTTCAAGAGTAACATTTCCATAGTTCTGTGCACAAATGTTTTATGCGATCTTGTACAACTTTTCCTATGTTGCACTTTGATAATTGATTTTATATTCCACTTAGTAAAATTGCAACTGTTTTAGAACAGTTTTAAAGCAGAAGTGCTACTGCATTTGTATTGCTACCTGCCTCCTGTGTCACAGGGGAAACCTGAGGTGGGAAGGGATAGAAGTTGAAGTGTGTGAGGTATTGTAAAAGTTAAGCGATATATTTTATTTTCTTGACTGTTCTTTTTGTTGTTTGTTTTCCACATTGTAGGGAAGAGTGGGTTATCATCCTGAACACTTGCTAATTAATACTTTTATACTCTGTATGGTACAGCAAGGCTGACGGGCCTCTGTGAACTTGCTGCTTATCTCTAGTATATATTTTCAGGAGACTTGCTCATGTAGAATCTGCTTTGTTAAAAGCATTAAAGGAAGCTCAGGGAGGTATTAGGAATATCGCATGGTTATCTTGAGCTGCAGTCACTATTTGGGCAAAAAAATCCCCTAAGTTTTTTTGGGGATTTTTTTTTCCTATTAAACTTGTTTCGAAGTAGGAAAATCATCTAGGAGCTTTTTTTTAACTGTAATTTCCAAAATTCTTTCTCAGCAGCTTCTAAATATGAATCTTGCTGATGATTTCACAAGGACCATCAACTACTTTGAAGTAGTTACTGTCCTTTTGAAAACCATACAAGGAGTAATGATGAGTTAGGAGACAACAGGAGAAGGAAACCTTGTAGTTGCTGGCATGTATCTTGGGACCAGCTGAGTTTGTAACTGGGAGGGACAAATGCCTAGTGGCAAGGCTTTGAAGAATATTGTGAGACACATGAATTTAAATTGGAATTTAATTTGTCAATTGATAAGGGACATTCACAACATGTTGATAAAGAAGAAAACAAGCTTTCTTTACAGGGAGGTATGCAAAATTGCAAGTGGGGAAATTAAAATTAGCTTTAAAAAAAAAAAAAAGGGGGAAAAGCTGAATATTAACTCTGATTCTGGTTGTAATTCCTTTAAGAAATTTAGTGAAATGGCTAAAAACAGGAGACATGCATTTAAGCCACTGGAGAGAATTCTGTGGGTCAGAGATGGTCTCCTGAGTGCTCCTAGGCCAGAATGGAACTTAGAGGGTAGAAGCAAAGACCACAAAGGCAAACCTGCCTGTAGAGAAGTTTTACCAGTAAAATAAGTTTTGAGCTGAGGGCTATTATCAGTGGCTGCTAACAAAAAGGAAGAGTATGTATTTGAGACATGACTGGAAACTCCTGGTGTGGAAGTGGGGAGGGGAAAATGTACCACAGACATTAGCTGGTTTCAGCACTGGCTGCTGTAATCAAAATAAGCAATTTGTGAAACTTTTTTTTTCCTTGATGCTAGTAGTGACGGGCATTTTCAAGGGTTATATCGGGAGTGAATTTCATCCAGCGCATGCAGAGGTCCTAGGGTATAAATAGAACAAATGCGTGGTATTGAGACACAGAGCTGCATGCTAATAAGGGCAAGCTTGGACTTTGAAGGACAGTTTTTGTGACCTCTGATGTGCCTGTAGGGAGACACTACACACACTCATGCAGTGTTTTGAACTAATCAGGTCTGTGCAGTAACACCTCTAAAGCATTACAGTGTTGGGAGGGAGCCTGCCAGGATGTTTCAGTCCACAAATGCCTTGTCAGCATTGTCTAGTGGAGCTCTGGTGCTAGGAGAAAACCAGGTTTTGTCTGAGAGCAATCATAATGTGGTTAATGAGGAGGGTGCAGCTTAAACTCAGACCTTGAGGGTAGAGTCCACTGTAAAAGGATTTTCGAAGTTTGTCAGAAGATATGAGGTAAAAAGATATCCTATTGATAGAGCCTTTCAGAGCAGTTAATTAAGGAAGGTAGTTACCATGAAGAGCAGCTGCTTACATAGAATGCTTTCAAAGACAAATGAAGAAGTCGAACTGCACAATGAAGAGTAAATGCTGCACTACCCTTTAAGGTGGGGTGGGGTGGGTGTTCTTTAACATGTTGTTAACAATTCTTCTGGGGTCAAGTAGTGGAGAAAAAGTGTTAAACCAAAGATGGCCTAGCTTAGCAACATTTACCATATTCACACGCCATGGAGTTTGGAGACGTTGATGTATATTGGCTGTGGGCTGATATCTAGGTAGCTTTGCTCTGAAGACATACTCCATAAAGTGCAAGGAGCAAAATGTTTAGCAGGTTTTTGTTTATTCTGACTTGGAATATCCTCAGAAGTGTTTTGATAGTATGGGGGGAGGAGTAAAGCAAGAACTCGGATTATCTTTGTGTATTCAATGACTTCATTTTTTGGCATGAGATGAATAACATAGAGGTTGGGTGGTTTTTTTTTTTTTTTTTTTTTTTTTGTTTTTTTTTTTAAAAAAAGGTTTTATGGTAGGACATGCCTTTTGCTTCCTGTAAACTGAAGTTGCCGTAGTCTCTTCTTGTTATTAGTGAGATGAGTCTCAGTCTTACAACTGAGTATCAGAAAGTTTTGTTTCCCGTAAACCTGGAGAAAGGAATGTAGTTAGTGGATTTACAAATCTATACATTTTGAAGCCTAGCAGCAAAGCGAGTGATTTTGAGGGGAACACTGACAAGCTCTTAACTCCTGGGGGAAGACTTCACCGCAGCATTTGCCATGCTTGTGCTAGTCTACTCGTAGTCATCAATGCTGTCTTCAAGGCTGCTGAAAACGTGTTGCATAGATTTTAATAAGACCATAAATTAAATGGGGCAAAGTTATACCTGGAATCAGTTGTGGAGGCCCTGTAGACCTGTGTCCTATCTCCTAGAAAATGAAGTTTACAGTAGTTGTAAAGTACCGTCTTCCTCTGGTGCCTACAGCCAGGGACAAGGCCTCATCAGCCCCGAAGGAGTCATAGTTCAGTGTTATGTCTATAAGCGAAATGTGGTAATCTTTTTAATTGTAGGAATTCAACTGTGTGAAAACAATGAGAAGCAGCAATTTGTGATGGCGTCTGGCGATATCGATCAGAGGAGTGATAACTTGGCACCTCTGAGGAGAAAGGCCCAGAGGTGCAGTGCAGTCCTAAAAGAGTTACCCTTAGTACATTTGGTGGCAGAGTGTCCACATATCTGTCACTTCAACTGCTCCTTCAGAGGAAAAAAGTAGTTGACTATTTTTGAGAAAATATTTTCAACATATCTACAGAATTATTGCCACTAGGGTGACTCTGTAGGTTTAAGCCTTGGCTACCTAAAGTTGGCTTTCATTTTTGGGTTACCTACTGTTTTATTTGCCCAATATACGCAGAACACTATACATTTAAGTTTACAAGGCAGATGAATTACTCTGTTCTGTGGTTGGTCACGTTGCGTTCTTCTGTGGTTGGGACGGGGTCTGCGTTGGTGGAGTGTCCTGTCTAGTTAGTTCTCTTAAAAGGAGAATAAATTAATGGAATTAGGAGGGAAATGGTAGCCGCTTTNCAAGTTTACTATAGTCCATTTAGAAGAATTTCTTTCAAATGCTTGTTACATGTAGCAGAACGTGTAAAAAGACCAGATTAGCAGGCCTGTTTCAACAGTGGCTGACAGTACGCCTCAATGTAAGAAGGAATTATTGAAATTCCTCTGCTAGTCTCTGTGAAAATATGAAAAAATAGGGTGCTTAGCAGCCAAGCAACATCAAGTTGATGTCCTGTTATTTGCACTTTGATCTAGTATATAAACCAGTTGATTGTAATAGGAAATGAAGTAAAGTTTTTTAAGACTTAATCTCAGAGAGACCATACATGTTTGAAAGACAGTCTTTAAGGATTGTGAGCAACGTTTGTTTTTGTCACCTGGTAGAGGAAGCAATGTAATGAAATAGCTGAAAATGGTATATTTTTTCTGTGATCAGTTATGCCTCAGGCCATGGAAATATCAAAAGATTAGTGTTACTACTCTTTTTGAAAGGGGCAAGTGATCTACTTAATTTTTAAAACACGGTGAGCCTAAAATTTTTTTAACTTGAACCGAGAATCACAAGCAGTTGACAATGTAATGCTTAGGAGATACCTCGCTGTCTACAAATAAATGGAAAACAGGAGTGACTCTTTGTTTTCAGTAAATAAAAATGTCATATACTGCACAGTACAGCAAAACATGCTATAGAGTAACAAACATCTGATTGTGAACTACAGGAGATGATTGCTTTTGTCAGTCTTCAGTACATGGAAATATAGAGGCGTGCTCCAATAAGCTGTATGTACCCTGCAATTGAAAGGCTCTTATTAGATAGTCCAGCTACCAGTTACTTTTGTGCTTGATAGGACCCTCTTCCAATTATGGCTTTTAACGATCTTTTAAAAAAATATAAGTGAAATGTGAATAATGGGTAGAAAAATTGAATGACCAAATACTACTTTTTATTATTACAGTGCACTAATGTTACGGACTCTTATGTGATCAGTTTATTATTTGTGTACTGCAACATGGTATGCAAAGATTGCTTGTTGTGTTACTGGAGAGGTGAAACAGGTCATTAAAGCACAAATATCATTGTTACGTCATGCTGTATTTTCAAGGTAAAACAAAAAGAGGGGAGAGGGCTCATCAGTTACATTAAAAAAATTGGTTTTGGTATAACTGGTGCCATTGTTTGATTCTAGTAAAAAAAACCCCAAAACCCAAACCTACTGTGACCTTATTCAGTCACTTCCTCTGAACAATTTTTTTATTAGATGCATTATTGAAGAGCTGAAGTCTGATATATCTCTAGATATGGATTTTTAGAGTGATATTGGAAGACTCACTAAAAAGTTCATGCAACCTTCAGAAATCTTGTCTTGAGAAATAGCTGTGTGTTCTGTATTCGAATACTAGTTCTTTTTTAATTTGTCCTGTCCTTTTCTACCCTGAATGCATCAGTCAGACATATTTGTGTAAATGCACTGGAACAGACTGCAGCAATTTGTTAGCTGTAGGTTAAGGCATAGCTTTAAATTGTTGATTTAAATTGCATCTCTGAACAGATTTTTTTTATCTTTAAAACAAAACAAAAAAACCCAAACCTAAGCCCAATATGAATTGAAATGCCTCAACAGTTGTTTATCACTGTAGACTGTGTGTCTTTACCATCCTCAGATACACAGACGGTAAGCTAGGAAAATGATGTTTCCTTGGTACCTCCATTTAGAAAAAAAGACCTTTTTTTTCCCCTCATGATTATACAGTTACCCCACCCCCAAATTGATCTCCTAGTCATTATGTTAATATGTAAGATTAATTATTTTATGCAGGTCTGTAGAGAGCATTCTGCCTGTGATGAAGCAGTGGACATTCTTCACCGGTGGAAGACACCTGGAAAGAAACACACTAACACACTTTCAGATTCAAGTTCAAGTTTTGTATTCAAGTCAGCTTCAAACTGGGTTGAGGTTTTTCAAGCGCTTGCTCTGAATTTTATTTAGTTATGTTAATCAAGGAATAGGTGAAGAATAGCTAACTATTAAGCTACCCTAATGGCTATTCTATTAACAGCTAAGGGCTAAGATAGCAGTTAGCTCACTGATGTATTTTTTTCTTTCTTTCTTTCTTGTCAAACTGTGTCTTTTTTCCCTTGCTTCTCTTGCACTGTATACAGCTAGTCCCACTGACTGAAGATGCTAACAGTAAAGCGTTTCCTACCAGTTATTCATAGCACTGGTGTAGTGATATATTTGTTTTATGCAGTGTGCTTCTAGCTATGTTTAACTTCCCTCTATTTTTAGAGATAGTGCTTAGAACATTTTAAATGAGCTTAGAACCAGATTTCTTCCTTCAACATTGTATAACTCAACCCTTTAAAATTAGCAGAATATTTTCCAACAGAATTGAAATACCCATGGCGATTGCCTGAGTGTGTAGATATATTTCTCCCCCTCTAACTACAAAAGATTAGACATAGGTCAAAAATGTAATTGTATATACTGTGTCCATGGTTCATGTGCCTGTTACGAAATGGATAAAGCATAAACCGAGAAATGTTGTTGATTGTCCTCTTGAATAATGAGTTTTCTCTTTGTATTTGTTGTCTTTTGTTAGCTTGTTGGTTAGTGAATCAGATTCTCTTTCTCTGCTCAAGCTAAAAGCTTAGGAGCTTGAAAAATAATCTTTCAGTATGCCATTAATGGGCTTGTCCTTCCTACAGATGCTTTAAAAATGCATTTTTAAAATTCATGGATTCTTTGAAACAGCATCTCTGCTGTTGAACCAATCGTTTAGCAGGAGTTAGGAAACCTCACACATTCTGTCACCAGCACGGTTAAGCCTTTTGATACTTGGCTTATCTGAGCAAGGAAGTTGTCTGATTCCATTTGTAAAATAGCCATGACTAAAGGTAGTCTGTTGGGGAAAGGTTAAAAGTTCCTTTGCATTAGGAAGTCTTGCACCCTTCCACACAGATGTAATATTTGTTGGAAGAAATTGGTATTTGCTTCTGGTGGAATCCTCAACTAGGCTGAAGTCCACTCATTCTCCTGGTGGATTAAGAAAGAGTCAGGGAGACTAGTCTGGCTGCTACTTGTCACAGTTGAGTGAATACAAACTCCAGCTGTTAGTTCCACCTTCCAACTCTCAAATGTTCTGGTTTTACCTGGCTGCTCTTGCACTAAACCTGTGAAATAACAGATTTTTAAAAATAAGTTTGTCTTTTTTTTTTTTTTTTTTTAAAGAAAATCTGGCATAGGGAACACTTGCACTTTTTTCTTGTTCTTGTGGTGTAGGTTAGGAAGTGAGATTTAAGTGACTTATTAACAGATCAAGCAAGGGCCGATGATGAAGATAGGATAGTCCATAATCCAGATGTAGAGTATGTAGAGGCAGGTTTGCTGAAGTCAGGCCACCTTCCTCACTATTTCTTCCTGGAGGTGTCTACTCCCAGTGATTATCTTCGGGATGATTTTACTGTTCTGTACTTGCCTGTATGGGACTTGTGTTCTTCCCTTAATGAAGAGCATGAAAGAACTTGTAGGGCTACAAAAGGAAAGATTTATGTTGTTTGTAAGTGGATCTTTCCTTTTTATAACAACAACAAACCCAACATAGGAGGTTTTATGGGAGTAGGAAATTTACTGGGGACATGGTGGTACTGGTGGAGGAGGAGCCTGAAGGATGTTTTCTGTTCTTACTGTGTAATAAAAACTTGTTGTTAGCACGTACTGTGTATTGCTGCCAGAAGGGGAGGGTTTTAAATTCTGCCCTGCTCATATGTATTGTTTCTCTGATGCCAGTAGAAGGATGAGCGTCTGAGGACAGGGCCACCTTTTCAGGGACAGTACCTGTTTATGCTCGTTGGCTTTGCCAGAACTAAAGTGTAGGTCTCGTATAGAGTAATGCAGCTTTAGCATAGATCTCAACAAGCTTGAATGCTTGTCAGTGTTGTTTTCCTTTTATTGAAATTTGGCAACTAATGCATTAGAAGATATGCTGGCAGATCACCTAATTGAGAGTTTTGTATTTGCTTGGTTAGAAAAATTTGCTGAAATAGGATATGCTTGACAGATTGGTTGCAGACCTCCTAGAGGGAGAGATGACATTATCAGCAGTTTAAATGCCAGGTTGTAAGGGTGTATAGGATAGTTGTAAATACCGATATATTTTCATCACATCTGAGATTAATAAGCATTTAAGCAGCAATCTCACACAGAAACAAAAAAAAAATATTGGCACTTTTCTGATAAAACGGGCAATTTAATTATTCAGATCTGTCATCATTGTTAAGTTTTAACCTGTGCTATTTCCATTAGGGCATTTTGTGCTCAGGATGAGTGAGTATTGCAAACTGGGAGTCAGAAGTGGTAGATGTAGGGATTTTAATGGCTTTATTCATGGTCTGTGAGCACACAAAATATTGTCTAAATTTATTTGATTGCATTTCAGTTTGACTTCAGGGAAATTGGGGAACTGTTTGAGGAATAAGACAAATAGTCTGGGGAAAACACCTTTGGAGGCAGAACCTCCTGTTTGTGTAGACTGCAGTTATTTCAGTTTTGCCATGTAGTTTTAAAGGAGGGTTGGTATGTGATGTTTGGCTTGACAGCCAATTATTTGCTCTTGTGGGATTGCTAAGTAAAATTGACTAATTGTTAGTGAGGCTACTTATTCTTGCCTGTACTTTACAGTTTCTCTGTAAGAACTGTTACAAGAGGTTTGGGACATTCAATTCTTGTAACAAATACAGGTCAGTAAGATACTTGCCATCTTGCTTCAGATGTTGTCAGACCCTTCAGAAACTAGTTTTTCAGTAATCCTGGATGTAAGATCAGGGTATAGAAAGCTCCTTTGTATAAATTTGAGACTTATTTTCAACAGACAAAAGCAACTAGACAAAACTATTGTGAATTTCTGTGAAATCTGCTTGCAATAAGTTTTCATGAAAACTTATTTCAATGATACAGGTAATGGGATATTGGGCTTTTCACTCTGAGATCATAACTGCTTATGTGGTCCTGGTTCAGTAGTCCAAAAGTCATTAACGTGTGATGTGGAAAATGAGATAATGCAAAATGCTGGATTGGTTAATGCAATTTATGTTCAATTGCAGAAGAATGAAAGAACAAATACACAAAGAGAGGCTGAATCATCCGCTTGGTTTTAGAAGTAGTCTCTTCCCAGAAGCTGTATTAGTGAGACCATACATGGAGCTCTCGTTTGAGTTCCAATGCTGTTTTAGCTTTTAAGGAATAAATGAATGAATCTCACTGTCACTCTCACAATTGGGAATATTAAATTATAATCAAAAATGCTGCTTGCATACACAAAACCATTTGGATGCTAATGGATAATGCGATGTCCAACCTTATAATAAACTTTTATCATAGATTAAATCAGTATTGTTCGAATACATATTAGGTTTTTCATATACCATCTACCACTAACTATTAAAAACTGGTAGCTTTCCTCTGGTTTTTTCTTTTCGAGTCTAGGAGGAGGAAACAGTTAATGATCATGTGCTGTCAAAAAGTCCAAGGCAGAATGCAGCTACAAAACAGTCTTCTGTGTAGATGTTTAGAGAGTGGAGAGGAGCTAGTGTTGACTCACAGATAGCATAATTGACTCACATATAGCATAATTTCCCTTACTTTTTTTCATTCCCCCAGGCCTCGCAAAATTGTTTTGTATCTTGAAACATGTTTAATGGAGCTATTAAAAAGTAATGTCTTATGTTTAGGAGCTGCACTGGTATCATGGGATACCGCCAATGAACAAAAATCACTGAGATCAGAGTCTAGTTCTAAATATTTAAAAACAACTTCTAAGAGCATCAATTTTATTCTTTTTTTTTTAATTAAGATGATTTAATATCCAGAAGATCTTATTGGGCCAAAATGTCTTTTTGAGACTTTGTGGGTAAATTTAGGCTTTTAGAATCATAGTTTTTCAAATTTCAAAGTATTCTGGCTAACTATCATAGCTGAAATAATACTTTGGCCAAAAAAAAGTTACTACAGGTGATTAGACCTCATAAACTGTGAAGGTAGTACTGGATACAGTGTTCTTCATTGTGATGTCATTTTGGAAGAGGAAAAGGCCAATTCAGATAGAAATTCTGAATGTTTACATGCTTATGAAAAAAAAAAAGTTAATGTAGTATGAGGTGATTGTGCCTTGATTCTGCATTTGATGTTTTGACTGTTCTTCTAGCAATTACTGAATACAAGTGGGTTAGGTTGTGTCCAGACTTTTTAAAGGTATGTGGTGACTGGAGAGTTCTGATTGCCCTGACTGGGTTTGCTTTCAGTATTTAGGCATCAGGGAAGTGCAAGTCAGCAGTGGTTTTTTTTCACTAGGTAGGCTTGAATAAAAAAAGTGTGAGGCTTTCTACCCATCTTTTGCAATCTGAAGGGCTGAGAGGCGCTCTAGTGGGAGAGGGCAGCATCTGCCAAGCACTGTGTTCTGCATATTTTTGGTAACTCCTATTGTGGATCAAACAGCTTGTATTCTGTTTATACTTTTCTCGGCTAAAAAGAAAATGAATAGTAAATTAAGGTGGGTTTTTTTTTTCATCTCCCTCCTTCTTAGCAGTGCTTTGTTTCCAACTTCCCTGTGTAGCTAAAGGTATAGGTATTTGAACAAGTTGTCACAGGATAAGGTAGGGCATGAACTTCAAGCATGCCAATGACTATAGCAACTGTGGACTTGGTGTATGCTGTGGTACATGTGGAAAGAATCTAGAGCTTAAGTTATGTTGAAACAGGATTTAATGATTGTCAAGGAAGCAGGAACAGAAGCACTGGGAACTGTTTTCTTCCTTGTAATGTAGCATAAAGTTGAAGAGGAGCTACGAGCAGCAGCAGCAAGAGATGAGGGGAAGGCCTGGGACTGTACTCGCTGTGCCTGATTCTGCGTAGGGGGTAGTAGCAGTACCCCTGATTATTTCTGCTGTGAAATGGAGGTTATTTGAAAACATGGGTTTAAAAACAGTTGGGCACTTTCATAATCAAATACAAAATGGCATTGCCTTTGTGGTCTACCAAGGAAATGGTTTGTGAAGAAGGTCTGTAAGACAGAAACTAACCTGGATAAAGTATCTTTAAAGTTTTTTGGGATACATTGAAAATAGGGGGAGAAAAATAGTGTGAGTTTATGTGATAATTATAGGTGTAGGATTATAAAATGGTATCCGTAGAAAGACTTACGGCTGACCTCTTGTACCCAAAATACTCAGACATGGGGTGTTTTTTAGAGTACAAGACTGATTTGTAAAACAGTGAAAAAAATTCAAGTGGTCTGATCGTTAACACATGTTGTTTCTAGACGCCTGTAATCTCTCCTTTATCTGATCAGTATGCTTGGATAAACTAACTCTACAGGANAAAAATTTTGTGTTAGAAAGTCCTGATGTAGCTACATCTGTGATGTAAATTCAGACTTCTCAGAAGATAATTTAAAGCAACGTTGTATCTGGACAATATTTCATGTGAGGATTTGCTTTCAGA
>WAAD01003078.1:102349-115622 GCA_013389945.1 Fregata magnificens
TGAGGATTTGCTTTCAGAGTGTGAATTCACATGTTTTTGTCACACGTGTGTTATTTTTCCACCAGATTACTGGAAGATGATTTTGACTGTTTGCTTCTTGGAAGAGTCTACGCTGTGCTTAGCTGTCATGTTTTTTGTTGTTGTTGTTTTGTTTGGTTTTGGTTTTGGTTTGGTTTTTTTCTCCACTACTGACAGTTTAAACTTTCAGAGTAGTTAAAAGCAACCTTTTCTGGGGGCCTTTCTGAGCCAGGAAGTGTTACTAGATTTGATTGACTCTCATTGGGTTACCAAATCTGTTTTGTCAGGGTGCGGACATTTAACTGTTGTTCAAAAAAAAAAAAAAAAAAAAAAAAAAAAGGTCAGGTTTGTTTTCTTCAGAAGGTCTTTTAATACTGAGGAGTTATGGTACTGCTGCCAGTAGGAAAAGTTTAGAGAACTCTTTTTCTATGTAGAAACTTAACCTAACCTTGGAGAACAACAGCAAATGGGATGTTTTTTCATTACTATTTGTTACCAGTGTCATCCTCCTCTTCTCTGGTGGTCCCCAATCAATTTTATGATGCCTATGCTAAGTCAGTATCTCCTGTCTTGTCTTAGTTGACTCTTTACCAAAACTTCTGGCTAGTAGCTAAGCTGACTGTTGTTTTCCAGATATGAAAACATAATTGAATATGCATTTGTATAATAGGTGTTTGAATTCTGCTAAGGACTTTTGAAATTTGGGAAGTGCTCTCCTGTGTTTTGCCTTGAACCCTGCAGTTAATTATTGTACCTTTTGTGAAAGGAGTCTTCCTGAAAGACTCGGTGATTATGCTAGCAGACAGATATTGAGTGAAAATTTGCTGTTGAAGCGGTCAGAATTTTACTTTATATGCAGGATCTAGAAAAGCATCAAGACTTGTACTGCTTTGGCTGCTGAGTATATTTCTCTTATTTTTCTATTTTCTGGTTCACTGAGAGACTTTGATGCTTTACAGGGTTCATGTACAGTTGAAATGTTTAGTCTGTTTTTAGGTGTTTGGAGTTCTGTTTTAAATAATTTCAAATGTTAGTGGATACTTGCTTTCAAAACTAAAAAGTGCAAGATTAAGTGTTGTATCTGATACGATGGCACTATGTGCTGCGGAGGTAATGAAACACTAAAGAGGTGCTTAGCATTCCATGTATACTTACTTAATCTGACTGTATGACTGCCAAATGTTTCAAGGGAGTCATCTTTCCAAAGTTTTGCTTCTCTAGTGAGCTTTTGGGGTGAGGGAAATGGTCTATGTCGTTAACCTTTGATGGTATGTATTACACTTGACATAACAAGGCAATTAAGTTATTGACAGTGCTTTTTTAATGTCAAAGATGTGTGCCGCCCAGAATCAAACCCCCTCTATTTGGGGATATAGATATGTTTCTTTGCAAGCTAGCACAGGAGTGGCAGTACACAGAGCTATATTGTCTGTAGGAGCTTATGGAAATCCTGGAGGGTGCACGCCAGCATTTTTCTACACTTGGTCAACAGGAGGTAAATAACAGTTAGAAGGAAGAGTGGTTTTATAGGCATAAAAAGCAGTGGTGGTAGTTTTCACGCTATGTGTAACAGAAGGCGTTTAATTAGGTTGCAAGCTTGCAGTGGGGTTTTTGGCAGTTTGTTTCTCATCAAGCCATAAATCCCTTTCTTCATGTAAAAACTGAAGCTAGTTTTGCTTGTGCTTTAATGAGCTACAGTTTATGCAACAACAAAACTGCCTTCGTTCACTTATATCTGAATGACAATGTTCTCGGAGGGGAGAGGAGAAGAATTGTGTTTGGGTGACTTGGGGGTGTGTGTGTGTGTGTTTGGTGGTGGTTTTTGTGTTGTGGGTTTTTTGGGGTTTTTTTTGGTTTTGGATTACCAGTATTGGGATACCTGGTTTATACCAAGTATATATTGGGGTACAGGAGTTGTGTGTAAACGGTTTCTGTGAGCAAATAGATGGTACATATGGGAAGAGCGCGTTGTCGGAGGGACCTGCCTCTTAAGCAAATGCAACTGTTATCTTACTAGCAAAATATAAATATTTTGTTTATGTTCACATGTTAAGCATAAACATATGTGTTATAAATCAAGGTGAGAGAGGACGATAGGCTGGTTAGTAGAATTTATTTTAAGTTATGGAATGCACTTTTTGCAACATTTATTGTCTTTCAGTTGGGGATCGTCTGGCAAAATTTTCAGGCTAATGATATCAAAGCAACTTTGAAAAGGAAAAGAGTCTACGGAACACCTCTTCAGAATTGATAAATACAGATCATGTACTTTCTATTCTTCAATTTAAGTTAATGGATTACCTGGTTAATAAAGTTACCTAGTGACTTACCCTGGCCTTGCTGTTGACCGTGAGTAGGAAGGGAACGTGTTAAATGACAGCAGTCATTGTGCGAGATCCTCCTCTCTATGGGCTGGTCTTGATGTTTGGTACTTTTCCATTAGCTGGAAGGGCAGATATGGCTGTCATAGCACTGAATGCTTGGCTCTACATTTTTATCTCCATGATAGGAAAGTGCCTCAGAGAATAGAAACAAGTACAGTGCTACATAAAGTGTGTCTTGCACAGTGTATCCGTGACCTTACTGTCTAGGAGTCCCTGAATTCGAGCCAGCCCACTCTTCGGGTAGTTTCACTGAGCTGTGGCTGTATTAAGGTTTGTTCTGTATAGGCAAGGTTTGTGTAAGGTACTACTGAATAGTGGGATGAAAGCTGGATGGTTTTGGCCAAGCATTTACCATTTCTCTGCTTGCAATTACCTAATTGAAGTAACTTATCACTTTTTTTTTTTCCTTGCTTCCCTTTTGAGTAGTTTTGTCACTAAAAAGGTCAGGAGAAATATAGCAATGAAAACGTTTCTAATTTCTGTATGCAACATTAAGAATAGCTGTGTGCTTTGTTTCTGAATTTGAAATGGTATGCAAAGATACAAGTGCAATATTTTAGCAAAGAAAGCATGTAATAGTTTTATTTTTGTCCCTATCCCATACACACCTCCTGATGTTCACTTTTGATGGGACCTGAGGGCAGAGATATTGACCGTAATTGGGCTCAATTCACCTTTTGGTTTTTTCCCTTCCTCTGTGTCCCAGTTTGTTCCCTGTGACCCGTGCCCTTGCTGTTCTATATATGAATGTAAATATCCTCTTGAGCAATCTCTGTAAGAAGAAGTATTGTCTTATTTCTGGCTCTCCCCTTTCCAGCCTCCACCATGCCTTATTTAGAAAAAAACAAAACAAACCAAAAAACCCCCCAAACAAATAAAACAAAACCCAAGCCTGTGACATATAGCAGAAACAGGAATCTATAAATAACTGTTAATAAAACTGTCTGGCTGAGCAATGCAAAGTGATGTTAAATGTCTAAGGATTCTTCCTTTCACCTTTGGGGTAATCTTAATGGTTATTAGTAGCAAGTATTTTTTTCTGATGAAAACAATTTCTAAACTGGAACATGTCTTTGTAATAGGGGTTTTGTATCACCACATTACAAATGCAGGAATGCTTCTAAGGGGGAAGAGGGGAGGGAAATACAAAGAATCCCAGGTGCATTCAAAGCTAGGTACAAGTTTTCTAACTTTTAGAGCTGTAGAAGAAAATTTTTATAAGTTGCAAGGATGCAGACAAGTGTTCCCTTCTTGCTGAAGCTTTGCTGGCTGAAGAGGCGGCTGCTTGTAACTGCTGCTGTGCAGAGGTGACTGCCCTCTCATGTCTTCTGCCTCCCCTCTTCATGTGTTCAGTCTTCAGTCCACTTGTCCAAATCACCTGGATAAACACTTTCCTATGCAGTTTTATCTGAGAGAGAGAGAGGTTAAATAACCTTATCGCCTGATGGATCTGGGAGGGAGCGGGGAGCAATGGTCTCCAGTGGAAAGGTGCAAACTTTTGAACCCAGGCTGTTGACGTTGAGCAAGATAGTGCAGGGCTTGGACAAACTCCTGCACTGTCTGCCTGAGCCTGCACTGGTTCGCAATCCAAAGTTACTGTTTTATTTTTAGTTAGGACTAACTTAAATAAGGAATTCAAAGTGGCAATGTTCTTAAATGTTCTGGCTTATTTAGAGGAGCTGGGGGGGAGGAAGAGGAGGGGTTGAGGGAAGGAAGAAAGAGAAGAGGGTTTGGGGATCTTGTGAAGACCTCTCCCAGCGTGCCAGCTTGCGTGGCACATACTGGGTAGTGTCTCCCACCTGGGGGACAGCCAGCAGTTTGTGTGCTGTGTCTAGTCCTGGTGCATGGGCCAGGACATGCTCATTTTGGAGAGGCGGAAGGGGTGCAGGGGGTGTCCTACTTTCCAAAAGCTGGAGAAATCCTGCTTTTTAATGCAAGGCTGTGTATCTCCCATTTCCCAAGGAAGGCTCTAACTTGAGATTCAGCTATCTCTGACCACTGCGGAGAGAGGCAGCTCGCTTGATATGACGAGCGGTGCTAACTTGCGTAGACTCTGCCTCCTCCTTTGTGTGTGCACCCGTGACTGATGTTTTTCGTTGCTGATCCTGACAACTGGCACTATTGTACTGAGGTGAGGTAGAGAGAAATTGTCAGATTGCTTAAATCCCTGCGAAGCCTGGCAGCAGAGCTGTGGTGGAGGAAGAGGGAATACAAATAATGTGAGGTTGATTTTCCTCCCACTCCCCCCGCCTTCTGCCTAGCCCATGTCTTTGCGAGTACGAGGGCAACGCAAGGCAGTTCCATGTGGGAAAGTTAAGGAATTAATGTGCCATGTCTTAGTGTTACTGTACTGGGGCTAAACAGATGGTGTAATTAGCCTACAGCGGTGAAGAGCTATTTTTCTGATAAGTTAAAAGGAAGTAGTTGTGGGTGGTGGAAGAAGAGTCTCCTAAATTGGCAGGGCTTACAATGTGTTTATACAAATCTATGAAGTATATGGGTATTATAGTTCTTCTCCAATTGCAGTTGTTTTTTCTTTATATTTTTGTTTATTGAGTAGCTTGTAA
Source organism: Fregata magnificens (assembly GCA_013389945.1). NCBI lineage: Eukaryota > Metazoa > Chordata > Aves > Suliformes > Fregatidae > Fregata > Fregata magnificens. Next base: position 107,319 of record WAAD01003078.1, read on the forward strand.
GGGAAAAATATTTTGTTGAATTATTTTTCAACACTTTTACCAAGCTCATCTGGCAGAGTGAAGGAATCAAAAATAGACATTCCCTTTTCTTGGCTAATAGCGATTGTATTGCTTTGGAGCAAAGGGGAAAGAATCCCTTCCTTTCGTTTCTTTGCACCAGATGTGCTGGGAGGCTCTCGGGGGATGGCAAGGGTCTGTAGCGGGTGAATTGCTACAGACTTGACTTGACTGACTTGGGGTCTTGACTGACCCCACATGTTCTGGGTTTTGAACTCGTTCACTTTTCACCTATGTTTCTGGCTCCCCCTTAACTTACTTTGTTTGGGATATTTTAAAAAGGACAGGAGCAATTATTAATAAAAGTTACAAGCAATAAATGAGATTAAATTTGGCTTGCACTGTTTGAAAAAGAAAACTTCATCTAAATGAAAACAGTGGAAAAATGAAGGAATGGCAACAGGAAGAGAGGAAAAAAGGGTTGTATTGGGAGAAAACACATCTCCAGCTGGATCAAGGTTCAGTTTTTTTTATTGTTTCCAAGTCCTTTGAATCACTTTTGCTTCCTTGTAAAAAGATACTAAACAGGTGTGCTTGCTTTTCAAGCCCAGCTGTTCATGTTTTTGCCCTAAATCAATAGTATCTGGTCTATCAACAAATTAGTAATTCTGATTTTTGGATGGTTTGGTTAAAAATGGCTTCTCAGATGTATTTTTATAAAAGACACAGTATCGGTGAGTAGAAAATGTGGGAAAAGCAATTGCTTTGCAGAATTCTTCCTAATATTTTTCTGTTCTTTTTCCCAGGAAGCAGTTAGGTTTGGTACATTGGTTTTATTTGCCTTTGTTGATAGAGGTTGCTTCCTGTTGTGCAGTGGTAGCTCCCGCCTGTCTTCAGAGGATTTAGTTTCTCCTGTTTACTCGCAGGATCTGTGCCCTCCTTTATCCGCTTGAGAGTATATAAAGTCTCTCAATATGTCAGGTTTTTTGTTTTTCGCCAAAAAAACCCCAAACCCAAGCAACCCTCCAATCTAAATTTAAGCCTTATTTCATAAGTGTCCTTTTTGCATCGTAAAGACGATAGACCATAAGGACGTAAAGACCTTGGGAGAGGAGGTGTGTTGGGAGGGTTATGTTTTGGTGGTGGTCTGTAGTAAGGCTNTCCCTTCTCCAAAGAATGTACCTGCATGTTTCCCTGCATGGAAGCAGTCAAAAGGGGAGGGAATAGAAATAATGAAGGAATGTAAAAGACTTTTATCCTAATCAATATTTAGCTGTAAATGAACACCATTAGGGCAACAGTTCATACAGTTTTTTTTGGGGGTAGCTTTTTCTAAAAAGATTAGGTAGCCTTTCCATTAAAAGTGGCTGAGGAAACATGGTGCTAAAGGTGATTTTCATGAAGTCATGGTAGGTTTTTGTCCCCACACTATGAACATCAGTCGGGTGTCCAGCGTGTGAGTGTGTCTCATAGCTTCTTTCAGGTGATTACCAGTGTTACAGAACTTCCTGCTTTCATAATCCCGTTTCCTCTTGCAGCCGTGGGAAGTGGGCATGTGCGAGTGGATGCAGCCTCTCGGCACCACTTACTAAGCAAATTTCATCTGGTTCTGAGTGCTCCCAAACAGGCAAAGGGACCAAAGGATCCAAGCAGCAGCCTTAAAGTCAAACTGTAGCCCTTCACTATAGCCAGTGCCAGCTGCCTCCTTTCCTTGGCTTGGCTGTACTCTCTGAACACCTCGCTCCCGGGCAGGTGTGACAGGTTAGAGCACTTGAGGGTAATGGAAGATGATTTTAAAATTTACCACTCTTCTATACTGACTCCATTATTCCTTCAGGAAGGACTAAGGATTGAATAGAATGAGGAGGGGAAAAAGAGTAAGAATGCAGTTTTTGTTCCCTGAAATACTGTTTGTTTTCAAGGAATTTTATATAATGTAATAATATGTTATGGATATTTTTGAAGGTTCGCTTAATTCATACTTTTGGAAAACGTTTTGACACTGCAGCTGACATTTAGGTACCTAGTTTTAATGAAAGAGAGAGAAGGCTGGATTCAGGTTAAATAGCATGCCAAGTCAGTTCCTCTTGCAGTTTAAAAAAGTGTATGCATATAAATATATACGTATTTAATATACATACATGCTATATGTATACAGTGTGTGTATATATAAAACCAATTTTATATAAATAAAAAGCAGGTGTCAGAGGATGTACATTTCTTCTTTCTAGCTTTCTTCTTTTGAGGGGACAGAAGCTTGGAGAAATTATGGTTATGTTCACTGTTATTTGTAAAAAGTTTATTGGAAAATTTAGAGCTATTTGTTGCATCTTTTTCTGGCATTGAGAAGGATGAAAAGCAGAGGCGTTAGAATATCTTCCTGCTAGTCCTGATGTTCTAGGAGGGGTTTTCCCAGTAAGTATTACCATAACACACATTACAGTGAATTTCAGGGAGGGAATCCATCCCCTGCTTGATCTCAGTACTGCAAACGCTCTTATTGCTGAACCTGCAGTTCTCAAACTACAGGACAAATTCAGAGTGCATTTTTTTTTTCACTGGATTTATATTAGGTTAAAAAATTCTGTGCCCCTCTTTCACCTATTGAATTTTATTTTCTACTGCCTTAATGTGTGTGATTATTTCAAATGAAGATTTTATGAATAAAAATATGAATCTCTTCTAGAAAAAAAAAAGGCAATTGGAAAACCAAATATTTTTGAGTTAGAATTCTCCAATATCCAGACCTACATGAAAATACTCAATGGCATTACTCTTCTTGCTTGAAAGTGTATGGACTAGAGTCTTATGGATAGATAATGGACATATGATAAAAAAGGAACCTGTTTGTATAGTTGTATTCTCTATAAATAACAGAATTGGCTGATTAATTTAAATTTTTGGTCCCAAATGGTCTTCCTAATTCACTGTTTATTTACATGAGAAGTAAGTGTTTGTATATTACTGTCTTTGTACTAAGAGGAAGTCTTTAGAAAGTGCTAACAAAAACTGTAGTAGTCTCTATTACACTTCTCTGGAACTGAACAAATTCTTTAATTCACTAGAAACTGCCTTTCCTTATATCTTAATGCTCTCCAGATAAGCCTTCACCACCCCTCATGAAACAGAGGGATAGCAGGCCCAAGTTTGAAATATTTTTTTCTCTTCTGTGAAATGATTCTTAGCAGCAGTTACAAAATCTGAAGCTGAATCTTGGAGGGGTATGAGAGATAGGAAGCAATAGGAGGGCAAAAGAATTGCTTTTTGGTACGTAACACAACTATTCTGAAGAATTTATGGCTGATCAGGCACATATTATCTTCTTATCAAAAAGGGCTACGAAAGTGAATGGTAGTCATGTTTTATGAGGGAATATGAAGACTTTTTTTCCCCCTAGAAAGCTGAAGTTGTTCGACAGTAAATTGAAGGTTTATTATTTTTTTCAAGTAACTACAATGTTTACTTGATTGTGTTTCTGCTTGGTTCTATATCAGATAAATATCCTTTTTTTGAAATGTGTTTTTGACTTCCAGCCCATGGGGCATAACTTGGGATATGACTTGACTTCTTATCTCGTTGCAGACAACAAATACTTTGTGGACCAGAGTAGGTCCTCTGCAGTAACTGTACAGCACTCTTACTTTTTTTATTAGAGTTACGGTGTTTTCTCCACCACCAGTTTTTGAACAAGGCTGAATAGGGTTATGGAAGTTGTTGTATCTGGGTTAGTGAGCTTATTGTGAGGTGAAATACATAGGCTGGAGAGATCAGAATTAATCCTTGCCTAATCATTTATCGATTAAATGCATCTCTCAAACATATCTGAACTTAATAAAATCGCTTGATTTTAACATTGTATAACTGTATTATTATTATTTTTATTTTAATTCAGCAAAAGAGCCAGATGTTTGCGTTGACAGACTGAAAAAAATTCAGGCAAACTTTCGAGGTTGAAGCACTGTCCTGAAGTTGATCTGTTCTGCATTTTGTCGTGCCATGCTCTTTGCCGTGGCACAAATGTGAAACCAACTGTCAGCTTTTGGGGAACAAATACCATGGCTGTCCTTTTCAAAAGACAAATAAGTCACTTTGCAAATAATACAATGTAACATGGGTTTAGAGATACTGAAGAACAATTCCAGAGTCACTTTTATTTGACGTATTTTTGTCTTTAAATAAAGAGATTTTTTTGGGGGGGTGGGTGGGTGGGACGGACTACTGGCTGCAATAGTGCTGCACTGGAAACACGCATTGAAGCACTATATTAGGCCATAGTTGAAGACAATGTATTTCCTTTTTAGTAGGTATTGCTTGCTCTTAAGTATGTGTACAAGCTAGTTTGGAACAAATGTTTCCGTGTAGTTACTGTTTTGATACACTTACCATTGCTTAGTTTCTCTACTTACTGAGTCTTCCCTCCCACCGCCCTTAACATGACAACAAAATTACAGTCACAGTAGCAACTTTCTAGTTAAATATATTTGCCTGTAGAGGAAGTGATTTAAATTAAGTGTGATAAATGTCCGTCATATAATGCTTGGCTTAGTTCACAAAAATTCCTGTGTCCCTGTGCAGCTTTGCTCAAGTTAGTGAAGCTGTGTTTGGAGGCCAGGATGGCTCCAGAAAGTTAGAGGTCATCTGCTGCAGCTGGCAGGTGTGGATGTGCTTTTACCAGTATTATACAGCATCCTTACATCAGCATACGAACAGCAGAAGATGTTCAGGAGGTTTTAATTTTCAAACGTCCTCTCTCTAGAAATGCACTGAAATTACCTACCTTGGCAGCAATTCCCCAATAGACTAGGACATAACTGTAGGACACATTATTTAAGGCACTTTTAAGGGACTTAAGATTGGTTGGTGATAAATCTCTCATATCTTTAAACTTTAGTTCAGAATTAAAGCGAATGCTGATCTTTTGTGGTATATACCTTGTGTTCTCATTTACTCTTAAAGGTCTATCTCGAAGGAAAAACAGTGAAGCTTTGCCACGGTTATATATCAAATAAGCTGAACACTCTGCTTTCCATCCTCCCTTGACAAATTAGTTTTGAGTAGTCAGCTTTGATTCACTCAATATATTGTGCTTGTCGACTTCTGGGATTATCGTATTTCAAGAGGATAACAGGGATGGTGTTGTGTTAATCTAGGACTACTCTGTTTAACTTTTATCTAAAGCAACACAGTAGCTCTCATCTTGACTGGGTTGTCACTGCTACTTGCTGTTCTCATGTCTGGGGACATTTAGCAGTGCACTGTCACGATTTCCCAAGAAACCGGGAAAAGGTAAAAGAATTCTTGCAAAAATGTGGAAAACGCCAGCTGGTTGTGATCTTCGGTAGAAGTCTGACAAAGTCTCCAAGGTCCAAATGGCCTGAGCCATTTGAATTGCCCTGGCTTTAAAACATGCGATACATTTAAAAATTTTTTTTGTTTTAGAACCAATTCATGTTTTCTAAAGAAAATGTTCCTCTCATCCAACACCCCCTCGCCTGTAGTCAGTTTAAGTCCCCAGAAAAAAACAGACGACCAGACCAAGTGTGTTGATGCCAATCTTTCATCCTTGACATTGGCGCTTTTTTTTGGTATACAAATGTAACACAGCCTTTCAGTGCGACATCTGGCCTGTTTAAAAAATGCGCGGTGGACCAGCTGTGGGGTAAAGAACTTCATTATTATTCATAGTTTATAAACATTTCAATTAAAATGATGGTGATGATAATGTGGTTTTTCATCTCTGCATGCACTGAAAGCAGTTGGGAGGGAGCTCTTCATGAGACTGTTGAACTCTTCCTTCTTCCCCCATTGCTTTGTGGATGACATGTTGAGCAACGCTGCTGAAGGAGTGGTTTGGAGTGAATGAGTATGCCACAGGACACCTGTATATCCTAATCCCTCATTCTAATTAGGTTTTAAAGTGTTGATACACTGAATTTCATAAATGAAAAACAACCAATGGGTGGCAGGGAGACTGTATGAGAGAGTGCATGTACCTTTGAGTGCCTTGAGGGAAGAGAATAACATGTTATATTTTGGGCAGATCCCACAAATGTGGGCAACTGGGGCAACAAGATTTTTGAGACAGAAATAAAGAGAGGATGAGTCATAGGGAAGGCTGTCTGGATTAGAAAATGAAAAGGATGAATCGGCAGGAAAATAGATGAGCCTTACAGAGATCACAGCTTTAGAGTGAATGTGGAAGGTATTACAAGGAAGTTGGGCTGGGAGGGAGAAGAAATAACCTGAGAGCCAGGTACCTAGCATTAGCTTTACCAACAGAAAGTATAAAGGGACGATCTGGCCTTGCAAGCACTCGGGTAAGGTATTAGCTGCCTTTCTAACACAGAAAAGTAAGCATTTCTCCCCCATCTCCTCCTCCTGTTCCCCTCTGTGCCCCTGTTGTCTCTGCAGATAGTGCACTGGGCGTCCAGTCATCCTTAGTCACTGGCAGGATGTCAGAATTTCCTTAGGAGCTTTAATAGTGATTTCATAGTGTCTTGAAAGTAGGTATACCAATTTATGGAAATTTTAAAACATTCTTAGGGCTTGACAAAGGGAAGTTTGTAATTTAATTTATGTGCGTTAGCTTCAGGCTGAACAAACAATGAAGTGCTTTAACCTTGCGTGTACTCATTTGGTACTAAAAGGCTTTCTTGAACTTCATTTAGACAAGTGTTTAATGCTTGAACTAAGGCCACTTTAAACCTATAGAAGCACCTTGTACAGATTTAATTTATTTAAGATTTGTGTTTGGAATTATGCATTTCATTTTCCAAATATCTTGGGTCGGAGCAGCTTGATGGGTGGGTAGAGTATAGTAATCTTGGTTTGAATGGCTGTAGTTTACAGTGATACTCTTGCTATTTTTGGCTGGAGGCAGATTTCTGTAAGAGTGGCTTAAAAGCACAACACTGCACATGTTCACATTTTGAATGTTGTTTGCATTTTTCATATTCTTTTTATATCATCTTCTATCTTGCAAACCCAAATGCTTTCGCTCTTTTTCAGAGTACGTAGAAAAAATATTTTTAAAACTTCTTTTCCGTCTGTTGGTTTCTCTTATTAACAGAGAAGAGAGACAGTGAGTGAGGTGGAAAAAGATACAGCAGTGCAAGCCGGTATTTAATTCAGCTCAACAAATAAGAAAATTTTTAATTATCTGTACATAGCTACTTCATTCAAAATTCTCTTAAACAAAAGCTTCCTTCTGTTTTGAAGAGCCTAAAATTGTCTAAGCACCTCAGTGCAGTCTTGACTTACATTAGTGGCTCTTAAAATAAAAGGTGAGACTACCCTACTGGTGATCTTCTTCCCCCTCCCCTTCTCTGTGGGGAACATGGAAATAAAACTGTTCCTAATTCTTCAGAATTTTTCTTCTTTAAAAAAAAGTCCTTTCATTTCACAACAATTTAAATTTGGCTATTACACTTTGCAAGTTCCTGTTCCTTCCAGCTGATTTTTGGATTAAAAAAATATATGTTCAGATATATTAAAAATCAGTATGGAAAATAACTCTGATGCCTGCTACCTTAATATCTGAGTTTGCTAGAATAGTGGAAAATATCTGTGCTGCCTCTGTGATATACACTGTATGCTTGCAGTATGTTCTAATAGACTTGAAGCTATGGTGAGCTTTTAAAATAATTTTGAATGGCTAGTAATCTTCTCTAAAAATGCCAAAGTTCATGTGTACCCTGTTGGTATGAATTTAAACTGGTATCGCTATAAATTAATACTGTTATCAGTATTGGTTTTTCCCCATACAAAAATAAGGATGCCTTATCTGGGCTTAGCTTGTGAGTTATAATATCCATACTAATTTGGATGTTTTTTTTGTAATTGAGCATTTTAAAGCAGACTTGGACTAAATAACAGTACTGATTTTTACGCAGACTGAAAGCTGCTGTGTTCTGTTGTCTCCCCCTTTCTCCCTCCCTTTGTCCACACTGGCAGTTCATGGCTTTACTCTGTCCCTTGTGACAAAGGTAGGTTTTGGTTTTGGTTTTTTTTTGGTTTTTTTTGTATTTTTTTTTTTTTTTAGTACTTTGTGTTNTTTTTTGTATTTTTTTTTTTTTTAGTACTTTGTGTTCTTCCCTTGCATTTCCTCCCATTGCTTCAGACTTGTATAATTTTTTTCTGTCCTGTACTACTTTCTCAGATTTCCTCTTTTCTTGTCTTTTCCTACACTGTTGTCAGAGTAGCAACTTCTAATAGTTATCTTTTGTGTCATTTAAAAAATCAAACACGTTGTGTGATATATTAAATACTTAGTTATGCTTGTCATTTAATATGAATTAATATTTATAT
>WAAD01003078.1:115627-169543 GCA_013389945.1 Fregata magnificens
TAATATGAATTAATATTTATATATATATATATTTAGAAAAAAACCACTCCAAGCAGTCTTCCTCTTGTTTGGATTGGGGGGGACACAGCTCTTGCATGTGTGTGCTCATGTACAGCTTATGACTTGGCCCTTCTGACTTAAGACTTTCTTCTCAGGTTTGAATATGTAGGTGTTTAACGAATGTTAATCCTATACGGCTGAAAGATGAAGAAATGTACATGATGATATGAGCCCTTAATTCATATTTCAGCTTAGGAAGGGCTTGTATAGGCCCTTGAGAAATTTGTTACTCACTCACTTGTTAATGTGAGTACAACAGATTTTAACTAGCTCGCTTTGTTTGCAGTTCCATGGTCTACTCACTGCCATATGGAAAGCAGAAATATAGAGCTGGCCAAGTCTGATCTGAAGTTAATAATATCTGTCTTAATTTCATCCTGAGTCTTAAAGATAGGACTCTGTTTCACAGTCATGTGGACTCAGCTGTTTAACTGGAAAAGGTAGTCTGTCATGTCAAAGATGAATCGGTCTTGTATCTTTTACTAGTGAATTAAGGATGATGTTTTTCTAGGTGTGCTTCTGGTTCCCCTTCGCTTTTAGCAGCAGGAGACTGTCACGGGGACTCCCTTTTCTTTCCCTTCCTAGTTAAAACTTCTTTTATTTAGTTGAAAATCGTGGAGCTGTCTTCAGTAAGCAAGGCAGCAATTGTTATCAAGTCTTTTTTTCCTACTAATATGTTCTCCCCCTTAATTGTTTTCCTTTTATTATTTTTTTTTTTAATGATTTCTTTGTTAGATTTGTACTGGATGGAGTCCTTTGTCAGGACTCTCTTTGCTAGTCTGCTGCATAGAGACAGCCTAGTCTGTGAGAACCTGGTTATGGACAGAAATTGTTGGGAACGTTACCGTGCTTTTAAGGGGGTGTGAGGTAGGCTTTGAACGAACTCCTACCCCATCGGGGTAAGAACAGTTAATTTGCTTAGAGATTATAGACTGCCTTAAATGTGCCTTTGTTTTTCTGTGTTACTCTTCAGAGTAAATTCTAAATGTTGAATGCTGATTATTCGACCACCGAAACAGACAACATGGTTAGTTGGCTTCCAGGTGGAGTTGCCGTTATCAGGTTTATATGGGTGTGTGAAGCGTTGATGGATGGTCACAACGGTGTCTTTCGAGTTAGAGTATTCCACGATGCCAGTACCAAATACGCTGCTGAGGTGTTGCCATCCGTCCTGGGTGAGGAGACAGCAGGGATTGGATTGAAGACATGTGGCACGGTTAAACTCGGGGCTCTGCAAGTGGGCCGTAAGGAAGCCTCTTGGTTTCCTGCTTGCTTTATTGTTTGGTGTTTGTTTTTTTTTTTTTTTTTTTTTTTTTTTTACACCCCTCTTTATTTATTTTCCGTCCCAGTGTAATCCTCAGGCCCCTCACACTGCAAACGTCACCACTGTGACCACATGTGTGGTGGCTGTGCTTTGCGTCAGTGCTTTTTCCGGAGGTGGGCAGTGAGCATCCCTTACCCCCAGCCTGCGCCCTCTCTTGGGCCTGAAAGAGAAAGGGCACGGTTGTACCCCAGGGCCGGAGGGGCAGGGGTTTGAGGGAGCAGTGCTGAATGCAGCTGTGCAGCACTGCAAATCCTCGCGCTATCCTTTACATCCTGAATCATGCTAGTACAGGGGTATTGATGTATAATCACCCGCAGCGCGGGAAACAGTGTTAATGTTTATTGGCTTTGTCTTTACTCAGTTTGTTCGTGCCAATTCTCATCTATAATACAGCATGCATAAAGACATAAAAATGCGTAATGAATACTGAACATCTGTACAGAGTGCTGTTGAGCACTTTTTTGGTAAGAGTGTTTGAAACGCTAGCTGACTATTTAAAATACCCACAAAGGAATCTTGTGATCTTACAATGTTTTGTAAAACTTGTCCTAAATATTTAAAGACAATTTTGGGCTTTGCAAAATACCTTTATCTGCTGTTAGTGCAACTCTTGGGTTTGAAATACAGTTTTTCAGTAGGCATGTGTTTCAGAGAGAAAAGTAAGCCAAAATGATTATATCTTAGACTGTATGTAATAAATATACCTTGGCTATGTAACATGTTCAGTATTTTTCCTATTGATGCTCACTCGAATTTGAATGCCTTCCACAATAAATCTTTTTTTTTTTTTTTTCCCCCAATTAGCCATTAGGCTTACAGATCGTTATTTAATGGATAGTGTATTAATGGACTTCCCACCCTAATTACTAAAATGAGTGCCTTGCAAATGCAGTAGTCAATCAATGATTGAATGTGTGTGTTGGATCTTGAACTCTCTTGTTTTTCACTGAACTGGCTCAGCTGTTTAGAACAGAGATACCCTGGGAATCTGTCTGCTGAATTTTAGTCACACCTCAATGATACATAGGGATACCAGTTGTAAACATTCTGTCAATGAACTCAATGTTATTGTTAAGTTGTTACCATTAACTGTTCTTTTTGACGCTAATTGGAGATGGTGATTTTGTTGAATGAGAAGAGCCTTGTTTGGTCCTGCCCCATAGCTCTTAAAATTCTGTTATTAATGGTAATGCGTGAGTTGGAAATGTGTGAATGTGTATTGATATCTTTCTGTCAGTTAGGTACATATAAAGGCACTCATATGTTTATATATGTTTAAGGCTCTGGCCTTAATTGTTCTTATGCTGCATTAGTGTACAATCCTTACTCTAAATGCAAATAAGATATGCAACGTAGAAATAATGTGTTGCATTTATATCAAGGTTCAAGCTGCAGAATAGTTGTTTAAGCTATTTTATTGAAACCAATCAAAAGATGTACGCTAGAAGCAGTAGTGATAAGACACGATCAGGGCTATTGTTTTGAGTGCTGTTCTCCTCCTAAATCCTTAGGATATATTCCAGAGACCAGGCTGAAAGCTCTCATCTTCCAGGAACTGGAACCAGAAAAGTGGAAGCTCATTGAAGAACTTGAAATTTAATATGAGACTTAGTAGTGTGGCTTGTAAACAGCAATAACAACAAAGAAAAGGTGTGTTACTTCAGCAACGTGTGCCACTTTCAACTTTGCGTACCAAAGCCGTTGTCTTTTTCCGAATGCTCTTGGGGCATCCCGAGGTCTGCGCAGTGGGAGGTGGTTGTGTGTGCACTGCCTGGAGTGAGCCTACTCGGCTCGTTAGTCTTCTGGGTCAGGTATCTGGCTGGAAAATCCCAGAGTGCTGAACTGGATCAAAGAAAAAAAATCTGTTTTAAGTTGAAATCATTCAGTGATAGAACACTGTGAACGTAATAAACTTGTTGGTGAAAATGCTGGGAGCTGGTAAAGCCTTGTTTTCACCTGGGTCCTCACTGCTGAGCCAGTGGCTGCACAGGTAGCTAAAGAGGTGTGGGTTTTGTGTAGGGGGTTGTGCGTTAAGTTGCTGAACACTTTCTTTCTGTCTTTTTTTTCTCATTGCTAAGAACGTTACGAATCGTTGCTAAGAGTTACCAAAAAAACCCCCAACAATTGCAGGTCAAGTAGACTTGAAAGGCGATTGCTAGCTATAGTGCAAGGCTGGATCCACAATAGTGCAGTAAGGCAGTATAATCCTAGCTTTCAAAAGACATCCATTTTCTTCCCCTCTCCTGTGCATTGCTCTGGAAGTGCTGAATAGCTTCTTAATGAGTCATAGGTTGCAACCCAGCCTGTACCGTGTGTAACCCTCTTTCTCCCTTTGGCCAGTTTATCATAGAGGTGACACAACGTGACTCTTTCAACATAGCTTCCAGTCAATTATTTTGAAGCCTTGGAGACAGCCAATATCAAGAGGTACTGATAAGAGTGCAGGCTTTGCAAAAATGTTAATGGTAGATAGGAGTGCATTTTTACCCCTCCAGGCAACCTGTCGTCTTGAACCCCTGCTGTTCCCTGCTACTAGGAAGGACAAAATGACCTTCATAATATATTAAATTTTTGTTCACTAAAGTTATGTTTTTGTGTTTCACTTTTTAGGCAAGACTTTGAATTTAGAAGTAAGCATGCTAGTGTTTCACAAGCAGGCTTCAAAGACTGTGTTGGTTTTAGAAATTATGTGTTTCCAATGTTTGGATCTTCTGTATGCTTTGTTGAGTCTATTCTCTAAAATGACTATACCTACCGTGGCCCAGCCATAGGTAGACTAGACACATCTATCAACAACCTCCAGCTTTTTTTTAAGACATTAAAGTAGATGTTTAGGTGTTTTTGCACATTCTAAGGTTTTCCTTTTAGAACAGGAGTATCTACGGATAGCACTGGAGACAGTAATTTATATCTCTTAATATTACTAAGAAGTTATATCTCCGTATCCTTAAATGAATGTGACAACCACTTTGGTTGGCTTTGATAGGCTAGTTGAAAAAAAATAAATGTATGTAATTTTACAGACTAAAAAGATGATGCATATAGAGCTACACGCCCCAAATAAGTGTGAAAGAAAAATGTCAGTATTGCGGTAAGTAATCAGTTGCTTCACCGGCTTCTTGTAGTTCCAAAATCAAGAGTTTGTGTACATGAAACAAGCAGACCTGCAGGGAGGAGTTGAAACTGTTGTAAAAGCTACTTAGTCCTTTGAAAATCTGTTGGAGAAAATACCTAGTAAGTTGAACTTTTGGACTTTGTATAGGTGAAACATAACATTGACATAATGTGAAACATGGATATAAAGTTGAAAAACATTTGCGTATATGTAAAGTAAGCAGGTTTATTCAAGAAGAATTTTGTGGAAGGGGATTAACTTTTGATGTGAATTCAGAGAACGATGCCAGGATGAAGCAGAGTTTGGCAGAGCTGTAGTCCAAATCTGTTGTGATTCCAGGTGGGCATTTCCATTTGTGAGCTTCTTTGCATGGCTGATGACTTCTGCTGCAATGAGTGCTCCTCAAATTTTACACTTGTGTTATAGGCAATGCTGTTGTATGATCATTTAACTCTGTCTTCTCCAGCTGTTTTTGGAAGTAGTTTGTGTGAGATAAGGTAGTCTCGTATACTAGCAGCAATATACCAGATGTTAAAAACCCAAAGTGTGCACAGCTATAATGTAGAGACTTGCCATGCTAAGGTGATTATCGTTTCAGAATGTTATTTAACCTCTGTAGGCTACCTTTTATAATCTTTTTTGTGGCTTAATCTGAATCTTTCTCATCCGATTCCTTCACTTACATGAAGTAAGTCTGGTTTGCTCAGAGGTGGAAATGGCAAGGAAGGGCTTCTTCAGCCAAGAGGATCAGAAAAACCTAGTGGAAGGAAATGTAATTTTATGTGGAAAGTTTTAGTCACGTAACTACAAAGACAAAGAGGTAGTGAACCTTGATTAGGGCCTAATGTACTAATTAAATATTTGAAGAGTGTTTTGACATAGAGCAAAAGTTTAAATAAACTAAAAATATTTTGTGCTGTGTTTTTTTTTTTTTTTTCCCCCTGTGTCCTTCAAGCGATGTTGTGGCTATCAAAATACTTAAGCTTTCTGAAATTTGATTAGCTGCTGTAAAAGTGGTCTTTGCTTTGAAACAATCTGCTGTGAGATGTGTAGTGACAGTATGTTGGACAAGAGACTGTCAGCTGTGCAGACTCCATTTTAATAACTATTTCTTAGGTGCTGCAGTTCTAGACATGTTATTTAAGAACTATTAGAAGAAGCATGGAAAGGCAATTTTTTAAAACCATGGTGAAGTCCAAAAATTATATGCTTCAAATTTTTCTGTTGTCAATGGGGCATTATTAATCTTTTAATTGAATTCTTCCATGTAAAGAGCTGTCAATCATATCCTGCCCTGCCTCCCCCCCCCAAGAATAAATGCCTGTTTTGAGGCATAGAAGTTATGTTTACTTTTTTAAATTCAAATATCTTTTTAAGGTGCTCAGGTACAGTTTTATTTCTCTATGCTTAATCTGTTATGGTGACTTTTCTGATGGTTTTTACAGTTACCTCAATTTTTTGTTTCTGTTGGTCGTTAGAATCTTTTGTCTCTTTATTTGCATGACATGCACCAGCAGGGCTGGATTTGGGAATCTCTGGCTGGTGCCAATAGAAGCAGCAGCTTGAATATCACTGTTTAATTTCTTCCCAGGGCATTTAGGATGGATTATTTTGCCTTTGGGGCTGTATACATTGAGAATTTTCTAACCAGTTTTAAAACTGGTTGGAGCAGTAGTGTAGATCACGCTCTCTTTTCTTCAAATAGCGCTGGTTTGTCTGACCTGTTTTCTGTTGAAATAGCTCAGTAAAATGCCCCCAGACTGCAGTGTTGATACACTGCTTATTGCTCTTCAAACACATTAGGAATTTCTTGTTCTACTTAGAGCTGTTCATATACAACTCCAGATTTAAAATCACTTGGCATTTATTCTTGTTTCAGTACAGTATGTTGTTGTCAAGCTTGCCTTCTTAAAGGTCAAAATGATTTGTAGGTGTGAGCACAAATTTAAGAGTGGTAATTTGGGGAAAAAAATGTGGAAAATGTCTATTTCATGCATTTATGTGCTACTAAATTTAGTTTAAGTTGCCTTGAATTGCATATAAATTTAGGTCAGACCTGCAAAACTGTTCTGACAAAAGATTTGTTCATAAATCTGGTATTTAACTGATAGCACAGTACTCTGTATTGCGAGGTCAGGGTTCACTTCTCTCCACTGTCATTATTGCTAATATAAATCTGGCCATTTTTCTGTGTTACGTTGGCCTTTTGCTTCAGTGAGACTCATTTCTTTCTGAAGTGGCAAACTGCGTCAGAATGTTTTACGACTTTGAGCAGAACATTTTAAGTTTGGGTCTCCTGCTGACAGGGAAGGATACTTACCATTAAGTCCTCATGGCGAGGGAAGCATCTCAGTTTCTTTTCTCTATGAAAAACAAAACCCAAAAAGTCACTGTGGCTGGAAGTGGCTTTTGGCTAGGCTCTGATATAAAAGTATTGTTGTTTACTGGCTTTACGGTTTCATCTTGAACAATTAAATGATGTCTTATTTTGAGTGTTTAGCATACTGCATCCCAACTGAGCATTTTTTTTCCTGCTTTAATTTCTAGTATAGGCCATTTATGGCCATTTTTCAGAATTGATGACAGCTCTCTGCTACAGTTTTTTCCACGCAGATGACTAATACTGGGTATGCCCATAGAGTATTTTGCAGCAGACACAGCAGAGCGTGCTCTGAGCCTGAGGAGCGTCACGTTAGCTCTCATCCAGGAGCTGTGCTGACCCAGCGCAGTGCTCAGAGCAGACTAATATGATTTCTTTCCAAGCAGGTCTTTTTAGTTCAGGCTGGCCACTGTGTTAACACAGTTGTGAAGCTTTCCAGTGGCTCAGAGCACTGGCAGGGCAAACTCACGTCTGGTGTGGACCCGGGGCAGAGTGAGTCCCTGTCTGCCCAGTGCGCTGACTGTGTTTAGCAAGCCTGACAAATCGCTGCTTTCCTGTAACCTGATGTTTTGTGGTTGCCCCAAATGGCAGAAGCTGGAGGAGAGCCTGCAGGGAGGTGTTAGGGCTGTGCACATGGCTCAAGTGACAGCGGCAGTTTTGTCCCTTGAATAAGTAATTAATAAGGAGCCCACCTACTTTTGGAGAAGCAGGGATTAATTTTGTGTGATGCAGTAACTGTAGCACTTACTTGGCGATGGGAAGACAGTTTTTCTTATTAGAAAAGGGAATCTTTTATGTTTGTGCTGGTTAGAGAAAGATTTCGCTATTCTTCCTGGACTTGGCTTTGTTTCTTCAAAAAAAGATTGTAGATTTCAGTAATTAGCGGGATTTGCACATCAATGTGAGAGTAGATGGTTTTCAGGTAATAGTGACAAACCTTTATCTGCATATGCATTTTAATTAATAAAGGACATAATTAGGCTCAGTGTTCTTTGTGCCATTAGCCAAGTTCTAGCCTCAGAAACCAGAACGGCTAAGCTGTTCAGATTGTCTCATTCCTTAAACACTGACTGTCAAAGAGAAAAAATGTAACAAGTCATAGCTACAGTTCTTGTACTGAACACTTTTTTTATTCTTCTTGCTTTTACTTTTTAGATTTAGAATTCTAATTTTTTTCTGGCAAATTTTTAGAACCCTCCCTCCCCCCAGCAACACCAAAACCCCCCACTTTACTTAAAACTGTAAAGCTTTTAAAGTTTACTTTTACAGTTGGAAAAGTACTAACGTGGAATAGCTGAGAGCTTGATTTTGCTTTTCATCACAGGACAAAACACAAAAATGTCTCCTGGAGAGGAGAGATAAATATCAGTAAACACTTTTATAGTTCACACAAAGTCTTAAAAACATTGCGTGGGTAAGATCTCATTTGTTTGTCATGCATGAGGACTCTTTCTTGATCGTTGCCATTTGTTAGCAGTAGGTCAATGTATCTTCACTTCTAGGCTGAATCTATACTAACCTTTTAATCAAAAGCTAATGCCAGCTACTAATATCCTCTAGGATGAGAAACTGCTGTTCTGGGTGCCCACGTTTTGCTTGTAGGACAGAATAAACCCCAGGTATTCTCTGTTTTGTATTTTTGCGTTTCGTTTGCTGCTGTTTAAAGAATAAATTATGGAAGGAAAATTACAGTTCTTAGCATACAGACAAATAAGATGAAAGACAATCACAAGTGCTACCTTTGGAAGAAAAAGTCAAACTGGAGAAATCTGTAAGAGGGACGTGTATGCTATCAAAGCTCTTTGGTCCCCTGTCAGCTTGTGTATTGTGGAGGAGAGATTGTAGAATTTTGACAGAAAGTAGTGGTTACTCCCTGGTGCTCACTTCCCTTCCAAATTTGTGGTTTCCTCTCTCTGCTTAGTAAGCAAGAAGGAAGTGCTAAGTGTAGAGTAAGTTGGGTTTGAGACCTTTAATGACCAGTCAGTTGCTTTGACTTACTAACGAGAAGAGTGGGTGGTGAAGTAGGTGATTATATTGATGCTCCTGTATGTAGTGGAAGCTTCATGTTCTTCCAGGAAGGCTTTGTACTTGTGACATGATATCTAAGCATCCAGAATATATAAATAAATTTTATGTAGTTCCATAAAAATGTAAATTAAAAAAAAAGGTCCTGTTTTTCTATGAATTTAAAGCTGACTAGCTGCTGCTCTCTTCTCAGCTAGCAAATTGTGAAGCTATAATAAATGACTGATGCATAGCCGAAAGCATGTCAGTGACCATCATCACGGGAAATTTAATGTTTTGATACTCCAGAAAAACTGATTAGTAATAGCAGTGGCCCAGCAAAGAGCTGTTGCAGTAGTTAAAGGCAGCAAATCTCATGATATATCGTGGGCTCAGAGATGAACTGTGAGACAAAACTCTTGACTGGTTAGGAATTGTTAATCTACCCTATCTTATAGCTTCCTCAGAAAGCAGATACTACCTACCAATCTCTCAAGAGAGACTTTGAAAAAAAATGAGTCTGTAAGAATGACTTTGGTTTTTAAGCACAATGGTATATTATTGAAGACAGACAACTGTGGTACAGGTAGTGCTTAATAAAAGCTGGAACTGTTCTAGTTTTTACTGTACCTGGTTCTCATGAAAATAAAATGGAGTAGAAAGAATTGGAACAGAGTACTTCAAATAGGGTAGGTGAAAATTTCCAAGCCTTTTACAGTAAAGCCTAAATAAGAGAGTAATGCCATATCGCACCAAAGCAGTAGCTGCTCCTGTCTGATCACTAGGGTCTGATCACAGGGTAAGGGGAGTGAAACGTTGAACAGTGGCATTTGACAGGGCTACAACAAGTGTCTTATTGCTAGTGCCCCGGGTGTATTCTGTTTTATTGAGTATATTAGTTGTAAGTATATTTTTCAATCTTTTTATTAATTCTAATATTATATATTTGATTAACAAAAGAAATGCAGAAATTTTACAGCTATTTGATCCCCTGTTTATATTAGGAGGATATATGAAGTATTTTTTCTGCAGAACAGTACTTGAAGACTACTTTGTATAAATGAGTTGGCCTAAACTTGACTAAAGCTATTTATTACTTTTGTAATTGGTATCTTTAGGCACTGAATGACTTAAGACTTGCTCCCTGAATTGGAAGTTTGACATTTTATCATGATAATTTGTCTTGAAGTAATTATCAACAGTGATTCTAACTAGAAATATTCTTTATTGATTTTTTTTTTCCCCAAGTATTCATTGTTTGATTTGTATTGAAGGCTTATGTAAAAAGAATTCAATATCAAGTCTTTTTTTTTTTTTTCTTGGGAAAAAAATAATATTATAACATCTAATGCTATCCTTCTCTTTCAAATTTCAATACTTATTCTTAATTTTTCCTTTTTTCCTTTCATCCTATCCATTTAAAGTAAGATACTGCTGATAGAGGAGCACCTCCCCTCCTACCCTTTCCCTTCTATTTTTAACAGCCTGAGTTGAAGAAGACTGCTGCATTAGAAGCATTAACGTGTGTAAATAGCCCCTGTATGCATAACTTCTAGACTCAAAAAAAAATCTGTGTTAAAAAGTTCTTGTAAATTTAGCATCAATCTGCACTTGTGTATTCCTACTGTATTTAATCCTGAGTAACATCTAAAGCTCAGTTGATGTTGCTTTTACATATTTCAGGCACAGCTGACGAGAGGACCCTGCGGCAGGGTTCTGTCCTAGGGCAGAACTGTGTCACTCCAGTGCTGCTCTTCAGCTTCTTACTCTTCTTGCACTGATAACTTTCTCCTTTTTGAATGCTTTACATCATCAGCAATGTTCAGTGCTCCCTCCTATAAGCCAAATAGTATATTTGTCCAAAATTCTGACTACTTTCTTTCTGTCAGCTAGTTGCTTACAGATTAGAGCACCAGTGTTTGCATCTTGTAGAAATGTAAGAGCATTTAATTTTCATGGTGAAATAACATGGTGAAATGTCAGCAGGTAAAAGGTCTAAACCAGAGGCATTCCTGTGGTTACCTCAGACTATGACCACTGCGTGATAATCCCCTGATGAGTTTTGGATGTCAATGAGGTGGCAGTTTTGGGGGGGCTTACATGGTCACTGGCCAGCTGGAATAATTTATCTGTCACTGCTTACTGTGTGAGCTTTGATGACAATGATGTCATTTGTAATTCCTAGATGGCAGGTTCTTTAATAGATTTTTGTCTTCCCATTAGATTTCTGATATTAATCTTGTCTTATCTAATATTTAGAAGTACTTAAAAGTATAAATTGACCATAAGTTTTTAAATTGCAACTTGCAGGTTCAATAGAAAAATTAGAAACTTAAGGTCCTAGCTTTTTTTCTGGAAATAGTACAAACTGAACACTGTTTTTAGACTTTAAAAGAACCAAAAAAGTGAGTTCATCCTCACTCTGCTCTTCAAGGTCTACAGCTGCAAATATGAATTTCCTCTTCAGAAGAAAGAAAGATGAAACTGAAGCAATTAGTCTAGCATATGAATTGGTAGCAGGAGGTTTAAAGGTGACCCGAACATGTTGATTGAATAAACATAATGTTAATTCATTTATGGCTGTATAATTTAAAACCAGCTCAAATTAGATCCTCCTCTGCTTACTTTCTGAAATTGGAGTTGTGAATCTCTGGTTTGATAGACCTAAAAGCAGCAAAGAAAAAAATGACTGTATCAAAGGATGAAGATGCCCGTTTGTTCCCGAGGGCAAGAACACACAAAATTTTGAACCCTCATCAGAGTAGCATTGATACTAAAAACTCTTTGGCCTGAGGAAAAATGTCCTTAGTTCTTCCTCTTGTCTCCTGCCATCTTAACTGTTTCTGTCTCTCAATATTTCTAAAAAGTATGATTGGTTTTGGTGGTGTAGAGTTAGTATATTCTTTTATATTTCCTCTGTGCTATGTACAAATATAAAGATGATGGGTTGAGGTGGGGGGAACTGCCTCGCCTTATCAACCTGGTGAAAGTTGCTTTTCATAAAACCCGCTGTAGCCTAGTAGTGTTATTCCTACTCTGGCAAAGGAGTTTTGAGGATTAGGTAGGATCCTAACTTCTAGTGGTTGTTATTTGCTGTTTGATTCAGAGTCAGTGAAGACTCTCTCTCTTTTGTTGTTTTTAGTATTATTAATTGCATAACTATAATGTGGTAGGTAGTCACTTGTCTTGAGTAACATTTGAGAACGCTTATCTTGCCTGATGTTTTCTTTACAAAGTATTGTGATGGGTTGGGGTGTGTGTCCCTTTTTCTAACTGAATGCTGAAGGAATTAAAATATTTTCTGGCAGTCAGTCTCCTTCATTTTGTGTTCCCTGTTAACTAACAAATTAATACTTTTTATTTCTAGCATTTTTGCTCTTTGGGATTTTCTTGTTCTCTAGTTTATGGATTGAATGTAGTAGTATTGAGTGGATTGAAGTAGATGGATTAGGAAGGAGGTAGCAAAATATTTCCAGTAATCGAGTTTCATTACAACTGTTGTTGATGTACGTACAGAAACCAAGCTGCAGCAGTTTTGGAAATGAAATTTCTTGCATTAGCCCGTGACTGCTCTGGGTTGAAGCCTGTCCTTTGGGAGGCTGCCACTTGTGCTATCTGCATGCAGATGTGCCGGCCCCTCTGCTCAGCTGGAACCCAGCTGGGTCCCATGATGCCTCCCTGCCCCAAAGGGCCTCTCTGGCTGGCACACAGATGATTCGGGAGCATCCTGAAGTAGCGAGGCAGAGAAAAACCTGGTTGCTGAGTGTTATCTTATCCTTTTCTAGTGAGTTGGCTCTGACAAACAGCAATGTGACAAAGCTGGCAGTTAAGAAAAAATTGAGGTTTGATACCAAAACAGGTCTGGGTACAATAAGTCAGATGAGCTTTCAATCTTTGTGACTGTTTTAGTAAATGCGTATTCAACGTGAGCAAATGGCAGAGCAGTATGACTCAGCAGTGGCAGCTGGGGTAGAGATGCCATCTGTAGTCTGAAATGACACTCATAGCTGTCATGCAACTCCGCACTACTAACTACATCTAAGGTAGGTGGGCCCAGAGTCATACGTGATATTCAGGCTGTGGAGTAGCAGCACTCAAGAGCAGATGTCCAGAGAGTATGAGTGATCCCTGGGTAGATCCAATATTGCTTATGTGTAGACTATTATAATGATTTTTTGGGCTTGTGGGGAGGGTGTTGCATCCAATTTTATCAGATGGCCATGGTAAATCAGAGACCTACTGAGAGTGATGCTGAGAGAGAACAGGTGTGGATTGTTTTGGTAGAGCTCTTTTTTGGAAACCTCTGCTACCGAGTCGCAAAAGCATTACTAGAGATGGAAAATATGCCAGCTGCAGTTAAAAGTCTGCTGTAACTGCCAGTTTGCAATTCCTGGTTCCCTCAGGATTAGAGAAGGATTGAGATTAGGTACCCAGGCAGATGTCATCAGCATAGATAACTACTGTATGGATTGAAAGGTAATACTGATTAGAGCTTTGAAAATGTGGAGCACTAGTACTTATACCGACCCTTAAGGTCTGTTCATTTGAGCTGTTCCTTTAGACAGTGAGAACGGTGGCTGGTTACAAGGGCGTTGCACAGTAGAAACAGATCACTTAGGGGTTATTCTGGATAGGTTTGTAAGTAGACTGTCTTAGTATACCTTCTAAACAGAACAACATGGCATCAGTCATCAGTGTTTTCTACTATAAGTTTGCAAAATGGGGTGTCAAACTGAGACCTTCAGAACAAAGCCAGTGCTAAAAACTAGCTCTGTCTTGTTGGCTAGTCCATGAGACAGATTGTTAGAGTACCTTGCAGCAAATTCTGAGCAGTGATTTAGTTCTACAAAATATAGTTGGTCTTTATCCTGATTTGAAGGTGATTATTTCTGTCACCAGAATGTGATTGTTCACCTTAGTGAGAGGGCTGTGGACAAGCAAGAAGTTGACCTAACGGGATCAAAATGATGTTGATATGGCTTAACTTTCCCCTGCCCTCCAGTGAACACCATACCACAGCATGCATCTCTTCCTGGATTGAAGTACGCTTGTAGATTCATTTAAAACTACTACTATGCTATGTGACTAGGCTCTAAAACTGTTGTAAAATGAAGGCTGTCTCTCAGGGCTTGCATATTTAATGCTGTTCCTGCCAAGTTAACCCTAGGTGAAACTAATTTGGACTGGAAGATGAGTATTTTCCATATAACTGGACTATACAAAGAACAAGACAGAGGCGTAATCGTGCATGGGTGCCACAGTCACGGCTAGACACAAGAACCCCACTTGCCATCCAAGAACAGACTGATCACTGTTGAATTGTATCTTCCCTGAAATCTGATATGTGGGCATTAAATGCATGTAAACATTACAAGGAGTTGTCTTGTATGGGAAGGTGCTGACAATGTCTCTCTCTTCTTCGGCTAGTGAAAAACATGTGCTGGCAAAGTTGGTCTTTTTCAGTATCATTTCTCTGTAGCTGGTAGGAGATGCAAGCAATGCAAGACTGCTGAATAATGCTATTAGCCTCTTGATTTCACTCTGTGAGTTTTGAGATATGCTAGCACTTCTTCATGCTCAACCCCAGAGAAGGTATCAGGGCAGCTATACTTAAAATCTCTCTTTAAAGAACAGTTGCAGTTTGTTAGCTACCTATGACATTTGTGCCTTTGCCACGTGGGCCATTCTGACTTTAAGTAGATGATGTTGGCAACTTGGATGAGTGGGATGGTGTATGGCTTTTGCATTGGAGACCTATGGGCAGCCAAAAGCAGGAAACCTAGCCAACCAAATGGTTTGCTTGCCCATACTCAACACTCCCATGCTTTCTCACCTCCCTCTACACACATCTGCCTTACTCCTTATTCTAGCAATGGACTTGTGTCATTTCCTTTTTTTGGCACTTGTTTGACCCCTTGATCCCCCTCCCCCTTAACCCTCTGCGTTGTTTTAACTAGCTAAGCCAGAGGAAAACAAATCCAACAACAAAAAAAGGAATAGGTTTCTGCCAGTTGCTGCCACTAGTTCTGTTGAGTTGAATTGGTTAGCTTTCCGTAAGTGGGCATAAACAGTGAATGGTTACAAAAATAAGTTTGTTCTGTGAATATGGAGAGAGAGGAAGTGAAGGTGGAAGGCAGCCAAAGTGATGGGCTGTAAAGAGAGTCTTTTCAGCAGTACTGTGAATAGATAAGAGTGGGAGAAGATGCATTTGTCAAGGGCAGAGAGGAGATGCCAAAGTGATTGGGTTAAGGGGAGATGAAAGGTGGAAGAGAGTAACAGAGAAAGTGTGTCTCGGAGAGGCTTTTTAGTTACCCTTCAAAAATCAGACATAGCTGGAGTGAAGGACACAAGAAGAGGCTTGAATGCAGATGTGAATGATGGGTGGTGGTGTCTGTAATACTTGAAGAGAGGTGCTGACCCGAGATCAAGATTGGAGTGAGAAAGTGAAAGGCTTGTTGTAACTGTGTTGCGCTGCTCATGATAGCCAGACGTTGTCAGAAAGGCAGGCTGAGGTTCAATTTAGGCAGAAGGAGACCACTTTAGATCAGTGGTATGATGGAGTCAACCCTGCAGAGATGATGTTTGCAAATGTACTTATAGATGAGGATACCCGGAGCTGAGATGCAGAGGAGAAGACCTGGAGTCCATCTTTGTGCCTTTGAAGTGTATGCAAATATTCACAATTACAGGGATCAAAAGAGGACAGAACCTCACTGTGCCAGTGCATGACATGAATTTGTACTTGAACTTAAACCAGCAAGTCTCAATAGTCTATACCTGTCACTTCTTGTTCCTTATGAAATTGTGATTGACCTACTGGTATGGGTGGTATGAACAAAACATTTCTGTTTTTCCACTGTCTCGTACTTTTGTGGGGTGGACTATGATATGGCAAAAAATGGGAGGGGGGGAGCTTTTGGTCACACCTTGACGCTGTTATTTTATTACAAATTATGTATATTCCTCTGGTACTAAAGTGTTTCAATTTAAAAACAGCAGAATTTTATTATGCTTGTTGCTTTATTCATTGCATCCAGATTATGTGTTGGTAATTAAATATTGATTTTTATATTGTATTAAACATTTTTATGCTTTTCTTGGCTTTTGGTCTATATGAAGTATTTTCTTCTGACTGTATTGCTCTGCATTATGTTCTGTATTTTAACTTTAAAATGATAACTTTGTAGTGCAGAGCCAATTTTTAGCTTTCTTTAAGTTATAGTACAGAAAAAATAAGAAACAGGCAGAGAAGAATGCTTCTTTTGTGGAAGGTTTGGGGTTTTTTTTGTTTTTTTTTTTTTTTTTTTTTGATGGGGTGGGGTTTTTTTTGGTGTATATAGTGACAAGTAATGCAAGCATCAGGACACACATTGCCCATTGAAACAATTCACATTTATTCTCCTAGCTTTAAAAAACAAAACAAAACAAACCCCAAACATGAAACTCTTCAGATGTTTCCTCCTTCCATGAGGTTTTCATTGTCAGATGAGATACAGTATGAATTTTAACTGATACTTTTTAGAAGCTTATCCTGCTGCCTCCTCTCTTTCCTTTCACTAGCAAACTGCCCCTTTTTAGGTAATGGCATACCAAAAAGTGAATACTTTGTCATATACACAATTTTGTGAATGCAGTAGCAAAGGATGACTGAAAAGATGTCGTGAAAACATGGACGTATAATATTTGCACAAGTTCTAGTTGAATGTGTAAATGTCTTGTCTAGCTTGAAAAAGAGAAGCTAGTGTAAGAGCAAAGTGTAAGACAACCCGCCCCCCCGATCCTCCCACCCCAGAATGGGGAGTACAGAACATACTTTAGTACTCTGAAGAGTGAGTCATAAAATGCAGCATCTTTTCCAGAGTCTGGTTTGATTGCAGTCTCAGTTACTAAGCTCTCAAGTGCTGTTTAAGGGAAAAAGTTACTAGGGGGTTATACATATGTGGTTGACAATTGCTGAGAAAACTACTGCATGTGTATCTTTTAACTTTATTTTATCACATCAGGAGTACATCTGCATTATTAACTAATTCTCAGAGCTGTGTATAATAACCGTTTCCTCACAGAGACCCGTATATGCTTCCCTGCACTGGGAAATACTCTGACTAATGGAGCCCATCGGTGATTGCACGTGATAGGAGAGAGTAGAGTGATGGGGGGTTACCAGCACAAACTTTCAGATATTAGGTTACTAATAACAATACACATTCAGGACATGATTTCTTTAGATTTCTTCGTTACTGACTTGTGTTGTAGTCCTCCTGTTACTCTTTCGATCTTGTTCTCTTCCATTCAATATAATATCCCTCCCTCTCTCCTTCCTTAATTCTTAGTGTCCCATTTTTGCCCTCTGAGATAGTTTAGCCTCATAATTACATCAAATAATCAGTTATGGCTTTATTTTGTTGTACATCTTATACGTTTTCCTCTTATTCGATACAATGTGTTGGTCCAAAGACTGATAGAGCTCAGTATCTTTTCTCCAAATGCCCTGATTTTAGACTCTCTTCTAGTCACTGGCAAGTTTGTAGGTATGCTTTCCCAAAATACCGTCTTAGTGGCATGTGGTCTTCTGAGCCAAAGATGCTCAGTTAGTGTTTCTCAGCTGATACCAGTGATTCTGTCCATCCCCCCCTCCCCCGCCAAACATCTGCAGCAGCCATAGCATCCTGTGGCAAGGAGCCCCACAGCTTAACACTGTGGTGTTTAATTTGATCCTGACACCCCATAGCTTCATTTGAAACCCTGGAATGTTTTCACACACACAAAAAAAGTGGTTGATCTCTATTGTCCTCTTCCTGTCACTAAGGATGCACCTGTCCTATTTCCTATGTCATCTCTGGCTGAAAATTCCTAGTCTTTTAAGTCATGTCTAATACTTTAAGCATCCTATGATCATCTTTATTGGGTGTTCTCTAAGGCTTTTTAATTTCTGCTATAACCCTTGGGAGATGGAAAACCAGAACCACACATAATGTCTGGATGTGGGTTATAATGTTGCAAAGACATGTTCAGTATTCTTTTCTAAATTTCTTTCCTTGTAACTTCTAACTTTCGAATTACTGTTTAACTACTATTTAGCATCAAGCTGATGCTTTCATGAAAATATCTAATTCAGCCTTAAAACCTTAAGACTGAGTGGTAAATACCTGCTCAGAGACTGTTATTGGTACCCTATCAGTGCCTACCAGGACAGTTTTCAGCCATAGTTTTTCTTGTACTTGACTTCTGTGCAATGTATAACATAAAGGGATACATTTTCACTTGTGTGTTGAAATTGTAAGATTGTAGGAATCATGTTTCTCTGTTCTCCTTGCTGTGCTTTGGGCAGTATGCCTTCAAGACATGGACAGATGATTGGCTCCAAAATGCTACAACTTCATTGCATGGTCTAAAGGAGGATTCATCTCACCTTCAGGCTTATCAATTACACCATTTCACAAAGCCACCCCAGTGAGAGTATTTCTCCATTTAAGAAGTGGAGGGATTAAATACAACTTGAATCTGCTTGAAAAATGCTATAATACAGCTAAGTATTCTTGTAATCGTTACTTCCATTGAAACTAAACTGCAGATTTGCAGATAAAAATACAAGTTTCAAGTCTTTGAGTTCAATTCCCTGGGGAGTCACAAAATAACGTTTTCTTTGTTTGTTAAATTGTAGTAGAAATACAATTCTGATTGTAAATATTTCTGTCCTAAAATAGTGATTTCTTGCTAGAGCTTTACACGCCTATTACAATTTTTCTGGAGAGGGTATTTTTTATTGCACAAATAAAGCTAAGTTTGATGGCATATCAGTAAGCTTTGTCCAAAATGATGTGATGACTTGTGTTGTTTGTTCATCAGAGGTCTTGTTGAGGACTAATTGCGATGAGAGAAGAGACAACTTATATGCTTACATGCACCATTTATATGTTAAATGAGTTCAACAGTAAGCAGTGATTTAACCACAAGACGTAAAGGAAGAAAGTGAGTTGTTAGCATCTTCTTTTTCTGTATATGTGCTCCGAGTGTATTAAATAGCTTTGCTGTCATTTTCCTAATGAAATCGACCTAAAATATTTTCCTGGTAGTCTATGAAATATTTTGATAGATCTTACTTTGCTGAAGAATGAAGTAACAACTAACACAAAGAGTAGCATGTGAAATGAATCATCCATTTGATGTTCATTTGATTCCATAGGGCACCTTCAACGAAAGACTTAAGATTTGTAAGGCTAAAGAGGAAAGGTAAAAGATATATCAGAAAGAAAGATAAATCTCTATCTCTCTGTGTTTGCTGCTCTCAGCTTGTTTAGTATGAAAAGTTTTCATATAATTCTGGTTTTTATCTCAGTATCTCTGATACTTTATAGTCCATGTTTAAGCATGATATTGCAGCGGGCAATGTTATACTTGTCTGTGTGATTGAATAAAAGGTGTTAAACTTGTAAGGATGTGCAGAGCTTCATTTCTGAGGAAATATGAAGTACTACTGAGAAAACTTTAAGATGGGAAGGACAGGCCACTCAGTCTAACCTCAATCCTGGGAAGGAGATTGAACAGCTCGTCCTTGAAACCGTTTCCAGGTGCATGAAGGACAGCAGCAAATACCGTCTGCCTAGATATCAGCAAGGCTTTTGACACTGTCCTCCACAGGGAGGGTCCCTCTGAATGTCAGGAAACGCTTTTTTTTACTCTGCGGGTCACTGAGCACTGGCACAGGTTGCCCCGGGAGGTTGCGGAGTCTCCGTCCTTGGAGGTATTAAAAAACTGTCTGGACATGGTCCTGGGGAACCATCTGTAGGTGGCCCTGCTTCAGCAGAGGAGTTGGACCAGATGACCTCAAGAGATCCCTTCCAAACTCAGCTGTTCTCTGATTCTCTAGATTGGGGGTCAGTACCTCTGAAATCTGTCATTTGTTGGTCTGTATCTCAGCAGGTCTTTCTCTAAATTGCGGAGCTTGGCTGTTTCCTGTGGGTATAGAAACCGTCACTGTGTTTTCAAAATACATTTACATTGTTCTTCTTTCTAGCCTTCCTTTCATGAGAATATTGCTGGATTGCATGAAAAGATATGCCAGATACTAAAACGCTTATGACTATTTTCTTGCTATAAAATGGGAAACTAGAGCAGTAACTGCACTTCTGATATGAAAGGATTTGGCTTTTAGTTTAGCAGTGCCTACGTGTGTGAAGATATATTTTTTTTATCTCAGTATTGCATGTTACCTCTCTCTCATTCATGTGCCTGAGTTCTGTGATTCACTGATAGCTTAATTCTTCATGTACCTTGATGTCGTTTCTTGAAAGATCTCTTCTGAGATGTTCTTGTCATCATCCTCCTGTGACTCTGGATTTATACCATGACCGAACTCTTCAATTGTCTCTCCACCTTCTTGGACTTTTCTTCTTCTGTGGTGTCAGAAATGACCTTTTGTAACAGCTTCTGTCGCTTTCAACATCAGAGCTTTTTCCATTTCCTTGCATTTAATTTGATCTTCCTTTTTGCATGACCATTTAAAATTTTATGCACAGTCTTATGCTCACCTCCCCCTAGGAAGTCCTTAGCTTTCATGTCGGCTGTATTCCTTTTGAGCTCTTTGCCCGCCCTGTTCCTTGAGCTCCTTTTATAGTTTGGTCTGTATAACTTACTCTTCCCTCATTTCCTCATTTGTTTGTCTGGCTTTTGCACTGATGCCGTGGTAACTTGTGATCGTTTGTTTTCCTCAAATGAGACTCTTTTTTATTTTTGAATGGTTGCTCCTACTGTCCAGCTGGAAACTCTCGCTTTTGTCTGTTGAACAAAATTTTGTTACGTGATATCAAAAGAGATGGGTTTTAGAACAAACTTTAAATAACCCGTTTTTTTTCCCCGTCACCTTGTTTTATGGTTCAACTGTCAAAGTTCTAATAGGGTGGCTGGTGTAGTTGTTAGGCCTGCTTTTGTGGTTGAATTGCTGATGTGATTAGTAGAGATAAAAGTTTAGCTATAAACTTTTTTTCTTCCAAGTCCTTGTTTCAGCTTTTTTTTTTTTTCTTGGAGAGTAGGTTACAAAATAACCTAGCACTCTGAATCTATAGAAAATTTTGTGATTTAATGTAATGGTTGTCAGGCGCTCTTCATTCAGCACTCCTACTGAGTTTAATGGCATTCTTATCCATTAACTTTTTAACAGCATATTGTGAGAACATTTAGGAGAAATGCCAGAGACTGTGATATCTACATAAGATTTTCTATAAATAAGCACTAACAGTGTCTTGGAAAAAGGTGTTATTTTCAGAAGCAGCATTGTAAGACCACATATCCATAAATAATCAGTGATTAATTTCATTTTGGAGCTCTCAGTTGTGTCCTTGAAGTCATAAAATTTGCTTGCTGGTGTTTTAGTTACTATTGGTATAGTCATGAAAATATTTATTAATTTCAAGTATGTGATTCCATCCCTCACCCCCCCAGTTATTTGTATTCAAATGGCATAACTCCTTGTCACCAGAGCAATTGGTCAGAAGTCTGCTCAGTGTACCGGAGGAATACTAAAGCTTGCAGCCTATGAGCTGAAATATGAAATAGCTTTGGTGTTCTGTGGATGTTGACACTTGTGTATTAACGAAGATCTGTTCATAATTTCGTGAAACTGTTGAATCTCTTCATGGTTTCAGAAATATCTTGTGTACTGAAATGGAAATTGTCTTGGTAGCTTCAGTTATATAAAGTGATCTGCATATGCAGGGCTATTTGCTCTCTGTTGCCTTGCCCATGCTAAGGAAGGATGAAGAAAACATGAAAAAGACATTAAGCAACTGTGACTCTTCATAGCTACCTGTTGTCGCCTCTCCAGTTAAGAACAGAAAACATCCCTTTCCCTGGAGAACAGGAGGAAATTTAAAGACACTTTTGTTTAGATTAGATTTTACTTCATTTGGAAGCTGAAGGACAGATAGTGTGATAGAGACTGATCTTCTCCCCCCTTCATCTCTTTCCTTTTTCCATCCTGTTCACTGCTGGTAAAGCATGGAAAGGTTTCCTGTTGCCTGTCAATGTGAAGCTTTTTGAAATTGGAGATGAAGAAGCCTTTTCTAGGCCTGGTATAGAGGGAAGGAACCTAATTTAATAGAAGAAACCTAATAAATTGCACGGCCAGGAAGACCACATCTAATTGTGGTCTTCTAAATCTAATCTAAAAATCTAAAGTCTAATCTAAAAAAATGAATCTTCATGCTCTCCCAAAATTTGGGGTTAGGATAAATGCTGGGATTAATAGCAAGATCTTCCCCTGAAGATTACAGGAAAGGATGTCCACATGAGGCTTCCTGCCTTCTTGGTAACTTGTACCTAATATTTTTCAAGTTCCCATCTTTGCTTTCTAAAATAAGCTACTGTGTTTTATTAATAAGGCATATGGAAGACAGATACAAAATGAAAAAAATTATGCATAGGTCAGACTTGATTATGACCTGTTTAGCGGCCCCCCCCTTCCTTGGTTATGGTACTACTTTATGGCTGTTGGGGGGTGGGATTGGTTTTTAATGTCAAGGTGGTTTATAGTGATTTAGGAATGGTTTTGTCCACTTCATTTTCTGAAAAGTTTACATTTGTAGGGATATTTAGATCATTTGAGTGTTCTAACAGCACCAACAAAAGCCCTACAATGAAAATAAAGTAACACTAACTTAGGAATAATTGGCCATATTTCCTATTAAGCTGTTGGTGTTTACACTCCATTGGTGCTTTTGGATGAGATTTGGAGTTCCATGTTCAAGTTAATAAGCTAAGATGATGATTAAAACATACAAACAGTGGGAACAAGGCTAGAAAAATTTTAAAAGGCGTTTGTAGGTAATTGAGTTTACTTGGCTTTTATTGCTGTTAACTGTAATCAGTTGTGTTTTGTGCAATGAGTTCTAGTACTACAAAATAAGATACCACTGCAAAGAAGATAAATATTCTTAGTATTTAGTATGACTTCTCCCTGTAATGAAGGAGAATCTGTCATTTTCGTTAAGTGCTGCTGTTTTCATGGTTATTTTTTCAAAATTAAATAGTGCCTCTGACCTTCTGCCTTTTTAGATGCCATAGGTTAATTAAGGTTATTTCAGAAGGTAATACTGAACATAAGCATTTTAACATAAGTCATTAAAATTTATTCTCAACTGCATTAACAGCAACTCATAGTATATTCTTAATAGGTGTCTGAATACTGTGCAATCAATGTGTTTTAAAATTCTTGTAACAGAAATAATGTAGTGCCTTTAGAAGATGAAAACATCCTGTGCTTCAAGGCATGCTGTGATAGAAACAGGTAAATTAATGTGGTAGGTGAACCATTTTAAAAGCAGAACCTGTTTCAGGGTATATGACTGACAAGAGACCTATAGCGCCTTTATACTCTTCAAGCCTTGAATTCACCAATCAGTGTGAGGAGAAAAATTAAATTTTCACAGGACTTTTACCTGATATCGCAGATGAACATAATTTTGTACTGGGTTCTTACCATGGAGCTATCTACTTTGATAGATTTAGAGCTAGTCATTATGCTTTTACAGCAGGTGGTAGAGAAAAATAAAAGCATGCTGTTGAATAAAAGGAGCAGTTTGTTCCAACTAATCATTTGAGCTGGATGAGAAAAGAGTATTTCCCTCCTGGTGTGACACCTTCTTACATATGAGCCCCAAAGAAACCATTGGTAACTGAGCCCTGTGTAAGGGAAAAGTTGTGATGATGAAAGTTTGTTTTGTGCCTGTAGTACAACTCTTCTCTCGTGCTAGAATGTTTTTTCTCCTGTACTGGTGATCTGCTTGTTCTTAGCGGATGAATTTCTGGGCTTATAACCAGCCCCTTAAAATTGAGGAGTGTGAAATTTAAGATGTTACTAGTGTATTTTGCATAATACCAGAAGTAGTTGGATGCAAGAACAGATCTCAGAAATAAACTGTAAAGCTGTGGTCTTTTGACTGTCCTTCTATGCATGCCATTCTATGGCTGGAAAAAATCCTTTGCAGTGCTGATATGTTATAGAAATAGGTAATGAAGAACGCTTCTAAAATCAATTTGTTTCAGAAATCTAGTCAGGTACTCCAGTTTCCCATCTCTCTACCCCTGCCCCAAATCCAGAAGATGCAGTTTTCTTTCATTGCTTTCCCTTATTAGTTTCTGAAACTTAGTGCCAGATTTAGGGTCTAGAAAACAAGTCTTATGAGGAGCGGCTGAGAGAACTGGGGCTGTTTAGTTTGGAGAAGAGGAGGCTGAGGGGAGACCTTATCGCTCTCTACAACTACCTGAAAGGAGGTTGTAGCGAGGTGGGTGTTGGACTCTTCTCCCAAGAAACTAGTGATAGGACAAGAGGGAATGGCCTCAAGTTGCGTCAGGGGAGGTTTAGATTGGATATCAGGAAGAATTTCTTTACTGAAAGAGTGGTTAAGCATTGGAACAGGCTGCCCAGAGAGGTGGTGGAGTCGTCAACCCTGGAGGCGTTCAAAAAAGGTGTAGACGTGGCACTCCAGGGCCTGGTTTAGGAGTCATGGTGGTGTTAGTTGATGGTTGGACTTGATGATCTTAGAGGTCTTTTCCAACCTTAATGATTCTATGATTCTATGATTTTGGTGAGAATGTGCTTGGGAGTTCTAGCGGATAGATGTTGTTATTATAGGAGACTTAAAAATAAGTGCCTTGTTCCTGTTGTTGTATATAATTTGTTATACTAATTTTTTTCTTTGTCTTATGTCACACTTTCTACAGAATTAAAAGCAAAAAAATATATTCTTTGTTGGATTTAGAAAAGTGAATGCCAGCTGTTCCCTTCTCTTACCCCTGATGCTGAAGGTCATCTTTTTTTGTAAAGGTGTTATAAAGCATGGCCAGTAAATGTGTGTTATTCTTCATCATCTAGTTTTATCAATAGGTATTTAATTTATCTCAATTTAGTAGTTTTCTGAATGTTTTGGTTTTTTTTTTTTTTACTATCGCTTTTCTGAGTGTATTTTAAAGGGTACTGGAGTTGTTAAGGTCTAATTAAATATGAAAACTGATGTACAGAATTTTTAGGTCATATGTGGGAATAGTTTCTTTTATCTGGAAGTCAGTGGATCTCCAATATCCCTATTCATAATAAATCTTATGGGTATCTTAAATTTCATGTAATATTGGTATGCCACTGCCTGTTTCTATTCTAAATAGTAAAAGTGACATGATCTCTAGGAAGTGTAGTGAGAACACTGGAATTGTTAGGTAAAGATCATTAGTTCAAAATGTGAATCAGTTTTCCTTTCTGTCCTGAGCTGATGAGCTGGGAGGCCACTGTAAAGTTGCAGTGGACATCCATTTATCAGTGAGAGTTACTGATACATGCTTCTCTTAGTCTTAAGCTTATTTATATTTTAACCTGGTGGGGAAAAATCTGTCTAGCTCTCCTTTCCTGGGTTGGTATGAAAAGATGTAGGATAAATCAAAGTCACACAGCAATGTCAGTACTGAGTGTTGCTGCTAAGGAAATATCATGGTAACATTTTTAAAAAATGTAATTTGTCTTTAAATTCAAGCATTTTAAAATAGCTTTTTATAGGTGATGGGTAAACCTTGACTATATGGTCTTTATTAAATTTAGATTAATCTTTGGGACTTCAAAATCAATTTTTAAGATTAAATTTAGGTTAATCTTAATGACCTTGTTATTTAGTGGAGCTTTAATTTCTTTTCTGAGCGTTCAGTGTGGGATATTCAGATCTTTCTTTTTATAATGAACATTTAAGATTCCTTATCTTTTATAAATTAAAATGGACATGTAGACAGGACATTTTTATGAGGCTAGCATGATTTATCACTTGTCTTTTAGAAGGATGTTGGAGAGGACTGTGTGAGAGTTCTAGGTGTGTTTAAGCTGAAGTTAATAACTTAGTGAAGCTTATGGGAAAAGATAGTGGAAACAGTGAATTGTTGATTTGCTTGGTTTCTGTGGAATGTAAATGTTTCCCAAATACTTCCTCAGCACTGAACGAGTCGGACTGACCCAAAATACAGTTAGCAGTTTGGCAAAATAACCATCCAGACTTAAGATTCCTTCTGTCTTCCTAGCTTACGATTCCAGTTGTCAATAGGGTGTTTGTTTCAGATGGCCTACCTGATGTTTCTTTTGGTAAATTGATTGTCAATGCCTCCTTGTTGGCTGCTGCCACCACCAGATATGCAGCAAGCCATGGCTCTGCTTGGTGCTGCCCCTCAGCACAGCGTGCTGCTTGTCCCAGTCCGGCCCGTCTGGGACACATCCTGATGGCAGCGTCATTTGAAGGGAAGAGATGCTGGCTGCCTTGTGTGCCAGTCCCCACGCCCACATCAGGCTGTTAAGGTCGGTCCAGTCTGGTGTATTGCTTTGATCCCTACTGCTGCCTTTTTCTGAAGCATGATATTAGAAATCTAAGGTAAACGTGGATTTAGGTACTGCAAGGTCCAAGGGCATTTGAATGTCAGCACTGTGTGCTTCCAGCTGGGAGACTGAGCAGAGGTGCACAAATCACTGTTTGTGGCATGGCGTGTGTGTTGGTAGGTATGCACAAATTCCAGTGGCAGGATAGTATTGAAGATAAATTGCAGGTTATACATCAGCTGTAGCTAAAGGAATGTGGTGGTGATACCTAAGGGGACAGTACTGAAGTATCTTTTTATTGAGTTGTGGGGGAGGTTACAAATGGCTGAGTTGGAGATTTCGAACTTGTCATTTGTGGGATATTAGCAGATTCTTGGCAAAACGTTGGACAGCAAGTATGAATATGTATTTGAGTTCAGCTGCTGAACCTTGCTGGAAGGTACTAAACCTTCATCGAGGCCATCCCCCTTCTTCCCTGAACAGTGCTGTCACATTATTGTGGAGAGTGGCCCAGTAGCTGAGTTAGGGTATTAACAAGTCCTGACCTACGGTGTATTTGTGCCAGATGTGGTTTTATGTTTGAGTGGTTAAAGATTGATTTAAAATGTATATAGTTTTGAACAAATGACTGGAAACAGATTACTGCAGGTTTCACCCACCCATTGTCTCTTGTGTTTTCCATGCAGCATGTTACACTGGGTTTGTCTCTTAGTACCCAGAGTT
The DNA here is from genome assembly GCA_013389945.1 of Fregata magnificens. NCBI lineage: Eukaryota > Metazoa > Chordata > Aves > Suliformes > Fregatidae > Fregata > Fregata magnificens. The sequence continues at coordinate 142,572 of WAAD01003078.1, forward strand.
ACTGAAATAGCATGCAGGCAGTTGACTTAAAACAGAGAAGGGGAGATCCAAATTTGCTCATGCTTTAAGTCATAAGGAGTAGTCTGCAGGGAGTTTAAAATGCTTAATCTGTCTCATCGTGTTGTACTGGATAAATCACTACAGCATTGGCTTTTACTTTACTTGCCTTGAAATGTCACGATCTGTTGGTAAGAGGAGGTGGTGTGCTCCATGAGAGAAAACCATTGGTTTAGGCAGCTGTTATAGGGTGGATTTTATAGAGGGTTGATCATTCATCCTGATAAACTTTGTTCATGTGCATGCGATAAATGGACATTTACTTGTTCTGTGGATGCAGCAGTGATGTGCTATGCACAAGAAGGTTTGGATTGCTTGTTGTGTATTAACAGGCGCGTTGTTATTGCTAATCAGAACCCTGATAACTAAAATTAATAGTGGGCACAAAGACGAGCAATTAAAGACATTCATCTTCCAAATGAGTCTACAAGATTCATTGGTAGTTTAAATTTATATACTGAGGGCAGTTAAACCATTAAAAAGGGTAATGGGTGCCCTGCAGGCCTGCGCTTCAAAGCTGTATGTCATTTTGGTGCTGGGACAGCAGACAGTGATAACTTCCCTTTAAGGGAAACTGCTATTCATTTATCAATTACGTTTGGAAGGAAATGTACATTTTTGCTGTAGAGGGATCATAGCAGTGTACTGTAAGTTAAATCAAAGACCAGGATTTACGTTCTAAGCCTCTCTGGCTTTATCATGATAGATGTTAATTAGAAAAGTCTCTTGGTGGTAACAGGGCATTGGAGTTGGGACTTTTAAAGGCATAAATGTTTCTTTGATGCACAAATATTTCTCTTCTTGTGCCTTGTAGTCTTTGACAGTAACGCTGCTGTAGTAACCAACTTAGTACAGAGCTTGAAGTGTTGGGGCTTTTTTGTTGTTGTTGCTGTGCTTATGTTGTCACAGGGTAATGTCTGAGAAGGTTTTGCTAACATGGAGCTGAATATGAAGTTTTAAGGTTTTATAGTACAGGGATTTAGCAGTGTAGAGGTTTCTTTCTCTCCTGGTGTTATCCTTGCCAGCCAAAGCACTGGTTAACAGGTGGTGCTAAGAGTGCCCTGGAATGAGTATCTGGCAGTGGTTTTTAGTGAAGTAGAATTAGCTAAAACTTAGGTTGTTTTGTCATTTATTCAAAATGACTCTTGTGGTGTAACCCCAGCCGGCAACTAAGCACTACAGAGCTGTTCGCTCACTCCTCCCCGGTGGGATGGGGGAGAGAATCAGAAGAGTAAACATGAGAAAACTCATGGGTTGAGATAAAGACAGTTTAATAGGTAAAGCAAAAGCCGTGCATGCAAGCAAAGCCAAACAAGGAATTCATTCACTGCTTCCCATCGGCAGGCAGGTGTTCAGCCATCTCCAGGAAAGCAGGGCTCCATCATGTGTGATGGTTACTTGGGAAGACGAATGCCATCACTCAGAACGTCCCCCTGCTTCCTCCTTCTTCCCCCAGCTTTATATGCTGAGCATAATGTCATATGGTGTGGGGTATCCCTTTGGTCACTTAGGGTCAGCTGCCCCAACTGTGTCCCCTCCCAACTCCTTGTGCACCCCCAGCCTACTCGCTGGTGGGGTGGGGTGAGAAGCAGCAAAGGCCTTGACCCTGTGTAAGCACTGCTCAGCAGTAACTAAAACATCTCTGCATTATCAACACTGTTTTTAGCACAAATCCAAAACACAGCCCCATACTAGCTACTAGAAAGGAAATTAACTCTATCCCAGCCAAAACCAGCACAATGACAAATACTTATTCAGAACTGTGGGAATTATTTGAGTTGTCTCTTACTGAAGATGAAACATAATCTCAGTTTGGGATACAGTCTAGATTTTCTGATGAAATTTGGTAAAAGGGACTTCCCTTCTGCAAATATGAACACTGTTTTTGCAAACTCTCTGCCTGTTATGTGACATTTGAATACTCATTTTGGGTAGGTAAAAAATATTTTTATTCTTAATTTGGTGACATACATGCCCATTCCTCCTTCCTTTATTCTCTGGCCAGTCCTAGTTCCAGGCCATGTACGTCTTGTACAGAGGGCAGAAATGAGCACAGACTGTAGTTCTTCATGGTCCTCATTCTCCCCCTTTCCCACCTCCAGCCCGTTCTCCTTTGGGGTGTAATGTGGGCTGGTGAGAGCCTGGCAGGCATGGGAGGGTGTTTGCTGTTGATGGAGTGGTGGTGACTCATCGTACGATGACACTAGAATTTACCATAATAAGGATTTTTTTGTTTGTTCTTGGGACCCGCAGTACTTGTCCCATATTTTGTATTTAAAAAGTTAGACAATGAAGTCATCACAAATGCTCCTGTTATTCTAGAGTTTTCCTCTTAACAAGAAGAATTTTTGTTGTAATGACAATTTTTTATTGGATTGATATGTGCCCTAACTACTGAGGATAGGGAGTAGAGGATGCAAGAAATACCTCCCCTGACTTCTAGGAGTTGTTTATAATCTAATTCTTGAGTTCTTATCTATTTTCTTTTCTGGATTAAAAAATACTGCCTAAATAAAGATGAATGCACTGTGTTTTCTCTTTCAATCTCTCCTGGTCATGCCTTTTATTTTTGAGCAAGAGCAGCAAACTCAAGGACTGTGTACCATGAACGGAGAGAACCGATGCTGTTGTACGTGTGACATCTGTATTTTCTTGTGGTTATGCTTTACTTTTTCTTCGACCAGGCTCTTTTGATTCCTTTACTTCTTCTGTCTCAAACTGTGATCTCTTCCCATGATCATCACGTTTTCTTCTCTCTTTTTCCCAGCCTACTTAATTGCCTTGAGTGAAGAATGTAATAAAAACTTACTGAAGGAGACAGGGCAGACACTACTGTGTTACACAGGAATTTTGTGGGTTTTTTTTTTTTTCCCCCCTGTCTTTTACATTTCTCCCCTTCTTCTTTGTCCCCAACACTTCTCCTCACAACTTTTGTTGTAAGGTTTTCATAGCTGTTGTTTGTGTGACCCTTAAAAAGCGCCTTTAATTTGTGTTCTATTATGCTAGATTGATTTAATAAAGCAAGATTATCCAATTCATTCTGCAGCAATTATTTCATTTCCAAGTAACTTTAATTATTTTTTCTGATTGTTTTTCTTTGGGGCACTCTATTTATCCTCATTGTTGGTGTTTGGACTACTTAGGCTTTCAGTGCATTGGGGTTGTTGATTAACACCTTTAGTTTTTGAGCCTGGTACATTATTTTCGGTTTCCCCCTTGTTTTGGATAGCCTTTTGCTTTTTGTCATGCAGACAGTGGGTCAGGTTTTGCTCTGGCTCAGTGACTCAGCCTGTGATCTCCTGCTCTGACAGAAGGTTCTCTTTGGGGAAATAGGTTGTGTGAAGCAGAGACATTTTAAAAAGAGAGAGGAACACTGATGGATGAGCTGCTTGCGGGTTTTAGCTTTGCGCAGGCAAGCCTGTGAATGGTGCCACAGGCTGCGTGGGCTCTGTAGTTGTGGTGTGCCCAGGAGAAACACCTCTGCTTGACTCTTGGACAATCTCTTTTTTTAAATAAACTAATATCAAGTTTCTTCCCTAGGGGGATGTACATTCGATGATGGTCCTGGACCGTGTGACTACCACCAAGACTTGTATGATGACTTCGACTGGGTACATGTCAGTGCTCAAGAGCCTCACTATTTGCCGCCTGAGATGCCTCAAGGTGAGAACCACCCCCCCCCCCCCCCCCCCCCCAAGGATATTGAAGAGATAAGTTTCTCTATTCAGAAACTCAGAGCCTCACTGAATATGGCCTGAAGGCCATACGCTGTCATCTCCACTTTAAAATTGATAATGGAGGAAATAAAAAGAAACAAAAATAATAAACGTAACAATCTTGGTAATTGAGAAACCTTCTTAGATCAAATTCCCTTTTAAAGTTGGGGGGGATAGGGAAGGGAGAAAGGAAGTCATAACTTCTTTATCCTGCATGGAATTCTTGTTGACTCGCAGTGAAATTCTGTGTCTTAAATGACAGCTAATGTATTGATTGAATTATTCAGGTATGCATTAGGTAGAACAAAAGGATACATGCAAAAACCCATACTTTCTCTCCCCTCCCTCCAACCACTCATCATCTGAAGGTAATCAGAAAATCTTTGATTTATGGAAATATTGCCATTGTTAATTACTATTTAGGACAGGTAATGAATAACTAAAGAGGTACAGCCTACATGACCTTGCCTGCTCACCTTTGATGAACAGCTTAATCGGCGCTTCCCAGACAGCATGATATGCTGAGAAAATGAAAGCATTTGAAATTCAGCTACATTTTCCAATTAATAGTACATTAAGTAATTAATCATGCAGAGGAGGAAAAAAGGTCATGGCTATTTTATTTGTATCTACAAGGTTTTGTGAAGTGAGGTATGTATGGAGAAGGAGTGGGAAATGTTGCCACACAGAAGTAACCTAACCTCTGCACCATTCCTTTCCCTGCTTTTTATATATTGTTGTGCATTATCAATGGTGGTTAGTGTATGTGATTTTACTTCTTAAGTGCTAACTAGCTGGGTTCCCCCTACTTTGGAGTCACTGATATGAGCAGGTGTTACTATGCCCCATATCTTACAAAATAGGTTAATTAAGCAACACTTAATGGACTGCTTGGTGCTTCAAGTTCGCATATGGAAGAGTAAAGTTAAGCCCCGAAGCATCAGCATTCATGATGCTGGTCTTGTATTAACAAATTCAAAATAATATCTCCCCTAGGAAGGCAGAAATTAGTACTTTTCAGTTTGCGTTTTTCAGAGTCTATGTGGTTTGTTAAAATGGTGGAGGTATTTTAATTGTGATGGAAGCACCATTTTGTAAAAAAATTTGGAATTCTCAGACTTCAGGCACACCTTGTATAGGAAGAAAGAAATTTGAGGAATTGTATTTTGAATAAGTCTAAATGACAAGATAGCTTCTTCTTGCTTCTCCCAAATAACATACCTGTCATCCTTAGGCAGTTCTCAGAGTTAAATGACACAGTGCTCTCTGACTTCAGCACCTGATTTCTGTTCAGTTCTGATACAGACCCTTTTCTTCTGAGTGGAGCACGTGGGTTCTTCTGGAGGAAGTTCTTTTTTCACATCTGTATGTGAAATTGTGGCTGTTCAATAAAATCTAGCAGAATAAAGGAAAGTTTCAGAGATAGTACAAAACACATACAGAGGAAGCTGCAGTTATTTTTTTTTTTTTCCTTCCTCTGGTTAGAATTCTACACTTCTCGGACCACTGTTTAAAAGTTTGATGTTTGGTAACTGAGATCCAGACTAGAAGTGAGCAGTCTCATCTGATGAGCTTAAGAGGTTCACAGTCTTCAGATTCTGAAGATCTATGCTGTATCTAAATACTTAAGCTCTTTTGTGTTTGAAATAGCACGATTTTAAATTAAACCTAAGAATGTAACACGGTTCTAAAATGAGCGCTGAATTCCTCTGGTGGGTCTGCAGGAAGTGGAGCAGCAGGAGGTGCAGGCAAAAGCAGAAGGGAAATAACTGTGTGCAGTCCTCTGCTGTGCAGTTTTTTAACATTGCTGACCCTGCCTGATCACTGTTGAAACTGTAGGTTAGAAAGCAGTCCACTGCTCATGAAGAAGTTATCCAAGTAGACTAAGATGTGGTAACGAAGGTATAGGTGAAATTAAACTACTGGTGTTTTCACTTTGAAAAATGCTGGGTTTTCTAACCTGTAGAAGCCAGGGATCTCCTAGTGACCAGAGTCAGCCCACTTTTTCTGTTCAGTCAGAGAATTAGAGGAGAGAAGAGGTGCCCAGAAAAGCTGAGCAGTGCAGAACCTGAAGTGCTAGGGACTGTTTTCTCTCCATGTCTTCTTCTCAGGCTCTATAATCCTTCATCTGGGTGCACAGCTCCTTAATGCATGTGTTGACGTCCTCTTTGGAGCCCTTGTCTCTTACATCTCTCTGGAATCCAATACAATGTCCTGGCCTTGGCCTTAGTATGAGAAATATGTATTCCAGTACAGCTGTGTTTCAGAAGGAGCAGTGTTTTACCAGTATGTTAAAAAGATGATACCCTTACGCTCAGTATGCGGCTTTCAGGGCTCTAACTTTACCAGATTCACCCAGAACCATTCTAGTCGTAAAGGATTGTACTCAATTTTCAAATGTCAATTTTTAGTCTTCATTAGCTTCAGAAAGTCATCTTTAAAAAACCCAACCAACCAACCAACCAAAACCCCACCAAAAAAAAAAAAAAAAAAAAAAAAANAAAACCAAAACAAAAAAAAACCCCCAGAAAACAAAAGCAGAAAAGGACGTGTAAAAACTAGGAGAAAGGAAAAATTTGATAATTGAGCTCATGTTTTAATTCAGGGGAGGGGTTTAACTCAGCGTTGTGCTTTGGAGGAGGAGAAGTCTTGGGAAATGTCAGACATAATGGCACGTGCTTTGGAGTGCTATGAAAATGTGAAAACTTGTCCTAATGGAAAGCATTTTGCAGGTATAGCAGTAGTAAACACTATTGGTAAAGCAAGTGTAATTACCTCTGAGTAATTAATGCAACTTCAGAATTTTTTTTATACTGACCTACATTGTATTTCTCAAATTATTAGCAAAGGCAAAAGCCACTTATCTTCTGTTATGGGAAAAATAAATGCAGTACCTAATGATTAATTTTGAAATCAAGTAAGCACATAGAGCACGTGCTTGTGTACGCCTTTAAATACCAACTTGTAAATTGTTTGAACTGCAGCTTACATGATAAAACCTTTGGATTACTTACTAAAACCTTGGAAAACACCTGATGTCCAACATTAGGTTTCTAAGAACATATAAAGGTGACTGTGCTAGGTCAAGCTAAAGGTCTGCTGGTTTTGAGAGTAGCCATTAGCAGTTACCTAGGGAAGATGCAGAGGTAGGACAAATGAGTGGTGATCATGCCCTGAATGCTCTCCCAGTTTCCAACTGTCTGGCATTTAGGAATTTGCTCAATTAGAAATGGTCTTTATTCGTGATGTTCTCAATGAACTCATGTTTCTGACCTGTCAGCTTTGTCTTACTGTCTGTGGGCTCCTTGAAGCCTTCTAGTATCTATGTCCTATAAGAGTGCCAGCTTTTGTTACAAATCATGGGAAGATGCAGCTCTTCTTACTTGTTTTGAACTTGCACGACTCCTGTTTGATACATGTTGGCCTCTTGTGCAGGAAGTGAGTAAAGCCGATTCCTAATCACCTTCTCCAACCCATTCAGTTTTTTAAATACCTTTTAAATAAAATACGCACCCTTCTCCTGGCATCGTTCTAGGTTGAATGGTCCAAGACTGTTCAGTTGTTCCTTATATAAAAATGGTTCCATGACTGTGGACTTGCATTTTGTGTGAGGCAAGGTTGGTAACGAAGTGTTATATTTTTGTAGACATGGTGACAAAAATGAAGTCAAAGTATTTACCTGATGGTCTTTGTACCTCTGGAGAAAGACATCTTCTATATGTTGAAGCAAACCCTTTAGAGCATGCATTGTGTTTTCAGGTGAATGATTTTTATACATTATACTATACAAAATAGAAATTAGAGAATGCTGTTAAGACAAAATCCAATTTTGGCTATGGATGTTTTTCAGTTATTTTAGAGGACTGTTCACTGTGTGTGGATAACTTAGTTTTCCAGAAGACTTAGAGTAAATAATAGTGCTTTCTTATATCACTGAGGATGTGGAAAGGGGTGGTTTTGTCCATATTAATAATTCATTTACTGATGTTTTTACCCTTAGATAGAGAAGATAGTTTATTTACCCTGTTTGGTTTGCCTGTTAAAAGCAGCATTATTCTGAGGCTATGCAGGGTCAGGGCCTGAGAGCCCGTAATGGGTTGCGTGACGGGGAGCCACTTAATGAAGGGCTTTTTTAATGTAAGGGCTATTACCCTCCTGGATACAAATGCAATTTGAAGAATGTCTAAATTATAGTGGACAATAGTGACATGCTGAGATGGACATCGTTTCCGATCTCTCAGATGGATAAAGTGCCTGGATTGGATGTGTGCTAATTTTTTTTAATTGGTTTTCTAGAAATCTGAGGAAAATAAATTAACAGTAGTGGGGGAAGTCCTTAGTTGCACTTGTCACCTAGCATGACTAAAGGAGAATAGATTAAATCTCTAAAGATGTTACTTGGTGTTAGACTGTGTTATACAAATGCAAACTTTTTTACAGTGAAGAGTATTGCAGAAATCAATTTTTTACTTTGCAGAAATTACACGTGACCTTACATGTTGCCCCATTTTAAAGAATAAAACTGAATTCACTACTCTGAAAAAAAGGAAAAGAAATGAAATGGTCCTGAAAAGTAAAACATTAAATATTCTGGTTTAGGCTGACGTTTTGGGGTCCCTGGTGGAAGACTGCACAGGTATTTCAGAATGGAGAACATACATGGTGAAAGGCAGTGGACATGGGAGAAAGTGTGTTGACAAGTAATCTTAGGCCACGCTTTGATGGTAATTTCTTTTATATGGGTTTTAGGCAGAATGTCTCTGGCTGCTCATTCCTGTGTCCTGTCATTCCCAGAGGCACTCTCACATTGCTGCCTTCTCCCAGTCTGATGTGCATATGGTTGTGAACTGGTGTGGATTGAAAATAATAACCAGGGGAAGGAAAAAAAAAAGTATGCAGCATGGGTCAGTTCGTTAACCCAGTTCACTGTGCAGCTGTAAAGAGGTGTGGCTGATGAGGACCATGGGAGCTGGTGGCGTGGGTGGGTACAGGGGTTGTATAAACCTCTGGGGTGCCTAAAAGAAATATGAAAATTGCACCCTTAGATTTGTGTGCAACTCTAGTTTTCCTGTACAAGTAGTGTTGAGTATTTGTTGTGATGTGGAAGGTCAGTTGTGCACTGTTTAAGTTCTGCCTTGTACAGAAAGGAAATAGCTTTTGTGTCACCTGCATGGCCCAAAAGGAATTTCAGCACAGGACCAACATAAGTGTTTATGAAGTGTTTCCAGCACAAATCCAAAACATAGCCCCAAACTAGCTACTATGAAGAAAATAAACTCTGTCCCAGCCAAAACCAGCACAATGAGAGAGGGGAGCCGGAAGGTCATTAAATTTGTATTTTAATGTAGTTTTCATGTGAATGTGGCTCAGGAAGGAAAGCTGTAATGTAAAGGTCATACAGATGAGGCTTTTGGCCTTTTACTTCACTTAAACCTGAATTTTTCTCCTGTAGAAATGAAACCACCAATCCGTGAATAAATTTAAAGTATGTGGATGTGTGTGGGTACAGTCAGACAAAAGTTAACTGGGGAGCAGTGTCTGGTGAGAGCTGGGTGTTTCTTGAGGTGTTGGAAGGACGAGAGCTCGGTGAACAGCAGGAGAACTGCTGTGTCACCACGTCCTGGGTTACTGAGCTCTCCCACAGAGATGCTGATCCACACACGATGCACCAATTTGCTGTTTTGCACTACAAAAGTGTGAAGTTCAAACAGAATGCTTTCTGGGTCTCTTTATTTTAATAGACAGACTAACAAAGTTTACCAGTCCACTGAGCACTTGAGAACTGACTTCTGAAGGTTTTGCTGCTGTATGGCTCACATTGCCAATATGAAGGTAATAGATCAGAGAAACTGTGCGCAAGGGAATTTATTGACTAGTCCATGGATTGGCAACTGCAGTTCAGGGAGGTAGTGGTTTTAAATTTTGATCATTGAAAGCTTATCTGGGTCATTACATTATGAAATAAATTGTAAAAGCTTGGATCTGTGTTTGGGGCTGCTAAGAAATTCTCGTTGTTTCTCCTCCTTTTATGTGATGGCGTAGATATGTTTTATTTAAGGTGACTGAGAGAATTTGTTTTTCTTCCTTACATACTTCAGTCTTTGTACACTCCTTGGCCCCAAAAGTTGACTGATACTTGTTTCCTGTTTAACCTGTCAATATACTGCAGAGCTGAATTTATTTGAAGTACTTCCTTGATCAGAAAAACATATTTTACTGCTTTTCTTATTCAGTAAGCCTTGTGCTTGGTTTCTTGTCTGTATTATTTGCTAGTAGCATCTTTAACAGAAAGAAGCCTACCTTGTTAGTGCAGTGCAATTAATGTCTACCTAAAGAACACCTGTAAACATCCTGATCCTATTTGGCTTGCTCGGTACAGTGCATTAATCAATCTATTGACTAATTCCAAGGGTTCCCTGTTGTTCTCAAGCACATTTCACTTGGTATAAAGCGAAGAGAGGAGGGGTGCAGGGAAGGCTTTATAGATAATGCACAGTGTAGCAGTGCTTTTGTACATTTAGATAAACCATTTTTTTAATCGGTAAATTTAGGCATGGGATTAGGAAAAGTAAGGTTTTTTTAGTAATAGAAATGACATTCACATATGAGTAACATCTATGTGTTGGTCTTTCATTCATTGACACAGATGGATTTATTGTGTTTCCTTTGGGTAGTGAAAGACAGAACATTTAAAACAAGGTTACTTGCTGTCTTTGCACAAAATATACTTCACCTTCAAGGCCAGCTGCTACATCTGTTTATGTAGAGTGATATTTGGTTGATTGTGCTTTTTTTTTTTCCTTTAAAATTATAATACTATTTTGTTCAGCCATAGCTCTTCCATGCAAGGTGGCTTTCCAAAAAGCTCATTTGTTCTTGAATAGCTTATATTTTTACTTGCTTGTATGTGTCGAATGAGTGTATTTTACTGGTATCAATTAAGTTTTAGAAAATCTGTCAGATTGTTATTTTGAGTATAGCACAACCAAACTCCAGTGAAAACTATATAAAATGCTGCCTTCTAAGAAACTGTTCTTTCTCTTTCTTCATTTCTCTGTTTTTTTTTCTTCCCACCCCGGTTTGGTATTTGAAGAATATTAGTTTATTTCTCTGAATCTGGAGTAATAAATTGAAGCAAGGGGAGAAATCTGTTTGCTACAGATGGAGTTCCAAAGTATTAGGTTAATCTTGGGCAAATCTGCCTTTGCCATGCTTGTACCAAAAATTACTAAAATTACCATGTGCCGGTGCTATCACAGCGTTCATGATAGTATTCTTGCTCGTGATGCAGCCTTCTACTGCGTGATGCAGCTTTCTAGCTTCCGATATCTGTATCACGAGAAGTTCAAATGGCATTGGCCATCACTGCAGCACTTGGGGCAGGGAGAAATGACCAGTTCTGGTCAGCTCTAAGCACTGTTAGTCAGGAGTCCGGGCTGTAAGTGGAAGTGTCTCATTGCTTATATGGAGTCAGCTGCTGCTTGGGGAACTGTGAGTGTCAGTAAGAGGCTGCTATTTTGGTAGCATTGTGAAGGGTGAACAAAAGGGAAAATGGTACTGTGCTAGCCTTTCAGAGTTGCAGGGAAAACGGGGTTTGAATAGCACTTTGGTAGCTTGGAAGGTGTTCCAGATTATTTGATGCATTTAGTGTTCAGAGTGTGCAAGGCTGGAAGTCCAAAGCATAGCTCAGGAGTAGCACTTTTTTGATTTCTCAACGCTTCTCTGCATGGAGAGGAGCAAGCCAGCCCTGCTTTTGAGTACTGTATCTGCCTGTTGTGCCATTGTCCTACCCTTATTTTCTCTCTCAGCCTGCTTGTATATATATTTTTATATATTTTTTTTTAACACCTCCCCCCCCCCCCCCNTGCCTTGCCCTTAAATTTTCTGGCGATTTTGGAGTGTAGTGGAGGGGCAGACCTAAGCTAATGTACTGCTGCTACTCACGTGGCTTCGTTTGGCTCGGAGCATGGGCACAGCTCACTCGCTACTGTCCACAGAGCATGGCATGGGCTTAGCACATCTGGTGATGTTGTACCCTCCGTTTGACACCCTTTGGCTGGACCCTTTCACAGAAAAGATAAAATAACTTATTTTGTGTTTACGTGGCCACTTCAATTTGCTGTACGTGTAGGTGGCTGCCTTCGCCTTCCCCACTGCTCCTATTCTTTAGCTTTGACATTTCTGTAGGTTGCCCTGACTGGAAACGTTATTGCTCTGCTTTCCACTCCCAGTCACCTGTGTGCAATTTTTAGCAGTCCAATGAATGCCAGATTCAGGCAACAATTTAACTACAGGCTGTCCTGTCAGAGATGTAGAAGAAGCCAGGTAATAAGTAGGGGAAAGTAGAAAAATTATTTTACTACTTAGAAGAGGGAAAATAAAAACTGGGCCTGGGAATTATTTGGGCAAGGGAGTGAAGGAGTCATGCCTGGTGTGTGAAAAAGAATGATGTTAAGACAAGATGGAAAAAAGCCCTATAATAGAATGATTAATGTACAGTGGTTGCTAATGCAGATTATTATTTCTGAAGCACTAAGCTTCAGAAATACCATGTACAGGCAGCAGTCAAGGTACTGTAGTAACGCTCTGTGCATGGGTACCTCACAATCTGAGAGACTGTCTCCTCTTCCCCATGCTAACTTCTCACTTTTGTCACATTAGAGATGAAGCCTCTTAGAAGTGGAAGCGAAGTGGTGAGCTACTTTTAATTCACGGCAGAGTAAGGGCATGCCCAGTCCCACTTTTAATACAGGACCTGTTATGCAGTTGGAAACTAATATCTGAATTACCTACGTATCTATAACCTCAGCAATGACAACCCCAACAACAGAAGAAGCAATGCCTGTAAAAACAAACAAAAAACCTCAAAGTAAGATGAGATGAAATTCAGGAAGCCGCATAATAGCAGCAAAACAAAGGGAAGTGATGCTTTCCTCCACACTTTTTCATGTCCAGTGCCTGAAATTTTCCTGTCTGCTTAAATATTGATTTCCCAGCTCTAACCCTTTTGCTGCTCAGTATGTAATTTACGTTCCCTTGTTGTGCTTTTGCTGCAAGTCTGTGCTGATGCAGCAATCACTGATGTTTGATAATAGTGACTAAAGCTGCGGTAATAATAAAACTATATTATTTTACAGAACAGATTTTGAATCAACTGAGAAGATTTAAACTTTTTTTCTTAGGTCATTATGAACTAAGGAAAAAACTTATTCAGGAAACAGTGAGATTTTTAATTTGGGCATTTCTATCTTTACTTGTACAGATACCTGTTCAAATTGCTGTTATCAAGCTAATAACGATCAGTAAGGCTTGTTTCATCTCTTCCCTCCTGCCCCCAATCTTTGCTGGGATTATTTTGTTCCCTTTCCCACCTTTCTATATAGATATACTTTGAAAAGGCAAATCCTGCATATTGGGGGTCACGCAAACCTCATTTGCAAGTATGTAGGCTGTGAAGAGGCAATTGCTTAGGTGGATATGTTGGAGAAGGAGCAGGCTTATGTCCGATGGGAACAGATTCAGTTGTGCTGCTTTGCCTCATATGTGATGTTTGTGTTTGATTCTGAATCTTGCTTAATCGTTAGAATGGGTAGTGTCATTGCCACAGATACAGTGACATCCAAAGCTGTTTTCCTTTCTTCCCATCTCTTCCTGGGCTTGAAAGTGTAACCTCCTTTAAATATAGTTTAGTGTAGATTATAGAATATTAATCAGAAATTAAATCCATGAAGAACATGACCCGCTAGGAAAAAATACTACTTTTAGAATGCAGTGCATTTTTTCATTCCAAAATGTGTTGCTTCGGTCCAAAGGTGGGTGGGATTTTAATCAGATTTAAACTGTAGTTAAAATTAGCAAGCAAGAAAACTTGAATTAGATCATACACTTTTAACTTTGATTTGCATTTTACATAGTGTCTATTTTGGAGGAAAAACAAGTAATGTTTTTTTCCCCTGTACCTTCCCTCTTAAAAACTCTTGTCTCCTTCAAGAAGCCATTCACCAGAGCTGTCAGCCATGTCACAGGCTCAGATGCCCTAGCTGTCAAAAGTTACGTGGCCCTCTGGTGAGGGTGATGTCTGTGTTTTGTAATACTTGGTTAGAAGCTGAATTTTCCTGGAGGTGTTTGAAACCCCAAACTCCTCCTTTCCTAAGGGGTATGAATGGGAGTACATCTTGTAGGGAGGGCGAGCACTTGCATCTGTCCAAAGAAGGGTGACGGGTGTTTTATGGGGCAGCCAGTGCGTGATTTGGGAAAGTATATGAACCTCTCCCGATCCTCTCTTTTCAGTTCGTATACTTGCAGTGTCACTTTGGCTTACTCCCGCTTCTGTACAAGGGCTTGAGCCCTTTTTGTTATCGACATAGCACGCATGCTGGTTTCTTCAGGGCCTGTTGCTGGAGCAAGCCATCGAGTTTCTTCCGAGAAGAAACCTGGATCTAAGTGCTGAGAGCTTTCTCTGGATGTTTAGGTAGTGGCCATGTTGCCTCAAGTTTACTGCTCCTCACATGGGGCAATCTTCTAATGTTATTGCATCTGTGCTTGTGTCCCAAGATGTCCCCTCACGTCCTGCAGTTTACATGTGTTATGCCTGAGGTGTTGTGCTATAAATACATCCCTTGGGTGGGTGCAGAATATCCCTTTTATTATTTCTGATAGATGTCATGTGGACAGTGGTTGTCAGCAGGACTCCAGAGGAGAGCTGGGCCAGGTATGATGACGTGTGGGTGTGAGCCAGGTATGAGCCTGTCTTCTCCAGAGGGTGATGAACCTGGCCTACATGGACAAAGCTAGCTGTCACCAGTTAGCTCAGAGGCTAAGGTTCATTCCCCATGCCATCCACAATGGCAGGATAGACACGGTGATGCACTACCCAGGTCAAGTTCTATAAGTATAAGCAGAAAGAACCGAGATTCCTGATAGGTCTTGAAATTGATTGCTTGTAGCAGAGTCTGTGCATCAATGTAAAAGTATACAGAAGACAAATACCCTACCAGACATCTATGAAAATGCCAGTCTGCTTTTTCACTGAATGTTTTAAACCTGTCCTACCAGATTTGAAGAAAAAAATGCCTGGTGTCAGGACCCTACTTTGTCTGGGGAGCTATAATTAAGAAATAGTCTGGACTAATAAAAGCACAAGGGCAGGATTCCTTTCCTTTTTTGCTATATTTTTTTGGTGCACTTTTGGTTTTGCTCTTTATTTCATGAAGGGAAGATGCATTTAGCTCTTATTTTGTTCCAGAGGAAATGGCTTTTAAAGCTCTCAGTCTATCCTACAGCATAAAATCACAGCTTCAGAAAAAATTGGATAAAAGTGCAGAACTTATAGGTACGCTTACAATGTACAATGCTGGGCTATCCAGAGATACTCCAGCTAACCTTATGTTCCTGAGGTAGGAGAGGTAGTCTGGCTCTCCAGCTGTTACTGAGTTACCTTGGCTGTACACTGCGCTGGGGCAGCTGTACTGGTTCAGGGACATGTGTATTGCACGGCACTGGGAAGACGTGCTTGTGTTCGTGCATCTAATGCATTGTGGAACCATGCATGCACCAAAATGGTGATTACCGAGGGATTTGTGAGTAGTTCGTCAATGCTTCAGTATTTTTAAAAAAAACCACAACAAAACCAAACAAAAACTTCCTCCTCTTCTTTTGTCTTTCTAAAGAGCAGCTGTCAGGATATAACAGCTATTTACTCTAATTTGGATGAAAACATTTTTCAGTCCCTTGAGGAAGAAAACCTAGCCACGTACAAACACGAATCAGACATACTGTACTATTTTAGAGAAAGTCAACAAACAGTATGAATTAAGCATTTCTGTTGTGCTCTTGGTTTCTCTTAACTAATTCCCATGAAAGAGGGATCAGCAAGCACGTGGCATTCAAACAGAAGAAACTGTTGTCATTAACTTTTTCCTCTTAGCTTGCGTAGCTGACGTCTGCTGTCCCAGCCTTTTACCTTCCATCGGCTTCTACCGCTGTGTGTGTGTTTGTGACAGGCTTATGGATCTCTTTGAGATCTCTGAACTTATGGACCTTCTTAAAAGAAACAAAGAAAACATGCAGCTGAGTGACATCTGCAGTGCCAGTAGCGAGTATCCCTTGCGCAGGCAGTAGGGATGGCTTCCCGTGCTCTTTGTACCTGTTGAATCACTTGGGAGCAGGTTGCTTTGGCGCTAGGTTTTGTAGGTGGGTTCTTATCACTTTCCTCCTGATTGGCAGTTAACAGCTCTGTTTTCTAATTAGACTGCAGTTGCAGGTAGATATTAAGCGAGTTTCCAATTAGGCTGCAGCTTCACAGGTCACAGCAAGCTGGCCTAATATCTTACTGTTGCAGAAAGGGGATTATTCTGTTCCTCTTTACTCCCTCTCCTCCCCTGCCTTCATGCTTCAGCTAGCTTCCCTAGCTACCTTTACTCATCAGAGCTTACTGAGAGCTGATATAACTCATTATCCCAGGGAAAATGTTGTTCTTTTTCAGGATTCAGCTGGCTTAGTGCGTTGAGTTGACTCATGGAAAGGTCTGACAAGCATCAGAGCCAGCAGCACATGAGAATGAAGGAGCTGGAAGGAGGAGAGGCATAAAAACGAGAGGAGAGGCAGGCAGGGACTTGTTAGGTCATGCCACCTGTAAGTGGTAAACAGCAGCTTGTGTTTTGAGTTTTGTGACTAAAAATAATCTAATTTCCACCCTGTCAGCCCCAAGTTTTTCATTGCATGGGCATGGTCCTGCCCGTGCCCTTGTATTGGAACGTGTGTGAAACTAAGCGATGAGTCTGTTCATCTTGTTAATCGGGTGATGGATACATGCATTTGTGTGTAGGTGCCCTCTTCAAATGTGGAGAACCATGTAAGCAGTTTCTTTGGAGGTTTCAGTCAGGTATATAGTCCAGACCTCTTGGGTGTATTCATAGCATATTGTTGCAAAACATTCTCCACTGGACTTCATTAAGTGTATAAGGAAGATGAGGTATCACCAATGAAAAAGTGATGGTTACCTAGGAGCAGGTGACTGCACAAAGATGACTGCTGCATCAAGCAAATGCAGCCTACTCAATGAAAAGGTCGGTATACCATAGCTTAAAGCAATCATGGGCAGAAGTGTACAAGGAACTTTTTAGACAAAAAATCAGATGATTCCCTCTAGAATAAATAAATTTTGCAATCCGATCAGCTGATCTAGTATGAAAAGAAAAAAGCTCCTTAAAATTACCATGTAAATTTACTTTCATTTGTATAAAATTCATGTTACTCATAATATGCACAATTTAATTTACATATATAATTTATATTTATATAAAATTGTATTCATGTAATATTCATGTAGAATTTATATAAAGATTTTGATTAAGGAGAGTGAAAGAAGCAAAGCTACAAAACAGTAGATAGCTTATGGGTAAGGATCAGAGGATAAATCAGCGCAGGTATTATTAGAGTGTCTGCTACAGCCTATCAAGAACAGGAGATAGACGAAGCCCTCTTTATGCAGCTGGTGAAAGCCTCACAATTACAGACTTGGAGAGGTGCTACCTTCATAAACAAGGAAGAACTGTGTGAGTATGGTTGAGGGCAGCCTCAGCTGAGATGACCATGACACTTGAGTTTAAGATCCTGAGTCATCACCAAGATGAACAGCAGAATTACAGCCTTGAACTTTGAAGAGCAGATTTTGACCTGTTCAGGGACTTGCTTGGCAGGATCCCATCAGGAGGTGCCCTCAAGGGCAAAGGGGCCCAGGAGAGCTGGTTGATCAAGGACAGCCTCTTAGAGCACAGGGATGGACTGTTGTCTTGTACAGTCAGTTGAGCAAGCATGGCAGAAAGCCATCTTGGATGAATATGGTGATTCTGACTGAGCCCAAGCACAAAAACAAAGTGCACAGAGACAGAAGCAGGGGCAGGCTACTTGGGAGGATATGGAGACATTGTCTGCTTATGTGGGGATGGAGTCAGGAAAGCCAAAGTTCATCTGGAGTTGAAGCTAGCAAGGCAGGTGGAGGGCAACAGGAAAGGTCTCCTCCATAAGTCCATTGGCAGCAAGAGGAAGGCTAAGGAGAGTCTGGGCCCATTGCTCAGTGAGCTTGGGGACCTAGTGACAAGGGAAAAGTGGATGTACTTGATGCCACCTTTGCCTCTGTTTTCACAGGTAAGGCTTGTCCCCAAAACTGGCAGAGTCTGTGGGAGTGAGGCCGCACCTGCAGGAGATGAGGACAGAGTTAGGGATCACTTAAGCACTTGGACATGCACAAATCTGTGGGATCAGCTGGGATGCATCCAAGAGCTGGCTGATGTCATTGCGAGGCCACTCTTTGTTATCTTCAGAAGGTCATGGCACCTGGGGGAGGCTTCTCAGGACTGGAAAAAGACAGTGTCACACCCATCCTTGAGATGGATGAGAAGAAGGATACTACAGGCTGGTCTGCAGCCTTCCCCTGGGAAGATGATGGAGCAGGTCATTATGGAAACCATTTCCAAACATGTGAAGGACAAGAAAGGGGTTGGTAGGAGCAGCCAACATGGGTTTGAAAAGGGCGAAATCATATCTGATCAGCCTCACTGCTTTCTGTGGTGTGAGGTGCTGTGGACAAGGGTGAGGTGCTGTGGACAAGGGAAAGGCAGTGCGTGTCCTATATGTTGACTTTAGCTAGGCCTTTGACACAGTCTCTCATAGTTTACTTATCACTGAACTGGTGAGATATGGGCTTTGCAAGTAGATGATGAGTGGAAAATTGGCTGGACTCCCAGACTCAAAGTTGTGATCAGGGGTGATCACAAAGTCCTGCTGCTGGTCAGTTTAATGTCTTCAGTATGCTGGAGTGCAGGGCTGTACTCAGAGAGTCATGGACAGGTTGCAGAAACAACAGGTTGCAGAAATGGACTGGCAGGAACTTCATGAAGTTTAACAAAGGGAGATGCAAAGTCCTGGCCCTGGGGAGGATCAGCAACCTCACGCACCAGTACATGCTGGGGCTGGCCAGCTGGAAAGCAGCTTTGCAGAACCTGGAGGTCCTGATGGACCATAAGCCAGCAATGCATCTTTGCAACAAAGGTGGCTAACAGCCTCTTGGGCTGCAGCAGGCAGCAGGTGATCATTCCCCTCTGCTCAGCACTGGTGAGATGCATCTGGAGTGCTGTGTCTGGTTCTGGGCTCCCCAACACAAGAGAGACATAGTGGTATGAGCCCAGCAAAGGACTACAAGCTGGTCAGGGACTGGAGCACAGGACATCCAAGGAGAGGCTAAGAGAGCTGGGCCTGTTCAGCCTGGAGAAGAGAAGGCTCAGGGGAGACCTTGTTTGTTGTCTAGAACTGCCTGATCAGAAGATACGGAAAAGGTGGAGCCATACTCTTTTCTCACGGTGATGGGATGAGGGGCAGTGGACACAAGTTGGAATACGGGAAGTTCTGGTTAGATATTAGGAAATAATTTTTACAGTCAGAGTGGTCAAATACTGGAGCAGGTGCTTAGAGAAGGTGTGGGATCTTCATCCTTGGAGGTGTTAGACCTGATAGGCTGTCTGAAGTTGAGCGTGATTTGCAGTGGGTTGGACTAGAATGACCTCCAAAGGTCCCTTCCGACCTGAACCACTCTGCACGAAAGCAGGTATATGAGGATGCTGATGAAGAATGAATATAAATCAATGATCAGAAAATGAAGACGATGAAAATTAAACAGGAAAAATAGACTAGCAAGTTGAACAAAATAGAAGGAAAACAATGTGGGTTTCTGCCTGCCACAAATCAGTATTAGGCAGTGGTAGTACAGATCTGAATGAGTTGGAAGTTCAGGGTGCAACACTCCTTACTCAGGTAATAACACACTCTCTTCTCCCACTGGTAGTTGGGATATCAGATGGCAACTGCTGAAAAATAAATACATGTTAAATCTGTAGGATGGTATAATTTGCATGCAGTACCCTTTGAATCTAACCCTTGATTCAAGACTTTTCCAAGCCATTCATGCTACTTTTTTTAAGATGAGCTAGATTTTTTAAAAAGACTATAGATTATCCCAAGTTTTTGTGCTTTTCTTTTTTAAATCTGATCGTGAGCTTGGTGATGTGATGTTATCATTGTATGGAGCTAGGATAGTTTTGAAGATTAGAAATGAAGGAAAACTTTTGGGGCCATTTAAAATAATCTCCTTGGGAGACAGTTGATATGATATTGTCAGCAGAGCAGTATCATGGGATGAACGAGGCTTAAAGGTGATAGCATAAGTAGATTTTTTTTTTTTTTTTTTTTTTTTTAAATGAAGGTAGTGTTTTATTCAGAGAGTATTCTTTGTTTTGGTACCTGTGTTCAGTCAGCCATTTATGACTAAATGTGTTGTGGTACTGTGGCTTGAAAAGCAATGACTCAAAAGATCTCGGAGGTTACAGGCAGTCTTCTAGCCACATACAGATCTAAGTACAGTTGGAGTATGAATTGTTGGTGGGCAGATACAATTGCATCTGCAGTGAGTGTTTGCCCTTGCAATATTGCCCATTTCAAAACCAGATGCTGACAAATGGGAAAGAACAGAGAACAGAGCAGTGAGCAAGGTTAAGGATTCAGAAAGTGCCTCTTGGTGAGACTGAAGAGTGACAGTCTCTTCAGTCGATCTGAAAGAAATTTCAGCTCTTGTGATGATGGCCAGAAAGTGGCTGCATGAGGAAAAGGTTTAATTGATTGGTGATTGCTATTTAACCCAGCCAACAAAGACATTGTAGTATCTAGTGATTGTAAGCAGAAGTGATGTAAATTGTCCTCAGCCCTATTTTAAACCCTTCTTTCCCCAGTGAGAGCCGTTACAGGTGAGATCCCCAGATGTGGGAGGTCGCGGCAGTGCTGGAGAGACACATGCATGCCTCCTCGAGGGACCTGCAATATTTGTATCTTATTATATATTATTTGTATAACATCTATATATTTAAGGTATGCTTTGATAAGGTTTTAATAAACATCATGATACTGTTTATTAAACTATACAAAGCTGCTTAAGCAGTACTGCTAGCTTCTTGGTTCTGGAGCTTCGTGTACAATAGAGAGTCTGTTTTAGAGGTAATAATATTTTGCAATTTCAATCTTTTTAGGATAGAGGAGCAAAAAGAGTATTTTCTTTGCCATCATGACAGCTGTGGCAGGTGTGTATTTTGGTGAGCAGGCCTTCGTTAAGCCAGGGATTTGACCAGATGTAGGCTTCCCAGTATCAGCTAGCAGGTTACAAGAAAAAGTGAAAATTTCAGTTAGGGGTTAGTGAGGGCTGTAATTTTTTCACGAATAAATCAGAAATAGTAGCTTTGCAGGGTGAACAACATGTTGTCGCAATACAGCATTCAGGGTTTTCTGCTTAATGTGAGCAACAAATAGCAATAGCACCAAGAAGAAGAGGGAAGCAGTACTCGTACAGATCTTTGCTAAGTGTTCCCTATCAACTTCTGAAAAGGCAACTGGGAAGAATCTTTGCTGCTCTTTTTTGAGTCATGTGCTGACTGTTACTGGATTGCTTGGAGACTTTAGTTGACTTTCCTGCTGGGAGAAACCTTCAAATATATCTGACTTAAATAGATGAGCACTTATATTCCATGTGCTTTGATAGCTCCTCTTAACAAGTTTCCTGTTAACAAAGATATTTGCATTTAAATGTTTGTCTCTTGCATCCCATCTGCTCCATCTCTTTGATCCTTAACTGAAATCCTAATTATGATAGCATCTATGATTGTTCCCCAAGTAAACTGTGATATCGTTCATAAAGGACTTAATATCACTACCGCAACATTTGAAAAGGTAAAGTTGAAGTTTTACTTGACTTTTTTTTTAGTAAAAATTTGATCTGTACAAGGAATCAAATTTCATGTTTAAGAATGTAAATGGGAAATAGGAAAGTATTTATTCAACATTCACCTCTATTCCACAACGTTTTACTGAACTGGAGAGAGATGTAATGTGATGCATAGTTGCCATAATGAATAGGTACTGAATTTAATAGATGAATGAAGTTTGGTCATTACAAATCTTGTGTTCTTCTAGTGTGGAGAAGGTTACATTGTTTTATATTTTATTCAGGTGTGGTCTATTTAGTTTTTACTTAGAAACTGAGGTAGAACAGAAAAAAAAAAAGAATTAGTTGTAAAAATAATGAAGAAAACCCTTTTTTTTCTTGGAGAGAGAGGAAATAAATGATGCAAGCCAGAATCTGGTGGAAATAAAACCTATGATACTTTCAAAATAGCCTAGAAAATTGTAGTTTCTTTAAAGGTTTGTATGAGGGTTTTTATAATTTACGTACTCAAAATCCTATAGATAACTGCTCAGGATACTGCAGCATGTTTGCAGAAGAGATCATATAGCCTTTGGAATGTAATTTTCTTTTTTTGGTCACTCTGTTTTGTTGAAGATGAACAAATATGAAAACGACTGTCCCTAAGTTAGTGGTATATAAGCTTTGTTGGGGGCGTAGGGGTGTTACATCTCCATGATCTGTCTGTGTCTTCTTTCACTTTGAGACTCAGCATGACTTGTTAGAAATGTACTGAAATCTTTTGGGGGTACGTGGGAGTTACAATGAAGAAAATTGACTTAAAGGAACAGAAGACTAAGTATCAGCTGAAAATAAGATCTGTTACGTGCTTCCACCCCTTCCTCCAAATATAAACTGTAAATGTGGGACTAAAAACTCTTTGTCTGGTGATTTACTTCTCTTTAGAATTCCAAGTGAGATTGGACAGTTATGTAGAAAAAGAAAATCCAGAGTTAATATAAAACTGGAAGTAGTAGTCAAGGAATTTTATTGACACAATTATAAGAGCTGAAGCTGATGGACTGAATGTTTAAATTATTTGGCAGGTTTCATAAATATTTTATAATTCTGTTTAAAAGTTTATATTTTGAAATAAAGTTTGAGAAGGAAAACAAAGGCATGTTCTAATCTAAAATGAAAGTATTTTTCAATGTGGACCACTACACTTTTGTATGTTCCATTACTAAATTCGGCTCCTCTACCAGTCTGCCCTCAGATAATTTCCAAGAATATTAGGGAATGTTTTATGTTAAACATTAACCAAAAGTTGCTTTTAATTCAGCATTTACCACAACAAAGTCTTCGTTCTGTAATGTCACCAGCATATTAGTTTTCTGTAAGATCTAAAATGCTATAGATCTTGAAAAAACAAACTTTGATCAAAGATCTGAACTTGAAATATGTGTACTTATTCTTCCCATGTTTGGAGTTGATAGGATAGTGAATATTTTTTGCATTAAATAAGCAAGTTAATTTTAATATTTTTAAAAACCTGTGGTAATTTGCATGCTTCTCTAATGCCTCTATACTTGATTGAAATTTATAATAGGAAGAAAAATGACATATAATGATGTTTGTCTTTGACCTTCCATATTAATTAAAATGGTAACTATCTCTAGTTCTATTTCGTCACCTAAATGATGAAAAACATTGATTTTGTACTTTGTCATTTTGTAGCCATCCCTTCCCCTTTTTGCTGTGACTCTTCCCTCTCCCACTCTCCTGAAATGCTTTAGCCTACCCATATGTATCTAGGCACAAGGTCATACAGTAAAAGGACATCCAAAGCTGCAGCAACATGACTTCAGTGCTTTACAATCAGTTTGTTGGCCTACATTAATACATATGCACAAGATCTTAAGGATTCCACGATTCCCTTCATGTCTTTCCCTCCCCCAAGTACCTTCCTATGTGCTAAATTGAGACTAAGCGATGCACTAAGGAAGCCTGAGGCAAAAGAACAAGCAAGCATTTTTCATACATATTTGCACTGCTTATCACAAAAAAAATTAATGACTCAAGTTTTAATCTTCTCTCAATTTGATGAGATGCCAGCCATTTGCAGAATTCTTAATTGACCTTTGAAATATAAATCAAGGAGTTATTCACCAAATTAATTCTACTGAAAAGAAGTCCTGAAGATGAAACTCTCCATGAGTAGGTGGGCATGTTGGAACACAGTGTAAATAAGGAGTATGTAAAATGACCCAGAGTTTGCAGGATGATTTGTTTGCTTTTTATTTACACAACACTGACTTAACATATAATGATAAAGAATTGCTTCTATTGCTTTACAAGCCAGAGCATAAAGAGAGTTAGTGTTGCCATGGTGTATGGCAACATTTAGGTTGAATGTGTTTGATTTGGAATTTGTGGTCCTATCATAATGAGGGAGAACAGAGACACTGAATGGCTTTCTGGCTCAGATTTTACTCCAGTAAAATTGGAGCGATGAAGGCCAAGTCTTCTGATGCTTTGAGCTTCATAAGATCACAGCCGATCTTCTACTTCTGAATGACATAAAAGGCTAGCTCACCAATGAAAATAATTAGATGTCTTTGCTGAAAGAAAACATTTTTACTTTTGAAAGAGTTCCTCTACCCAAGGGTTTTCTCTGGATGGCCTGCTTAAATATACAGTTCTTACACGAGGCTTCATTTTTAGTCATGGGCTTTCTTTCATCTGGTAGGCTCCATGCCTAACACTAGCATTATGTTACTGTTCTCTGAATCGGGCCAAATATATAGTCTTGCACATCAGTGAACTAAGAAATTGTGGAATCTTATCAATATATGTAAATACCTTCAGGGAGGGTATAAAGAGGACTGAGCCAAGCTCTTTTCAGTGGTGCCCAGTGACAGGACAGGAGGCAATGGGCACAAACTGAAACACAGCAGATTCCCTCTGAACATCAGGAAACACTTTTTTACTGTGAGGGTGACTGAGCACTGGTACAGGTTGCCCAGGGAGATTGTGAGGTCTCCATCCTTGGAGATATTCAGAAGCCGTCTGGACACATGGTCCTGGGCAACTGGCTCTAGGTAGCCCTGCTTGAGCAGGAGGTTTGGATCAGATGACCTCCAGAGGTCCCTTCCAACCTCAACCTTCTCTTACTCTGTGAAATGTTTGAATTTGGTTTTCTTATTTTCTGTAACTGTGGAATACTTTTAAAATAAGATTTACTGCTTCTGAACAGCAAGACAAAGGAACTTTACAGCTTTGAAAGTATTGTCCAGCTCTTTTATTGTTGTGGTCTGTATATATGGAAGCAGATTTGGTTTTGTCTAGACTTCTGTTGGGAACAAAACTAGAAGATAATTGGAAAAACCATTCCCTTCTTAAGTGTTGCACAGCTGTTATGATTCCTGTGTTATTTTTCCTATCTGATACAGGAACTATTGCTCACAGTAAGTGTAACTCAAGCAAAACGTCTTCATCTTATGCCACTTTTTTTTTAATAACCACAATTTTAGATGATTTTTCTGATGGATTTCTCATGTTGGCAGAGTTAATTTATATACAGTTTCCTGGGGTAACACAGACAGTTTTATTACTGTTATGGCTTTTCCTTATAATGAAATTTCTACAAATAAATAGCATGCATGTCAATATTGGAGCCTTATGAGAGAGAGAGAGGGGGGAAGAGTAGATTTGTTCAAATTTTCTTCAATCTTTGTCTAAGTTTTTTTAAAATATAGCTGTAAAAGAAATAATTTTCAAAAATTTAATCTACTCTGAAAAAACTTGTACGTTTTTAAAATTGCGGAAGGTAGGTATAATTTTATTTTAGTGGTTTTGAAGTTTGAGGTTTATGACTTGCCATATTGTATTAAATATATGCATAAATTGCAGTGCATTGTGCCATTAACTGGCATGATACAGTAATTTCAGATCTTTAAGTACTTTATTAAGGGATGGAGAAATTGAAGATGTTTTGCTATCCAGCAGAAGATAACATAATTAAAGGAGGTGCAAACCCACATTTATAAGATATATGGCACATCTGGCAGCTTGTGTGAAGATAATATGTTTGTTTGGCTGTGGGAATGTCTGCAATTGTATCTGCCAATCTGACACAGTAGGAGTTTAGCTAATGAGGTTGCCTAGCAAAAAGTGCATCAGGAGGAAGTCGGGGTTAAAAATAAGCATACATATGAAGAGAGAGCAAAAGATTTATAATGGGTGTAAAACTGTTCCAAGTTGTTATGGCAACTAATATTTTAGACCCATAATTACATAATAACAATGCTGCCAATCCTAAATAGATTGCATTTTTGTTATGTGTTTTTCTTCAATATTTTTTAAAAAAATCTTGAAATATTTTCTGAAATATTCAGTATTTTAAATACTCCATCAGTGATTATGTAAAGTCTATATTTTAATTTCTGTAGAACTACAGTGAAAAACACAATAAAACTTAATGGAATAAATCAAAAAACTAAAATACAGGAAAACTATGTGTGATTTTGATACCAAAGCAATTTTTTTTTTGCTTAAACCTGCAAAACTGGTATAAAGATATAAATCCTAGTACTGTTTGTTAGCTTAGACTTAAATAATAGATTTTTCTAACTTTTTAAAATCAAGGTAATAATGCTGTTTACTCTGTTCGGACAATTCGTAGGAAGACCTTTGAAAACATACAGAAATAATAACCAGAATACATAGTGTAGTTATTTGCCCTAATTGTCCCAAAAGGGCGAATAAATCTATTTTGTTCCTGCCACCTCTTGAAGCCAAGTTTTTCAGAAAGTCTATGTAATAGATGATATGAGAAATTAAATAAAATAGACTTAGAGTTGAAGTTCTTCCAAGAGTGAAGAAAAATTATAAGTACTAGCTTTTTTCATGGCAGGATTTGCGCATCCAAAGAAGAGCAACAAAGTTGATGAAGGGTCTAGAGAATATGAATAATAAGAATATGAATAAGTCCTATGAGGATCAGTTGAGGGAACTGGGGTTGTGTAGCCTGGAGAAAAGGAGGCTCAGGGGAGACCTTATCGCTCTCTACAACTACCTGAAAGGAGGTTGTAGCGAGGTGGGTGTCNTTTTCCAACCTAAATGATTATATGACTGTTTCTTGTCTCTTAAGAACTTACTGTGCCATAGCACTGTTTTAAGATTTGGTATAAACACTACTAAGTTTGATCAAATCATAGTAAGAGTAATAGTGACATGTGCATTTACTATTTAGAACCACCTTGGAGTGGTCTTAATGTGACATATGCGTAGTCTGCCTTGAGGCTGTTCTCATTTTAGGCTTTATTTTCTATTTGAGGAAAGCAGAATTCTACTTTTTTTTCACCTGATGTAATCTAGAGAACTTCCTGCATCATCTGTGTAGGGGGGATGAGCCAAATTAGGGAAGGTAGTTATTGTAATCCAGAACTTGCCTTTTTTTTTTTTTTTTTTTTTAA
>WAAD01003078.1:174241-246333 GCA_013389945.1 Fregata magnificens
TCTCTTTTCAGCTGTTGGAATCTTACATCTAAAGTGTCTAATTCCTGTTATTTCATGTTTTACAACTGTATTTCACCCGTTACTCTCCTTTCCTTTGATACCCCTCCTTTGTTTGTAATGCTTTTGTTCTCCATTACTTTGAGAGGTCTCCCAGCATTGTATTGCAAGCAGTCTCACAGAATATTACTGCTTTTTTGTACTACGATGTATTCTAGTGCTGGTCCTGTACAACTCTCTTGTTAACCTCTCTGCAGCCTGATGGCTGCCCTTTTAACAAAGTGTGGGGGTTTTTTTGTTTAGCTATGCTTTCCTTTCACATTTTTGTGTTAATTTTCATCTCTGCTGTTCCATCTGGTTTTGTGATACTTTTTTTCCACCAGCGTATTTGATTATTTGATGTGATTTTTATGAAGAGTTTCAGGGTGATGAAAGCCATATTTATATGTTAGCTTCTACTGAACTTGCTCTTCATTGATTTTTTTTTTTTTTTTTAATTTTTTTAAATCCCCCCCCCCCCATTTATTTTGTTCTGGGCAATAAGGTTCTTACTTATCTCATAGTGATGAGTGGTCCTGAGTAGAAATAAATAAACCTAACAGAGAATTGTGTAGTATTAAATTTGTCTATTAAATTGGCTAACTCTCAGAAATAATTCAGAGCCATATTGAAGTGTCTGCCTACATAATTGTGTGTAGGTATGTATGTTATTGTCTTGTTCCTTCCTCAGCTTAATTACACAGCACCCAAAATGATTCATGAAAGGTGAAGACGGTTTCTGTTGAATCTGATGGGACAATTACGTGTTTGGAGGTGATGTAGGATTACTCCAGATCTTTTCATTACTTTGGGTACGGCAGGTTGGTGTGTGTTTAGTTTGAAATGAAAGGGTAAGAGTAAGAGCCTTGTTATATGACTCACTATTACATCGAATGGAAATTTTTCAGTATGCTGCTTAAAGTGAGTCTCTGGCAGCATGGCACTTGCCATAGTGTTATGATTTATGGTATAGACAGTATAGAATATATATATACAGTATAGAATCCTCTTATCATACCAATGTGATGCCCCTATCAGTCTGGAGTAAGTAATCAAATTTTTAAGGCTTTGACTGGAGGTGAAACTTTATAACCTTCGCTTCTTTGAAGACGGGAGCAATTTTTTTAATTGTTAGAGATGATAAATAGCTGTCCAAGTAATTGTACCTTATAAAGACAGTAAGGCACTGATCACTCAGAGTAGCAAATGTGCTTGCTGACCTTTGAATTAAAGGAGAAATTGTGGCAGATATTAAAAATTATGGTCTGTTGGTAGTTCTCCTTCCCAAAAGTTATGCCTATCTGTGATTTTGAGCTTGAGTAGCATGGTTTAGATAACATTACCATTACTTTTTTCATGGAAACTATTGATTCGTTGGGTATCATGTAATGTGAAAGCATTAGCATTCTCAAACAAATGCTAATTTGTCAAAAATTAATATATTCTCTGAATATAAATTACAAAAATAAATTATAACAATTGATTAGTTGCTATGAGACACAGAGGACTGAGCAAGTTCTGGCAAAAGAGAAGTGTAAAATGAAGGACAGAGTTTGGAGTAATTGTTTTAGATAGACTACAGGTGTCTGGCATTACATAGGTGTAGATATTACGTGCATTCGATACATGCTTTCATTTGCTTCTGTTGGCTTCATATCCCTGTACACCCACAATCTCTGAAGGTGCCTTTTGTGTAGAACTATTGAGCCTTGCAGGAGAGAGGCATTTCTCTTGATAATTCTAGCAATATGCATCATTTTATATGCTGATTTTATCACACATTGTTCAAATTGGTTCATTAAAATTAAACATCATTGAATACTTCCATAGCCACCTGCCCTGCCTTAATTCCTGTTTTGCTAAATGACTGAGCCATAAGGTTTCTGCAATCCTTGCCTTGCACTTGCTATGTTGCACATTACAAAAATGCTTGATTATATTAAAGAAAAAAAAAGTACTTGCTTTCAAAATATATCTTACATCTCTCAATGTATTATTTTTATTCTGATAAGTTTCTTAGTAGATTTACAATTAAATGGTAATTAGTACCTGACATTGAAAGAAGTGAATGGTTTTTATTAGCTGTATAGACTTTAAAAATTATTTTTAGCTTCTGAAGGTATTTAAGTTTGGGGGTTTTTTTTGTTTGTTTTGCATTTTGTTCAGACAAAGCAGTTATACCAACCCAAGCTCTACAGCCTAATTGTTCCTGTGAGTCCCTAAATCTCTGGGCTTATTTATTTATTTATTTATTTATTTATGTTTCATGTAAGAATGAGAACGTTGGAGAAGAGAATGGGGGAAATTGAGATTGCAGATGTATAGAGTCAGAATGGCTTTTTGCATTTAGAGTCACTGGAATCCTTCTCCACCTCACCTCTCTCCATCTGCAGTCAGGCGCTCAGTTACTAGCAGCTTTCCCAAAACCAGCCAACCAAAAAACCCCAAACCCAAACAGTTGATTCTTATATAAGGTAAATCATGAGAATATGTCTAAGTAATTTCTGTTGCTAGTCTCTAATTTTTGCTTCATGAATTAACACTCAAAATGGAAATAGCCGTGTTGCAGTAAACTTTGCTTTAATAGGGGCAACCATTTTCCAGAGCTATGGGTTTCTTCACTTGCATACCATAGTCTGCAGTTCAGTAAAATGCACCTAAAGGAGACCTGGTATCTGTACGCTGTCAGCTGATCTCCTCGTTTGCTCGTGGTTCCTGGTTGTGCAGCTGTCTGTGCTGGCCCGGTGTTACTTGACTTCCAAGTCCTTGAGATGCAGCTCTGGTCACTGCTTGGCTGGCAGCGTGGATGCTGCACTCTTCCAGTTCAGTGCCTTACGTTGTCCGCCAGCATTTCAGCGTGGCTTCTCCTTCCAAAAGGTTAGCCTAAGGCGTGCAGCGGTAGCCTCGTCATCGTGCTACAAAAGCCGCTGAAGTGCAGCCCCCTTCTCCCTTTCCCACCCCCCAGCATTTTGAACTGAGAAAGCACCAGAAGGGGTGTGGGGAGGGTTGTGTCTGGGAGCTGTGGAGGTGTCACGCGGGGCTCAGGAGCAAGCGAGCCAGGCACATGGAGGCTGCCTGGCGGCTCTGGATGGCCTGGGTGGGGTTACCCATGAGCGCCCTGGGGGCAGGCGTCCTCGCTGATCCCTGCGGGCCAGGGAGTAGGTGCTTCTGTTGCTGACCGGGACAGCTTAGGGGCAGGCGTTGAAATGAAGTGTGAAGTGTTTTCTGTCCAGCAGAGCTGATGATCTTCAGCTCCTTAACTACCGCTCAACATGACAGTATATTTCACGTGGTAGTGAGCAAAGGTACACATGCTGGGGAGTATGGAGAAGGAAGTTCCATAATATTTAACAGAGTGCAAATTTATTTCTCTAAGTATATAAGGGGAAGAGAGTGAAGCAGTAGACACCACATGTCTTGACCTATGACGCTTAGGGAAGAAATGTCTTGATGAAACTGAAACTGCTTTACAGTAGGTGAAAAGCTGCTTAGAAAACACTGATAGCAACCAGTAATTCCTAACATTTTCATTAGTGCTGTGGATGATGGAACAAGTGTCCTTTGAACTTGCTGAGGATATCCAGGTTACTGAGCCTGTGAGCCTATTTGAGGGTAATCTGGGGATCAAAATTATTATGATGGATTGGGGTACTACTAATCAAGAAGAATTGAAAAACAATGAAAAAGAAGTGATTTGGTGAAACTGGGCACGCTTGCAGCTACACTTGGGTGGAATGATCAGCAGCATGAGTGCAAGATGAAGTAGTAGATCCACACAAATGGTTTTTGTGGTTGTTGTGAGTTACTAATTAAATGTGAGTCCACATTGTTACGCTGTTGTGAAAAAGGCAGCTGTTGTGATTGCTTTCTATAGGATATTCTGTATAAAAATATATAAAATAGTCTTTTTGTTGCCTTTTTTTTTTTCCTTAGTGCGCTTAGAAGAATAGGTACTTGTATTCAGTTTGGAGCATGGAAGGGGAATTCCCATTTTGGGAAATCTCAGAGGAAAGCAGCAGAAATGACAGAGGGCTAGACAGCAGCATATCCTCTCCAGAAAGACTGAAGAAATTAGGATTGTCTTTTCTACAGGAGAGAAGAAGGAAACGGAATTTTTCAAAAAGTGAAAGGTTGATGCAGATAAGGTGGTAACCTAGTCTTCATGTTGGCTGGTGATAGGTTAAGCAGTAATAATGTTAAATTGCAATAAGAGAGATTCAGGTTGGCGATTAGCTAAAACGTTAATTGAATTCTGGAATTGAGTGCTTAATAGCTGTCTCTTACCGAAGTCATAAGTGTTCTGCTCTCTGCTGTCACAGTTTTCCCCCCTGAAATGTCTCTATGTGCATAAATGTCAGGAAAAGTTGTGTGTCTTCTATATGTGAGAAAAGAACCTGTCAACTAACAATACACAGACTTTATTGCCCGTTTTTATATATTTTTGTTGGAAAGAGTCTAAATTCCTTTCTCTTTCCCTATGTGTTGTGGATTTCCATTCTGTATAGGGAAGATTCTATAGGTTAGCCCTTGATCAGTCTTAAGAGGATTGATAGGTAAAGCGTAAGAGGAAATAAATATTCCTTTTAAACTTCTTTTTTTAGAAACTACTTTGTCATGATTAATGGTTGTGCTTGTTTCCTAATTTTTTTTTAATATTCCTTTCATAGAAAGAGATTTTTTTAAAAAAAGTTTAATGCTAGAAGACAATACTGTACAATTAATCTCTGTTCGTTTTCCGAGATGCTTCTTGACACTTGACTCTGAGTATCTTATTTGGACATTCAGAACATTTGAAGGCAGTAGTAGGATTCATAGTTGTTAACAACTTCAGAGTTCCTTTGTGGTTTTGGCAAATTCTAATTTTGAAGGAAAAGTTTTAGAGACTGAAATTATACTCTGTTCATTGCTACATCCTGTTAGTTCAGTACAAATTATACATTCCCTTAGGAAGTATAAGTGCAAAAACTTTATTTAAAAGCTTAATTGCAGTTTAAAAAAGAAAAGAAAATGAAATAGCTCCTTGGATGACTTGGTACTCTGGTATCTGTACTCTGTCATTGGAGAAACCAAAATGTGAAATAACTCAATCGCAAAAGAAATTTGTATGAAATTACATTTGGAACATGGGTTCAATTCCTAGTCCTAATAACTAAATACAACGTTTGACTAATGAATATTAGTGTTAAAAGCTCACAAGTCGTCTGAAACTGAGACTAGGTTCTCATCCGTCACATGGTACATCTTTTGGTAGATTTCTCAGTTTTCTCTTTTTTAGAACTTTAGGTTAATCATGCTAGTTGGTGCCAAGCATTAGCTGGTAGCCTCAGCAGGTAGAGGAATGTTTTATGGGCTTGGATGAATATGCTTAGTGTATTTTGTTGGCATTGTGAACTTCAGTATTCAAAATAAAGGAGGATTTAAATAGCGTTAGCATGTACAGACTAGCTATTTGGAAGGAAAAAACTGTTTTCAAATTTTAATTAATTGGAAAGTGTGGTGTCAAGAGGAAAGATGCTGATCTTCGTAAACTGAGATGTTTTCTGAGGAAAAAAACCAAAATCATCCAAACAACAATAAAAAACACCAAACCCCATTAATAGCTGTGAACTTCAAGTTTTCTCTTGAAAGAAAAGCAGTCCTAGTTTATATGCAGTCTTTCTCCTTGCTGTTCTTCCCATTGCTGAACACTGAGCCCAATTATTTCTTTCAAAACAGTAACAGAAAAATGCTAGTATGTTAGCATGAGTGATTTTTATAATAGATAGGGTTGTTTCCATCCATCTCAAAAGTATTTCCCTGTAAAAGAAAGATGGTGTGTACTAGAGTGTAAAGCCAATTGAGCTGCTAATATAATTTTAGAGGCAAGGGTTTATAGGGAGAACTTATTTATTTATTTATCTATTCATTTATTTTAAAACAACTAATTCAGATGGAAAATATGATGACCTCTCAGGCGTCCTAGCCTCCATCATGCCTGATGGAGATGCAGCAAACATCAAACTAAGTACAAGTTATAACCATTACTCTGGATGTAACGTGTTAATGCCTATCAGTTTAAGTATTTGGGAGAGAAGAGTAGTTGATGCCTGTGGAACGGAGGGCTGTTAGCAAGAGGTGAAGCATGATGAGAGTTGTCACACCCCATAAAACCCATGTGTCCGTTTTAACAGACAGCATCGAGGAGAGAGAGGAATTCTAATTTCTGAACTTAAGTTTTTAATGTATTTTCTAAGCCTCCCTAGAGTATCAAGACAAATGTTTTTACTGTGTTTTGGGTGGGCTTTTTGTCTGTCTACTTTTCTTGTTTTTATTGCCTGTGTGAGTTCTTTCTGGTGCACAGCAGATATTTAGGGATTTTAATCTTGTTTCCATGGTATTTAATATGATGGATTATGCATCCTCATATTCTTGGATAGGATTCCTCAATGCATTTTTTGGATATGTAGGATCCGTGGATTGACTGTTCGCTTTAGGGGTTGTTGAGTTATTTATTATGGTTATCATAGAGATGCATTATAGGGCTGTTTGCACTTGCAAGGTCAACATCACAGTCAGTAACTGAAAATCAAAAGAAAATCCAGAAGTAGCTGTCTGTAGATATTCCTTTTTTTTAAGCCTTTTCCTTTCCATCAGTGTAAAATTCAGAGCTTTACGGGGCATTCATTGTTAATGTAGCATGTTTGTTAAATTGCTTAATATTTTATTTTACAAATATGCATAACTCTGTGTAGCTGATGGTCTGAAGACAGATTGAAGACTTCCTTGGAAATAATAAACTTCAAAGTTTCCAACTTTTTTTTTCCTTAAGCAAGTACTTAAGTTCACTAAATAGTACTGCAATTGCATTGATAAAGACGTAACTCCTGGTTGTTCTCAGCTGAAGCGTGAATCATTACAAAGTAAGGTGTGTACTTCAGAGAGGAGGATGGGTGATACTTTGAAGAAGAGGTAACAATTTGCTATTAGATCTATCTTCTGGATGTATAGCTAATTATTATTTCCACAATTTAAATATTATTCTATATTGTTTTTCAAAAGTCTTGTCAGTGGTGATTCTTATCAGTAGTTGGTTATTAATTCATGTTGTGTGTTTAATCAAAGGGATATACGGCTCCTTAAGTGTAGGTCCTACAGCTGTAAAAGAAATAAAATCTGACAGTAAGAGGTGATTCTTCAGGTCACTGTTGCACAAAGCAGTGTTCTGAGGATAATTGTTTTCATAGCAGGAAAAATTATTATTTGATGCCAAGAAAAAGTGGTCCAGAATAAAGGAATGAATATTCCTTCAGTTAGAAAGAAAAAAAAAAAAAAGTCTAATGAAACTATTTTATAAACCTCTCATGCTTTAAATAAACTCTAAGACTTCTTTCAAGAAATACAGGGCATATAATTTCCTCTTCTGAAAGGTCTGTAATAACAATTGTAATCTGCTGTTGCATATGGTAATGATTATGGCTTTTGAGCCTTTATTTAACTGTTGGTGATCCTTAGGAGTGGTATTCGCAGCAGATTGTTAATTCTTATTTTCTGCTGTCCGACGCTCATCCAGGGAATGACCAGTTTAATTTCTGTTTTCAATTTCAGTGTCTTAAGCTGATAGGAATAAGTATCTTCTCAATGCACTTTAAATACTGTTGCTTTTGGAAGAATGATTAGTGTGTTAAAGACACTTTGAATATGAATGCTGCTTCAAAAATTGTATTTTCCCATTCAATTAAAATCTAAATGCCACTTAGGAGGGGAAAAAAAACCCTAAAGAGTTTGCAGGATTTTTTTTTTTTTAGTTGGCAATGAAGAGAAAATAATCCTAAAGCTATTTTTTGAGCTGTCTTTCCCTGAAGACTTTCCAGCCACTTGAAAGAAGTTACTTTTAACTAATTTTTTTTTTCTTTCTGGGGAAAAAAACCCCCTTGTCTATGTAGGTATTACAGCTTCAGCTTCCTCTCATATCTTAACCTGACTCTGGTGCTTGTTGGACTGTTCCACGAGTCAGTTCATTTCCCTCACCTGGGAAAAAATCAAACTTTACTGTCCCCTTGCCTCTCTCAAGAGGGGGACAGGAGACCTGGGTCGTTTTCTGCTGGATTTGGGTGTTGATTTGGTTCATGCAAGGGTCTGATGAGCAGAGATGGAGGAGGACATGAAGTGTAGCTGTGTGCTGGGAAGAAAAGCTCCATGTGTTTCAGCGGCAGCGACCTTTCAGGTCACCTTGGCTGACACTTGTGAATTCTCCGTGAACTCATTTTTGTGTGCCGCAGCAAACACACAGTACGCTAATGACCTACGCAAACGCTCAGCACTTACATTTTCTGTAAGACTGTCTGCCTTAGAATGCTTTTAATATTTTTAAATTTCCCTTTAATTTCTTTCCAAATAAATAATAACCCACAGAGGAAGTGGATAATTTGATCTCCATCTGCTTACAATCTTCTCAGTGAAGAAAAATGTGTCTCTTTAATCAGCATTTGAAAAATCTGAACGTCCCTTGGCTTGAGCATCTGTTTGGGTGTTCAGTTTCTGTTCAGTAGTGGTGACGATATGGTGTCATCATAGTCCTATAGGTGGACGCAGAATGGCCAACATTGGTCTTTTATCCTGGAAGGTCTGCCACAAGAATGGGTGGAACAAAACTAACATGCAGGGAGACGTCTGCTTGTGCATTACTGCTCATCTTATCCAGCCAAGTAATATCAGAGCAATTTACAGCAATGGTGAAGCAAAATGGCTTTCAACTCTTTTCTGCACCTGTATTTCATACAGTGAAGTTGTTGCGGCAGTTTGTAGGTGTCTATGTCTTCATGGGACTGAATTTTCCCCAGGAGGTGCAGAATGCTTTGAGGTTTGGCAGTGTCATCTGCTGCTCTGGGAGCAGCTGCACGTTGGAACATCTTACTGGCTTTAGGCTGTGCGGGCATGAATAGTACCCCATTATTTGATATCCCAGTTGGATAACTTCATACTGAGTTGATATTATTCTGGAGTTGGAAGTGTCTTGATGTTCACGCTTAGAAAATACATTTTTTGTTTTTCAGACAGATAGCTGGACCAATGTATGCTGCTTCTTGGGCAGCCAGATCAGCCACTGGGTGACAGAGAAGCATCCTACAGTCACCATGCCACCACCTGTGGGATATTTATGGCTTTACAACAGAATTTCAGACAACTCGGAGCCGTTGTTACTTTTGTCTTAGCCATCCATTCACGGGCACTGACGTTACAAATTCATGACCTAGTGCCTCGCTTAATTCCCAAATAAATACAGAACTATTCCATGTGCCTTAAATGCAGCTTACTGTTTAGTAACACTGTCCTTTTTCATAAGCTTGCCTGATGCACCCTATCAAATGTCATTTTCTGAATGCTTTGTTGGAAGAGGCTGTTCAAAGGAGCACATCGTAAGATAAATGCTGTTTTGTACAGACGCTGCAAGCTTCCATTACAAATTTCAGTTGCTGACATCTTTCCGTCTCGGATTTTGGAGTGCTTAAAGCCTATGTATTTGCTAAAGATCCATCACAAGAAAAACCAGGGTGAAAGAACTTAAATTATCATACCTGAGAAACTGGTATCTCATCATGTTTTCTTTCTCTGCATCAGTACAAACAAGTCCACAGGAAGCTAGTGTTATGCATGAGAAAACTAGGAATTCAAACACTTCAAAAGTGTGTATTTTTCATGTTTATTCATATGTAAAATTTTGATAAGGGCAACAGAACTTCTGTAGCTGCTTATAGCCTGAGGAATGATTTTCAGTTCATAAACTTTGCTCCAAATACTGGCATATCTTTGAAACATGGGGTTTTTTTTTTCCTTTTTTTTTTTTCGTTTTAATTGACAAACATTTTCTTATCGTTATGGAATAGGCGAGTCATGAGTGATAGTAGTACCATGACAGTAGTATTATAGGAGTTAATACTGGTAAAGTGTTGTGGCGCCTGTGATACTAAATCTGTGGCTGACCTGATGATGCTTTGATTTACCTGGCCTGGATCAGTCTTATTCTCTGCTGCTTTGTCAAGCTGTCTCCCTGTTGCTTTACCTCTGCGGGTGTGGAAAATGAGGGAATCCCGGTTACATGACCTTGCTGTAAAGCAGTGCTTTTGGCATCATCAGGCACAGGCTGGAGGGCAGGACACCTTTTCTTGTCATATGAAATTGCAGTGTCTGTGCAAAATTGATAAGCTATTGCAGTCCATTAGGCTGAGTTTCTGTTTGAATGAGTGAGTACTCTGCCTTTATTTACATGGTGTAGCTCAATGACCTGTTTCAGGTTGGTTATTTTAACAATTCTCATTCTCTGTGGGAAGTAGAAGGAAAAAATAAATGGATTGCATTCTCCAGAAAAATTTCCCTTGTCTTTGTGTTGTGTGTTTTTGTTCTTATTGTTGTTTTTTAATCTTTGTAGTAAATTCAGTGTCTCGTCTTGACTTGCATTTGAGTTGTGGTGCACTGGCAGTGAGCTATGCAATGAAGTCGAAATTGGTGATCCTGATTTTTTTTCCCTT
This sequence comes from Fregata magnificens, assembly GCA_013389945.1. Taxonomy (NCBI): domain Eukaryota; kingdom Metazoa; phylum Chordata; class Aves; order Suliformes; family Fregatidae; genus Fregata; species Fregata magnificens. The sequence goes on from WAAD01003078.1 coordinate 184,783, forward strand.
TCATTTTTGATAGTCTATAAAGAAATTGAACCAAGCCTTCAACAATTTGAGTCTTGTGTAGGGAATAATACTGCAAGCAAGTGAGGTGTGTGGAAAGATACCTCTGAATTGTAACCATTTAAAGAAAGTTTGGAGAACTCTTGTGTTGTTTACAGCAATAACATTATTTTTGAATTTTCTTAATGAAAGCAGCTGACTGACCGGCGTATCAGGATATATGGATACTGCGTATTTTGTGTGTGTATCAAGTAATGTATTTTAAGTGGGATTATAGTGTCTTTACATTTATTTCTAGATAGACTTCTGAAGACGTGAAACTGAACTGATGGGGGAGGACGTTAAAATCAGAAAGCTTAATATTGTCTCTAGCTTTTCTTCTTAATTTCTTTAATATTGCTTTTTCTCTGTCCTAGGGTGGCAGATGTTCACTATGTGTTGGGTAATGGAAGGAGAAAGAGGAAGAGGAGAGGCTATAATGGTTTGAGGTTTTTTTAAACCCACGCAGATGGAGTTTTACCGGGACTATAATTTATTCATTGGCTTTGTTTTTTTCTTTTGAAAAGAATATCCTTCCTGCAAGAATAAAAAGTTAGTAGCTTTTGAGGTTTTATCATTAATCTTTATTTTTTCCCTTGCAAATTACAGAAATACATGTAGAGGGCCCTCTGTGAAATGATCACAAGGATATTACTCTAAAGAACAAGAGGCATAAATACTAGTGTGTGGGAAATGTAAGTTTTCTGTGAATTAATATAAAAGTTTCTTAACTTCCTCTGTTTGCAGTCTACTTCCAGTTGCAAGCCTATTTCTGTATTTCAGTGTGAGTTCATTGCCCCTTCATAAAGGTTGCCTGAAACCTAATCGGGGCCTGTAATGTTATATAGCAGTTATTAAGAAATGAAATAAAAAGGTCACATAGTCCTGAGCTTTAGGATAATGCACTTAAGTACCTTGACTCTCCACCTCATGTCATTGACAGTGCTGTGAAATAAAGACAACCCCTTCTTTTGACTTCAGGTAAAAAGACTTCTTTTTACCTGATCTTTTTCTGGGAGTCTATTTAAGCATCTTCACATTACTCCCTACGACAGTGGGATGTATATCAGTGTGGTTTTCCCCATCAGCAAACCACAAAGTCCAATACACTTCCGTACCCAGAAATCTAGTTGCATATGAAATTCAGACCTTTCCGAATTTTTTTTTTTTCCACCTGAAGGTGACATAATTGTGTCTTGGTAACTGAAGGAGCACAGTAGCAGGAAGAGAAGTTACCACAGTGTGCCCTTGAAATGGAGACGGTTTGATGGTTAGTACTTGTTTGAAGGAAGGAGGATTTGCAGGAGTCGAAGACCAGCCTGCTGAAAATTACAAGTTTCACACTTCAAATAGAAGCCCGTTTTTCAGGGAGCAAGGAAGTGAGAGAAAATAATTTGATCAGGAAACTGATCTGCTGCATTGGTATATTACAGCAGGNACCTGCAATTAACTGCTAGATGATAAGACAGCTTGGTTTTCAGTAGGGGATAAAAACTAAGGCTTTTCACAAGTAATTAGTTAAGGCATTAATTTATTCTGAAATGATCTGTCCTTGCCACTGAGCTAGGACATCAAGTTCAATGCTTCAATACATAGTGAAAGCTATGAGGAATATACAGATATATTTAATAATATGGCTAAGGAAAAGTCTGATGTCTCTTATTCCATACCTATGTCGATGCCTTTTAGCAAGTTCATGAATAAATGCTGGATAGGCATAAAAATTTTCCTCAAAGTCAGGTCTTGAAGTTGAATTCTTGGCATGAGCTGGGTAAAGGTTTAGGAGGCAGTGTTATTGAGCTGTTTCACACTCTGATGTTTCTATTCTGTGCAAGAGAGAATTGGATTGATGTTTTACATCAGGAATAGTATTAGGAGCTATTAACTGGCAAACAAATAGAAGGGACTTAGAAGCAAAAATGGGAAGGTGGAGTTTGCTTTGGAGAAATAAAACACTTAAGTATGGTTGGGAGAAAGAGAAAGTTCCTTATGAGTTTTAAAGATTGTAAAGTTGCAAAGATGGGGAAGACTCTTCTGGGAATTACTGAAAGGAGGGTGAAGCAACATAAATATCAAACTGGATGTTTCAAGAAAAATGTTACTGGTGAGTTGTGATGCATTTTGTAACAGCCCTACTGCCAGAGTAACTAAAGACATTGCACTTGGGCATGGTGAAAAATAGGCAGTGAAAGGAATAGTTAAGAGCAATGGCTCTTTGTCCAAGTGTGAATTATGACTTTGGATACTTTTCAACTCTAATTTCTTCCAGCATCATCCAAAGATGAAATTTATTCTTTCTGTCTTGTAAGAATTAAAAATGAAATTTTGCTCTTTTATGTTGTTTCTCTTTCTTCATTGCCCAAAATACGGATTGTTTAAATTTTTTTTTTATCATTTTGGTTTTTAACAAGGCAACTCACTTGCAACTTTCTTATCATAAAATCTTAGTGGAAACAGCACAGGTCAGTTGTGTTTTTCTTTCTTGTCTGCAAGGGAGGTAGGTGCATACAGTGTTTTACATCTGCTTGTGCTTGATGTGTTAGGCCAATAACAATGGCAAAAGTCACAGAGCCTGTCTCCACTGGGATTTAAAAAAACAGCTAGTATGTGCAGTATCTAACTGCAGTTAGGTAGAACTATTTAACTGCTACTGTTTACCTTTTTGGCAACTGTGGTGGGTTGACCTTGGCCAGACTCTCACCCAGCCGCTCTTTTGCTCCCTTCCTCAACAGCACAAGGGAAGAAAATAAGATGAAAAAGCTCACGGGTTGAGACAGAGACAGGGAGATCACTTGTCTGGGAAATCACAGTTACCGACCACCATGGGCAAAACTTGTCTTGGGGAAAAATTAACTTAATTCCTCACCACCAGCACAGGGGGATGGGGACTGGGGGCTGCGGTCAGTCCAGAGCACTTGGTCTCTGCTGCTCCTTCTTTCTCACCTTGTTGCCCTGCTCCAGCCTGGAGCATTGTAGTGAATAGTTAGCTCTAACAGTAACTGTAAATTCTTATCGAAAATATCGAATAGATGGTTAATCTTAGGGCTTCATAAGTTTGTGAGAATTTTCCTCACTTATGATTCAAATTTCTGCCAAGTCCAAAAATATCTTACCATCTAGCTTGTGATCACCTGACCTCTTGTTATTTCTCTGTTTTAACGTTAAATATCTGAGTAGTTGTTCCCTGTTGCTTGAAGTGGTTTGCTGGGGTTTGTTTAGCACCTCTTGCTTTTGTACCGTGCTGATATTGCCACTAATAATAATCCAAGGTGTTGGTTAGCTACACAAAGTGGCCACCTGGCTGTTTTGTCATCCCTTTATTAAATACATCTATTAATTGAAAACTTTTGACTTGGTAATCATACAGTATTACATATTTGTTTCCTCTGTGTGTGCTTTTTTTTTTATATGCAGTTATGCCTACGTTTCATCGTTTGTACATAAATATAAATGCTGTCTGCCCATTTTACAAAGTCAGCTGAGTGTTGCAGTAGCTGTATGTGAGAACAGGTCAGATGTTTGTCTGACTGCCTGGGATCTCTGTATGCTAATATCTAAGTGTACGCTGGAGTGTACGTTACCTTTGAAAGTCTTGTTTTTAATACTCACATATATTTTGACATTTATTTGGATAGCATTATAAATGACTATCTCATATCTGCACAGTTTCCATTTGCTGTAGCTAATTAATTATTTAAAAATTAAAGGAAAATGTTCTGGTAGTGGTTTTATTAAATCCTTTTACTTCATATGTGTAATAGCCAGTTGCTGGCTGGGGTTAAACCACGACGCTAATAACATTTATGAAATACATACATTTGTTTTGGCATGTGAAGGGGTATTTGGTGCTAATTCTCTGAGCACATATTTTCATAGGGATGCGTCCCCACTGTGATCCTTCTTCCAGTGGGCCTTTCTTTACAAAAGTAGTGTCTAGTATTAGCCAATACCTTTCAAATTTGAAACCTTTATAGCTTGTTCTCATCAACGCTATGCTACCTCAAATTTAGGTGGACATCTAATTATAAATCTTTTGTTTCAAACACTATTTTTTCTATAATTTCTATTATTCGTGTTTATGTGGCCTCATTTGTTTTAATGGATTGCACAGCACCTTGTGCCACATACATAGTGCTACAAAATACAGTTTTCAGTGTTAAAGGAAATGATTGTTTAAAAATAAAGTGTAGAGAGAGTAACTAGGGCTAAAGTTTTGCATAAGGTTTTTAGGTTTTGACTTAAGATATTACAAGCATGTATAAATGGGAAAAAAACCCCAATTCTTTCAATCCTATTTTAGTACGTAGTATTTCTTCACGAATAAAGAATGACTTTCTTATAAAAGGCGTAAAAAATTTCTGTGTTTTTCAAAGATATAAATTTGATATATAGTTTACTTTGGCATGGGCTTCGGATTTTCTTGGAGTAGGTAGATGACTGAGGAAGGAGTGAGGTTGTTTACATTCATGGGATATAGCCTCTTAAGTTTAAAAAGGGGGGCGAGAGGAAGTAGTTTGCGAGATGCTGAACAGATGCTTTGGCTTTGTGACAAATGGTTTATGAATGCTGTCTGGAGCATTTTATGAAATGCTGTAGGACTAACACATGTAGCTAGATATATGCAAGTTTACTGCTAAGTATTTTTAAATTATGAAAAATGAAGTACTATAAAATGTGTTGATATGCAGAAAAATGTATGTTGGAGCTTCCAGAGACTATAGCAGATTATCTTATATAGGATATATAAGGATATATAGGAACAAGATCCTGAAATACGTCTAGTTTATTTCTTATGATTTGATTGTGATTTTCTTTTCCCCCCAATGTTTTTATCTTGAGATAAGTTGAGAGAAATGACATTTCAAAAATTCTGCAAAACCCAGTTCTTCTATTCTACTCCTTCCTTCCCCCCGCAGATTTACTTCAGAAAAAGTTGCAGGGTTTATCTGCTTCCTGATCTTAGCGTTAGAAATGTTAATGTTTTTTTTGTGTAGAAAAAAATCAGTTGCTTTTTGTCTATAGCTTAGAAATATTTGCAAGATACGTCTAAGAGGCAGTGTAAATGGCTATGGAGAATCTGTGCTAACAGTGTGGAAAGCAGTCTTTGTAATTTTTCACTGATCCTTTTCAGTTTTCTAACTCTCATGTAGAAAAAAACCACCCAAATTGCTGAAAAATTTTGAAAAAATTTTGCCAAAAATGTTGAAAATATTATTCTGCAGTGTATCGATCATGAATTGTAAGAGCTTATGTATTATTATTAAGATAGAGGTTACAAACACGCTTATTACTAAGTAAGTTTATTCTAGAGCTAAGGGGCATAATAACTACACATCAGTGAACATGGCCTTAGAAGCACATTTTTGAGCATCTCTTGTAGAATTGTCAATTGATTCTAGACCACAGTCATTAAAGACTCCTAATAACAGGAAACCTAAATAGTATAATACAATTCCTTTGTGTCTTTATAAATGGGTATTGATGATGAAGAGACGATCAGAAACTGACACTGCCACATTCTCTAATAAAGAAATGAATCCAGTAACCGTTTCTGCATATAATTCTAAATATTAACTAGGTGCTTATGTTACATTATAGTAGAGTTTTCTTTAAACCCTTTTTATTTTTAAGTTGTGTTAAAAATCAAGATCCTTGTACTGTACTTTAAGAGCTGCTTTCATTCTATAGTATTGCTTTCTCTTTTGTTTTAAATTTTTTTTTAAGCACAGAATATCTTTACAGACCAGTAAATTAGCATGTCACACAGATAACTTAATCCATATACATAAATTTTCGTCTTCTCCTGAGCAACAGCTTGTCAACAATTTTCAGAATGGTTAATACAACTGTTTATGACATATTAGAACACAATAATTCCTTGTTGCATAAAAATCAAAGGACAAACTTCACGTACAGAATGGTGATAGTTTATACAAATATATACTTCAGAGAGGATTTTCCATCAATAAATGCTTGTTCATGTAGATACTCTCAGACTTCTATGGGGCTACTCACTTGGACAAGTGCTGACGAATCTATGATTTTTTTTAAAAATTTAGGCTTGAATTGTTTTGAATTGAATTGTATTTTTGATGGATTTCATCTGAGCCTTCTTCGGGAGGAAGAGCTCTTTATTCTGGTGCTCTTTAGGACTAGAAGTTGAAGCAAAACCTGTCAGCATGAAGCTTCTGCAGTCATTAAGCAGGAGGATAGGTAAGTTCAGGCTAGGAAAATTTCCTGCGGCAAGGATTCAGACTGTATACTGAGTTGGATTTTCTCACCTGGTTGTAATGTTTTGCCTGGCACACTGTGTCTCAGCAGCTTTGTTCTGTGGCGTTCATTCACTATATAGTACCTGGTATGGAGTTGTTGCTCTTGAAGAAATGGTGCTCTAGGGCTAGGATAGATGGTAGCCCTGTCTTTACTGTCCATTCTGCAGAACATCAGGACAAACTGTTTCAGTATTATGTCCTGTATAACCTGTTTAAACATCTGCTTTCTGCCTTAATAGCTAGACAGCCTGAGCTTGTTCTGTCTTCTGTATACTTGTAAAATAAATTTACAAGATGGGCTCTCTTCCAGCTGTAGAAACTTCTGTTATCCACTCCATTGGCAAACAGAGCAGCAAACGCAATTTTTCAGGACAAATGTGGTTTGGTGTCCTAAGTGAGCTATATCTATTGCTAATGTATCTAAAATTCAAGTCTTGCCTCTCTTTCTGGGTAGAGAAAGGTGTGATAAAGGTGCACTGAGGACCTTATTATTCCATATTTTTCATTTTCAGGAAACCTGTGGAGCAAGTTGAGAGAATTTTGGCCTCGGTGACCTCAGAATAATAATGATCGTTTGCTCCTCTCATTATTTTTATTCAATCCGTCTGTGATTCTATTTCCAATTACCTGATCCTAAAACAGGAGAGAGAAAAGTTTGTAGGTGGAAGCATCTAGATAGGTCCTCAGAGATATGTGATGTCTTCTGTAGATACTGCTTCAGTGATGTTTCTAGGCATTTTATACCTTGCTGGATTTCTTGCTGCTTGAATTTTGAGATTTTGGGTTATGAAAAACTTTGCATTCCATCCTTTTTCACAGTTGAACAATCAGTTTCTTTGCATTTATCTTTTTCCTTACTACTGTTTTGTTTTGTTTCCTTTCCCACTCCCCGCTTCTTTAGGATCATATATGATAGTGATTTCCTCAGACCACGACCCTGGAGAAAAGACTCGACTCCAGCTTCCAACGATGAAAGAAAATGATACTCACTGCATCGATTTCAGCTACCTTCTGTACAGCAAGAACGGAGCAAACCCGGGTACTTTGAACATCCTGGTTAGGGTGAACAAAGGACCGCTGGCTAATCCCATCTGGAATGTCACCAGCTCCACTGGCAAAGACTGGCTTCGAGCGGAGTTGGCTGTCAGCACTTTCTGGCCCAATGAGTATCAGGTAAGCTTGCAATAAATTCTCACTGCTTTATAACGTTTACGGCGAGGTCCTATACAGTTTCCGTTCGTTTTGGTCTGTTCTGATAGAGCATTTTCCCAGTGTCCTTAAATAAAGTGTTCCATTTAGAATAAATAATTATTTGGGGATGTGTATTTTTTTATAAGAGGTGGTCGTTCAAAGTTTTCTGTTATTCTATAATAGGAAAAAAATAAGCTGGAAACAAGCCTCATTAAAAGAAATGGTAAGGTTGAAGTCCAGGAACATCAAAAATTATAAACTCACAGAAATAAATTGCTTGTGCAACTGTAATTTGTACCTGTCTTCCCTCCTCTTTTGGATATGCCTGCGTTACTGTGTCTAATTACATGACCATAAACAGTGGTTTTTTTCCACATGACATTTGCTTCATTTGCTGTGCAGGCAGAATGGTGCTCACCTAATGAGCAGCTGCTCAGGACGTGTTTTTCTCCTGTTTGCTCGCTATGGGACAAAACCACCTGCAGTGTAGGGTTGTTGTTTAGAGAGAAAAATCGTCTTGTTATTACTAGATGCTGTTATTTGATTTGTTTGATTAACCTGAGGAAGTACCTGCAGCTGTTTTGCTCAGTGGGTATTTGATGTGAAGGATGAATCTCATACAGAGCCATTTTTGTCTTGGCATGTAGGAGGGGGAAGAGTTGGATTAGATGCGCTCATCTGAGTTGTTACACCATGAGGTGTTATGTCATCGTTGTATGTAGTGCTTACAGGCCCCCGTCTAAGGACGCTGCAAGTCATTAGTGCTCTTGCAAACAGTTTGGATGTCCGGAGTAGTTATCAAATGAAGCAAGGTGGCCTCTTTATTAAGGATTTTCTTGAATAGTGGTATTGTAGGAATGTATCTTAAAGTGCCTTTTCTAAAATTCTTTGCAGTTGCCCACCATCAAAATAATCTGCATAAAAACCAAACATCATTGCAAGCAGCCTTACTTAGGGGTTGAAACTGGTGTCATTTACTGTCTTTTTATGTTTTTCTTCAGTTTTTGTTTCCCTGTTTTTAATGTTTTTATTTATAAAGGAATTTAATCTTTCAGTGACATTGAAACTGGGTGGAATTTGATTTAAAGTTCTGAAACCTGGTTTCATAAAGCTTGGCTTCTAAGGAGGTGTTTTATTAACCCTTCTATGTTGCTAGAAAGTAGCTTTTGGTGTGCTTAAAAAACCAGGAGCCTTTTATAGCAGTATAGTAGTAATCAGGTATAGCAGTATTATATGCAGTAAATCAGGTTTCTGCTGACAGATGGCCAGGCTTGACAATGAGATTGGTGGTTGGGGCCTTATCTTAGCAACATGGCCATTTTTCACTTACGTTATAGCCTTCACATTATCTCTCTATAGACTGCGCTTAAATTCATTCTTTCCCTTGCTTGGTTATCCAGCAGAATATTGAAATAATGTGTAACACAGTTTATTTTTAAATTAAAAATAAATCTGGAGTAGGACTCGAGAACTGTTAGTGCAACCTGCTGTGATTTGTGTACGAATTGCACAATTGCTTTTATGAACAGGAGGGGAAATCTGCATGCTGTCCGTGCATGCCTGCTTGTTTGCACAGTGTTGGTATTTTTGTGGTTTTAAGTGGTTCTTTGAGGTCTCAAAGTCAACATTGCTCTTCATTGTTCCTTTTTTTTTTTTTTTTTTTTTTAATTAGTTTTGAGTTGAGTTATTCTTTGGCATGGAAGTCTTTTTTTCATTTTTCTCATAGGAGTTCTTTGCTGTAGAGCTCTAGCTTGTGATTTTGGCACTTTGATCTACCTGTTGGTCCATGAGTTTAGCCAGCCCTGAAGGGAAATATGCATCGGTTTTTAGAACGTGAATGGAAGAGGTTCTTTACTAAATCGGGAATTGGATCTCTGGCTGTACAAGCAAGGTCACTGCTAAAGATCACTGCGGAGCACAACTGTTTGCATGTGCTTTGTTATCAGGTCAGCTTCATTGCCATTTCCCTCACTTTTAAGTGAGGGAAGAGAGTAGAGATTAGCAGGGGCTGAATAGCACAGGTTACGTTATAAGGAAGTCTCGTACGGTGACTTGGAAGTTAGCAGGATGGCTGTGTTAATAGTACAAATAAAGTGCTGCACCTAGGCTAATTAGCTCCTAAACAGCATTTCTGTTCTCTGCTGTGCTGGTTGAAGCTTTATTGCTTCCTATTCAAAACTAGCACAGTGTTTTTGCATGTCACTGGTCGACGGTATAGATACAGCTTATGCATTTTTGGGTGGACTTAACATTTCTTTTTACTTACAAGATATATATACATATATATATGTAAAAAAAAATAATCCATTTACTTGCCTTTAACTATATTCTGTTGAGTAGGGTGTTGTTTGTTTGATTGGTTTGGTTTTTTACTTACTATTTTCTGACAATTTTGTGACTTTATTACAGTAGCGTTACTGGATCAAGCTGATTTTTGTTTAGCTTCGTATCCTGTCTCTGATGGCAGATAGCAGTGGAAGCTTGTAGAAGAGTTCACAAACAGGGCAAACTCATGGTCATACCTCCCCCAGAATACACTTTCAGCCTTGAGCCTATTTGTGGTTCAAGAGCTTTGAGCTTAAGAACCAAGTAGTGCCCTTCTATATTGCTGTTAGTCCACAGGGGCTTTTTGCACTGGTTTAAGCTTCTAGTGTCTACAGTGTGTATGACATGAAATTCTAATGTTAATTACACATTAGGACCATTCCTGTGGGTTTCTCCAAGCATGGGGCCTGTAATTCCTCAGTTGTCATATTTTGCACCTGAGAAGTTTCAGCAGTCCTGTAATGATACAATCTGTCTTATCTCTCCTGCTAGCAAGGCATCTGCATCTTCTATTCTGTTTGTTTAACATGTGGATGATCTGTTGAGGAAAAGGGTTTGGTCAGAGAATCCCTTGGGATTGAGGATATGATTTGATTTTGGTCCTTGTTAGTTCTGGAATCTTTTTTTTATTACTCTGTTGGAAATATGCCACCTTTGACCTGCCTAAAGTTTGCTTCAAAGGAAAAATATTTTGGGATTTTTGTTGTTTAAACTTTGTAGCTGTCTGGGAGTTTTGTCCCTCTCTTGTCTATGTTGGTTACTACTGTAACTCATTAATTTATTTTAGTTAAGATGTTTGTTCCTGTCTGGATGTGTAGTTTTGTCTAATGCTTCTGTTCATTTCCCCAAGTTCTCTTGTGCTTTGCACAGTAGGAATTATCCAACTGCTGAGGGCTGTCTCTTCCTTTCTGCTTCTGTCACAGGCATTTTTCCACTTCTCCTCCCTTGCCAACTATGTCATCCTTTTTGAATTTTTTTTGTGTGTGAGGTTTTTTGTTTTTGCACACTGTACCCCAAAAGTTCTTTGTTTCCTATTTTTTGTCTGTCCCCTCCCCAGCAAATTAATTTTGCTCCCACTGGGTCACATCCTTGCTCAATCACACGTGAGGTCCACTTTGCAATGTGAACCGTGGACTTTCCGGTTTTGATTTTACATTATATCTCTCTGGTTTTTGTAACCTTTGATCAGAAACTGATAAAGAAACTCTTGACTTGGAACCACAAGTCAAACTTGTAAAAAATTAATTACTTGGTTTCTTTATGGTTCTTTAAAACTTCATTATATAGTAATAGGACTCTATAGTTTAACAAAGAGGATGGCTAGGATACCTGCTTGATAGGAGTGATGGTTACACTTGGAAGTATAGCTAGCGAACAAAAAATACTGAACTGCACCAAGCAGAAGTTCTTTTGTCACTTCAGGAAGGCTAATGACATGTGACCATTTAAAAAAGTGCAGGAAAGCGCTAGAAAACCAAATAATTTCCTTGCTGAATTGTGAATCCTGATTTGGATAATGAATCTGTTCTTCATTTTAATATTGATGATTTATAGGATTTATAAAAGCTTAAATAGCTCAGAGATCTTGGAAAGTTATTTTCCTTTATGATCTTAAAAGGTCTTGAAACTGTAATAGAATTATTACAGGAGGATGGCAGATTGATTGAAGATTCACTAATGGTGTGTACAGTTGGGCCATATGCCAGATAAGGTAGGAAAAAGATTTCTTGCGAAGTATGAGAATTTGTTGCCTTTTTGGATATCAAATAACTCTTCTAAACTTGCAGATATGTGAGACCGTAAGCCAGCTGCATGCAGAATAGTTTGGGAAATCAGGGAATTTGATTGGTTTTAGTCAGTTGGTACAGCTGAGGAAGGAAAGCATCAAGTGAAACGCTAGCAGAAAGTACAGAAATACATACAGCCTGTGTGAATTGCATAGAACTGAGTCACAGGCCAACTTAAGAAGCAGCAGCCCCCCCTCCCAAACTCCCACTTCCTATTTGTAAGACAGATGTCCTTGACTCTATATGATCTCTAACTCTGAAGCGCTATGTAGCATCCAGAAAATTCAAAGAAGCTCTTCAAAAAAAGAAAGTGTTCCAAAGGACTGATGTTTTAAAAGGATTTTATTTAAAATATATTGGAATACAGAAAATTACTTAAAATAATATTAAGACATACTGGAGGAATAAACTTGGAAATAGTGTAATTTTGTTGACTAAATAGGTAAGAATTTAATTTAAGAAAATACTACATTTGAACAGTTTAAGAAAAACTGATAAGCAGCCAGCCAGTTAATGTTAAAACTTGCGGTAAGTGTTGGATGTTGAATTGTGAGACAATGAAAGTCTTGTTGTGGAAATCTCAGCATGAGCAAGAGTTCAGTGCCCGAGGAGTGGTCTGTAGCCATGTGTGAGAGGCAATGCTTCAACAGGCTAGGTTTCTCGTGTCTAGAAAAAGGCACAATTCAGGGGAACATGATAAAGGTCTGCAAAACCATCGCTGGCATGAAGGGGAATCCTCTTCCAGTTCAAGAGTTGAGGGCCTTTTTGGTCTGGTGAGGGAACCAGACTGAAAAGAAGCAAATGGAGATGGGTCACACAGCAGGCTGTAGACCCATGGAAGTCTGTGTCGGAAGTAGACGTTCTGGATGCCAGAGAAGTATGTTGGCTTAAGGAGATGGCTGGGCAAGTTCTTGAAAGAGAACTATTAGAAATCAGTAATTAGGCAAACAAGTCCAGTAAGTCTCATGAGCTGAAAGTAGCTGGAGGAGCAGAGACTGTTTTGGGGGGCACAGACAAGTGATGTGCATTCTTGCCCTGTTCTTACCTTTCCTTATGATCACTATTAAAGAAAGTAGACCTTTGGCCTGAACTGCTAAGCCATTGTTAAGTTTTACACAAAGGGCAAAGGCCTCTCCCTTCCCCCTCCCCCCAAGTGGATATGTATATGTATTTAACTTGTTTCCATATTCCTTGGCAGGCTAAATGTAACTTTTATATTCTGTGGTTACCTAAACCAGTCTGGTCATATTCTATGGAAGTTTTTGTTCTGGCTGTAGAAATTAAAAGTAACTTAATCGGTCATTACCAGCCCTATGCCCATTTCTCTTGGCTCTTTTCTCCTTGTCATCTCCTTTCAATCTAACTTGGGGTAACAGATATTTTTAGACTTTTTAAAATGGGAATTTACAAATTAAGCCTTTTAAATTCTTCCAGTTTCTAAGGATTCTCAGAAATAAAGCATGAATTAGAACTTTTGTTTTGGTGAGTGGCTAGAATTTCATCCTAGCAGAGACATAAAAATTGTTTGGGAAAATGTGTTAGTAAAAGATTGTCTAGCTTTATAATTAAAGAAAACTAAGTTAATATTTATTAAACTGAGAGAGTGAGCACACACACACCCCCCACACCCCCACACCACCCCCCCCAACTTGCAACAGCTTGCGTTTGGTAGGTAGTATAAGTCACCAAAATGCTTCTCATATAGGTGCATCATTCTTCAGCACTCCTTTTGTGGAATAACTCCCTTGAGAATACTCTGTGGCTTTTAAGAATTTAATGTGACTGTCCATAAACTGTTTTGTTCCTAGTTCATTAATACACAATGAAATGGCTTATGCATATGTTTCTTTCCTCTTCTTTCCTCCATAGTTTTCATCAGTTAAAAGCACTTTTAACTGTCTTACCACTTACCACTATCACTAATTATTGGAAATTGGACCCCTTTGGAAATATCTCCGAATAGGAATGCTGTTGCTTTCTTGTCAGAAATTCTTTGTAAACCCCTCAGTGTTCTCCTGACTGTTACTTGCTAGACAGCACTTCATCAACAGACTTTCTTTATACAGTTTATTGAAGAGTTACTCAGAGAAATGCTTTCTTATAATGAAATTTCTTATTGCTTCTCCAAGACTTGTTAGTACAAACAAAACACCATCTTCTTTTAACTGTTAGGATAAACATGACAGTGTGCAAGAATATCTGTCGCATTTCTGTCTCAGTTCTTGGGAGATGTTTATCAATTTGGTGAGGACAAAGAAAGATTAAGTTCCAGCAGAGTGATTACCAGCAACATTTTAATAATTTAGTTTTGTAGATCACAAAGCGCTTACAGCTCTCAGAGGACTTCTACAAATACTGTCTTATTCCTGTCTTCAAACTGGAAAATCATAGTGCACAGAGTAAAAGTGAGCATTGCCCAAACAAGCCCAGTCACAGCTGAGGTGCCAGCCTCCAGGTTTTCAGTCCCACCATAGGTACTGGAGATTTCATTGAAGCTCTTCCTTTTTTCTTAGAAATGACAGTGCTGGTCCATGGCATCGTTTCAGTAGGGTGTGTTCTGCAGGCTAGGCACAACGTGCTTTCTTTCCATCCATGGTTAGTTCATTTATGAGCACAGGAGGTTCCTGAGGGATAAGGGAATGATGGTGGTGGGAAACCAGGTAAATGTTGGTGATAGATGCTGTCTTCCTCTCCACCGTCTGTGTGGTGTCTGCCCCCCTTTTTTTTCTTTTTTTTTTTTTTTTTTTAAGAACTTTTAAATTGTCATATGGAGATGTATATAATAGCTTTCCTAGCTTGGTGGATTTAATTTTTGTTAGCCTGTTTTGGAGATACCTAATTTGTTTTGGGGTCTGCTACATTAAAAAAGGGCAAATATGATAAATTAGCATAAAAGAATTTTTACAACAACAATAACCAGGTAAAATCTGTCTACCTTGTCTAAGTCAGTGACCCAAGCCGTACTTTTCCATTGCAGCAGAGATGGCTCTGCCTCCACAAAATGCCGAGAACTCCATTCCAGCAGGGGAGGAGAAGAAATGACTTTGGATGCCTTGGTTTTTACAGGCTAAGGATCTGGGGAGTCTGAGCAATCACTTGTGTTGCTCTATCATTAGTCCTGTGCTGAAGAAAAAATGAATTTGCAGAATTTTGAAGCTAAAGTGGTTGTATGTCTAAAAAGGAAATTTTAGCAATAATGTAGCTCTTCAGAAAATAACATTCTTCTGAGTTTACATCTTCCTTTTTCCTTTGTTTAAATTTTTCAACACTATCTTTCCACTGCTTTGTATTCTGTTATATTACAGTCTGTGAGTAGCTTGCTTTTGTTCTACCATGTTCTGTGTTTCCTTTGCTAAATGTATGATTGGAACTTAAAACTAGCATAGAAATGTCATACTTGAAGCACTGGAGTATTGTAAGGAACTGTATGGCTATACTTAGAAGACGTTCAGTTCTCTTTCCATTGAATAACATAGTGTCAATGAAGCTGATGAGCATTTTGACTTTTTTCACTGTTCCCTGCAAGCTGGTGGATATCTTCAGGGCAAGATGACAAAAATTTAGTAGATGCTTGGCATTTCCAAAGGCAATGAAAGATTTGGAGGTTAATGTGCTGTATGAGTCCATGTTATAAATTATCTTTAATTACCTAAAAGTCTCAGGTGGAAAACTGACTGGCTGTAAACTCATGAAGACTAACTTTGAGATAAAGACGTAATATTTTTAGCCAGTGCTTAATTTCTGATGAAATATATATGACTTTAACCTCAGTGCTCTTCCAGGAAACATTCCACTCATCAGCAAGGTGGTATGCAAATTTTATATTAACCTTGATTACTAAGATTATGAAAAGCCTGTAGCATTCCCCTCCCGTCATACAGCAGGCACTGTCAGGCAGTGAAGTGGAAAACACACTATTGCTAATCAGCCACCTCGGAGGGCCTGATTCAATTTTTCAGAAACACAAGACTGAGTTAAATCATGGTGTGTAAATAAAGAAGTTCTGGGTGGTTCCTTTTGTCAAGATTTTTCTTTTTTAGGATTTTTGTCTATAGTTGGAAAACATAATTACTTGTTACGTAAGAAGCTTAGATATTCTCATATTTTTATCGGCTTCTGTGTCCTGGTTTCGGCTGAGATAAAGTTAATTTTCTTCCTAGTAGCTGGTATAGTGCTGTGTTTTGGATTTAGTATGAGATCCCATCCCTTTCTAAGAAAAATTGTGAATATCACGCTATCAAGGAGCTGGCAATGATATACTCTTCCACTTGGCTCTTCTTAAAATACGTTTTTATTCACATGAAAAGTGAAATGAATGAAAGAGGGTTATGGCAGAAGTCAGTGATATATGCTTGAAGTAGATGGTTAAAGGAAAGCAGACATTGATAATACTTTATTTCATTATACAGGTTCTGAAAAGATTAAGTAATGAATTGTGCTCTGCTAGGGGTTTCCAGACTACCCCTAAGGGAAAGTAAATAAAATAAAAAGTATAATAGTGCAGTATTGAGTCATTATCAAAGTTCACTAAAATCTCTGCAGTTCAAAAATTGGAAACTAACCAGCCTCCAAATTTATGGGATTTGAAGAGTCAGGGACTTTGACTTAAAAGTCTGAACTCATCAATTTATCACTGATAAGATGTATTCTTAGGTAGTTTTTGCTGTGAAGTATTGTTTGCTTCTAGATGTCTGGATTCTTCTTCCCCCCTCCTCCCAATAATGCCTATGTTGGAAAAAAAAAATAATACTGAGAATTATGCAGCAACTTATCCTTCTTTTTGTCCTTTCCTGCATTTTATTATTTAGGGCAAGATGAAATGCTCTAGAAGAATTNTTTTTTGAATATTTTCTCTTTTTCTAATGCTAGATGGTGAACAAGCCTGAGGCTTGGAGTAAAGTCAAAAGTTTTTCTTCATCCAGAGTAGTATGTAATAGGAATCCCATGTTGACTGATGGTGTGACCTCCTCATAGGGAAATAAATGTCTCATATCTTTATAATTCTCTCTATCCTGTGCGTACTTCTTTTCTCTAGACTTTGTTTGAGGTGACATTGAAAAGCCAGCTGAGGTGGTTGCTCTGAAGGAAAAAATATTCAAAATTCAAAGATGAGGGAAGAAGTGTATCAATTACTTTGCACTAGGATCACATTCTGATCAATTATGCGAGGTCCGTGTATTTAAACAAGCAAAGAAACAAACCAGCATTGTTGAATTTTCCCCTTTGCCCAAAAGATATTACAAAGCATTTTAAAGACACCTCCACCCTCCTTGCCCCTCTCCTGCCAGAGTGAAGTAAATTATACCCCTACTCTGAATATGCTGAAACACCATCTGAAGCAGAATAATTTTCTGGCTCTAAGGTGGTGATGGGAAGTTTGCAAACTAGTAATTGCACTGTGGGATAAAGGGCAATGGTGCAGTCAGCAGATAGTGCTCTGGGCTCAAACTCAGGGACTGTTGCATTGTAGTCTTTGCACACATACTATTTTCTTCTTTGAGAGTGTTCTCTCTTATTCTTAGTCAGTTGTGGAGCTCCTTCACTATTTTCTTTGAATGTCTTTATGTGCACCTCCCAGAAGGTTTCAAGAATTAGTACAAAACTTGTTCCCTTAATCTCAGACTTGAAGGGCGGGGGGGTGGCAGCACTGTGGTCCTTGCTTCCCTCTCCTGCTGTACCCGTGGTTGCAGGCAAGAGGACTGTGGCACTGGTTCTCTCCCTGCCACTGCCCCTTTTCCAGGCTTCCCAGCTGCTGCCCTTGGAAAGGGTCTAGGGGAGGTCAGTGTCAGACTTCCCTCTGCACTGGCCCAGGTCCCTTCCCTGCTGTGTAATCGCAGGCTTCCAGCGTGATATTTGGTCTTCTCCTTTGGAAGAGCGAATATGTGCTGCCCTTTATGCTATGCTTGTACTTGGGAAGAACACACAACCCCAAAGAACATCATATTTCTTAAAAATAAATAAAACAATAATTAATAATAATGAATACTAATACCACCAACAAAACAAACCCACTTCCCTTTTTCCATAATGGTAAGCCAAGGGGACGACAAGTTCCTGTTACCATGTTTCCAGGTTTTTTTTAATGTAAATCTTAGAAGCGGCGTAACAATCTGTTGCTTGGTTTTGTACTGCTCTTAATGATAGAAGAGTAAGCCTACCACACTGAACAAATTTCTCTCCTATATGAACGGAATTATTAAACTGATTTGTAATGTACTAAAAACTGTGATAAGTTATCAATGTGGTGATGTGTTTTTTGATACAGGTTAAACTATCAAGTAGCTTGCAATGCATTGCAGTCAAATTTACAGGTTACGAAAGAATATTTTCTGTCGTAGATCTTGACAGTAGACCAGTTGTTTTTTTGTGCAACTTAACATGGAAATCATGGAACAAAGCTGGAGTTTGCTTGGTTGGCAAGTTTCTCTTTTAAGCAAAAATGGCAAACACCAAATGGTTTGTCTGTATATCAGCATGTGTTTGCATGTGCCTAGGGCTTTTTTTTGCTTTTGTTTTTATAAGGATAATAATGAACCCTAAAGTAAAGCATCATCTTTGGTCCTGGATGTAATTATGAAATCTTAACACCATATATATTTGAACAATGAAAGGGAATACAGTTTAACAGCAGCTGTCTAGTTTTCCATAAAAAGCTGGAACATCAGATATACTTATCTCGGTAGCATTGAATTCAGTCTGAATGACATTGCTCAAGTGTTGATTTATTACCAATTTGTCCAAAATATAACATGTAGTATAACCAGTATTTTTCAAAAAGTTATGTTAGTAGTTTCAGTTTTATGTTTGTCTTGATTCAGAAATCCTAGTGAAATAGAACATGGCATGCATTTTAATATATTATTTGTTTACATATGTTAGATAAATATTGCATAGCGCGTTGAAACAGAAAAATGTGTTAAGTGGATATTTTGTCACAGCAAAAGAGTTAAACTAGACACGTACGCTTTCTTTTGTTGCAGCTTTACAGCACCATTGGTTAGGTTCAATATTTTTGATAGAAGAACTGCCCCCCAAATTTGAAAGGGGTTGGGTTTTTTTCTTTTTCAAAATTGTAACAGAGCTTTCATTTTCCAGAAATGTACTTCCNCTTGTCAAAGGTATTATGTGTGATAAGATAGTACTGAAAAACATGCATGCTTCAGGACCTTGTTGACTGTGGTCATATCTGTAATGGGGAAGTCTGCTGAAATACAGATGTCTTCATGTTGCTGCTTTTAAAGTTAAGAGTGTTTTATTTTGAGCATATGTATGTCTTGCTCATTCTCAAAAAGGAGTGGCAGGATCAGTAGTACAGGCAATAAGCTTAGTTTCTTCTTCTGTGAATCTGAAAATGTCAGTGTAATCCAGGTACAGGTATTCTTAATAACCACATAGAGGGTTATAATTTTATTCAAAAGTAAAGTCATAACGAACATAAGTAATTTTCTTCTCCAGTTTAATTAGATTGTTAATTAAGTTGGAAAAACTGGCTTGTCCTTTTTTAATTCCATAGTAATTCTGCTACAGTAAGTCTACTGTAATGTAAAAACCGGTTCTGTAAGTGCTGTGTACAGCCGAGCTTGCAGAGCAGCTTCCCTGCCACAGAACACTTCCAACGCAAACTCTGCGGAAGCCACTTTGGTAGCTTCACTTAACAGGCAAGATTTGGCTAACGCATTCCAAATCCTTATACTTTCACAACAATCTTTTCTGATAAGTTTGAGGAAAAAGTACTTTGGGTTGGGCCAGGATGGGGGCAAAGCACAGCAGATGAAAAATAATTTGTGTCATTTTGCAAATGCTGCCTCTTTCCCTCAGTCCTCTTTGGCTTCCTCCCTGAGCGGGTTCTTGCTATGTCAATGGAAAAAAAGTTCCAAATAATAATAATAATAATAATAAAAAACTAAAAATTGCAAGCCCCCCAAAATAAAGCCTAACCAAACCACACAGCAAAAATAAAGTCTTTGCATGCGAGGCTGCTGAGTTGCCTAGGGTCAGATGCTTCCCCACGTGGGTGTGGGAGAGCAGGCAGGGTTACGTAGCCGGGGGCAAGCAAGGGAGCGGTTTGGGGACCAGGAGGGTCCAGCACTTTTTAGCCCATAGGTCAGCGTGGTGCTGCCTTTGATGCTCTGACCTGCGCTTGCTTAAACAGGACTGCGGCAAAACTACCTGGGACTTGTAACTTGATGCTGCACTATTGATTTGTGGGGAAGCAAAAGGCTTTATTTCCATTTAAGATTTCGGAGGTTGTTTTCTCAGGGGTGGTTGGTAGAAAAACTTGTGCCGGCACTGTTTCAAGGCTTTGCTTTACTTTAGGCAGGTCTCCATCCTTCATGTTTGGGCAGGGAGTTTTCTGAACCTGTAACAAATGCAAACTGCTGTAGGGCCTTTTTCTAGGAAGTCTGCAGGAGGACATGGAAGGGGTAAATTGCAGGGAAGGCTCCAAATGCGAGCATCAGCAGAGCACAAGCACAAGGCAAAAGCGGGGAGGGTGGGAAGTTGTCACCTCAGCTGCAACTTCCCAGAGCTGGGACACAAGTAACAGGCAACAAATCTTTCTGGAGGCATTATTTAATGGCCAGTTAAATTGCCTCTGGAGTGCTGATGGCCACAATAAGTGAATGTATGAGTATTTGTAGGGAGAGTTTATTTTTGGCAAAAACTGTTAGTGATTAGATATTTGCTTTCAGAAAATATATGTCAAAATGAGAGTAGGATCTGCTTCAAGTGTAGTCAACGTGTTTAGTGTGTTTATTTGCCTAAAATACAAATTTGTGATTTTTTTTTTAAATTGTAACAAAAAAATCAAGTTTTCATAAAAATGGAAAAACAGGTCAATTTCAAACCATATAAATTTGGAAGTGTAATAATTTCAATATTGTTTGCTACAGGCTATTTATTCCAGAGTGAGAATAGGGGCAGATACTTCGTGCCTCCAGAGATCATACAGGGGAGGAGTGCAGCTGCAAATGGAACTTGTCTGTGTAAAAGCCCTAAGCTGAAATTATTATATTTTTTCCCCCCCCAGCACTTCTCTGAAAGTGCTAGATGAAACTAAAGCTGGACATCTGAAAAATGATCCAAGAAAACTTATCAAGCATTGAAGCTGGACTTCTGATTTTCCATTGGTATCACTCATAGAGTTTAAAATCAGATTAGTTTATTGAAGAAAATGACACAGTTTGTGTTTAAGTTAAAATATGGCTTCATTTGACTGCTTCACTTTTATTAGTTCAATGACTGTAATTTTAAATGTAGTAAATTTTCATGGTGTAAAAAGGAGCCTTATAGAAGATCTTAATTGCTTTTCTAGATTCTTTGGTTTCTTAAAAATATTGTGATTCTAGTTGATAAGTAATTTTTACCTATGTTATTTAATGTTGAGGTTTTTACAGGTGTTTCCTCCTTTAGTTCCACAGTGATGATATTTAAGATATAATTAAAGTTTACAATTTAGAGCTGTAGGAGCTGTTTTATCTCTGCTCTAATATAGTTACAAAATGAGTTGGCTGTGTAGAGAATAGGAATAAAATTCGGTTGCAAAACTGATATAGATTGCCTGCAGAAATATACTAAGTATTCAGGAAAGAAAGTTTTGTAGAATTTTTTGTGTACAATATTTTCAAATAAATCATGAAGAAAGGGTGCTGAGTGAGTCTGTAGTCTGGAGGATGCTGTTCTGGTGTAAAATTTTTCAGGAAGGGATTGATATTCTTCTGACATTCTCCAGGGAGAATTTTCACACACCCTATTTAAAATAAAGCTAGGATCTGTGGGTTTTATTAGTAAATCCAGGTGTGCTTATTAGTGGGATTTAATATGTTTTCACTTATTGTTGTTTCTTTTGCTAGCTAATATATTTAAGCTTTGATTTTCTTAGTATTAGGAAGACATATCAAGTGGCTGCCATTTAATGCAAGTTCCCACATAGCAGTGGGAATAGTATTCCCTATTTACTTACTTTTATTGGCATAGAAGGTAGCAGTAATTAAAGGCAACTTCAAAGATGGTGGTTTAGTTTCTCTTTCAGGTTTTCTTTCCCAAGCCAATTAAAATGAAAAATACCCCCTCCCCTCCATCCTCCCGATTGTGAGTTGCTGTGTTATCTCTTCTCTTCCACTGTGCTTGGTGGTAGCTTCGTAAGCAGCATGAGACACCTCTTCTGCCGATTCAAACTTCTGGCAACTTTCTTCTACCTTGTCTTCCTTGTCATCATCTACCTAATTTGCAAATTCATCACCCATATTACAGCATTCAGTATTTTAATTTTACAAATGAATCTTTGCTATTTTTCTCAAAGGAGTAATTTGTTCCTTCAGACCTGTTTCCTTTCCTGTAAATGAGCTGTTGGTATTGTGCTGGTTGTAAGCTGTCTTTTCTAAGAATGATTGATGTTGAGCCAATATGCTACAGCTGGTGCAAAGCAAGGAAAACAGTGGTCCTGAAAACAAGTAACAACTACTCAGTCTGAACATGAATTGGTCTGTCTCTTCTGGTTAGCTGCAGCATCCCAGGACATGCATTTCCTGAAGTGAAATGTAAATTGTTTTTAAGAACTGGTCCTTGATAGCTGATTTAGATATTTTGTGCACCATTAATCTTTGTCATGTCTTGCAGGCATGTATCCATCACTGGAATCAGCCCTTTAAGAGTGTTTGGTAACATAGATTCGATATCTGTGTACGTCACTGCAGCAGCTCTAGGTTGTCAGAAAAGAGGATGAGGTCTGTTAAGTGAGCAGGATACTCTAAAGTTAACGATGACTTGCATGGGGTGTGTTAAAAGTGGTCTATAGGTACCTTCCTAGTGAAATCAAACCTGACAACTTGGATGTATGTAAACCCAAGTCAGGTATAAATTGCCATCAGAATAGAGTACAATGTGACTGCCGACAGACAACTACTGTCTTAGAGTGGAACTGCAAGTTCAGGAAGTCCCCAAAGTCCGCTGTGCTAACCGTGTTCAGCCTCTTGTGTTCAAATTTGTAATGCAGTCAGCAGTTCAGTTTGCTTAGCATCACAGTGGAGATGGAGACACAGTCCATGCTACACATCTTAGTCCATCAAAGGACTCAAATACAGATGCAGTGAGCATGATGCACAGCTGGAGAATAAAGGGATTATTCATAATACTAAGGCAACCTGCATGCTGAAGATCTTTGATAGACGCAGTGTTAACTTAGCTTGCGTTTTCATACAGTAAACAATGAGAATTAATGAGATATTTTACTTGAAAACAACATGATGAGTATATTTTGTATATTCAGCTGCTGTATGGAACCGGAGTCTGTGGAACAAAGCTAATACTGCTATATGTAATGTCAGTTAGCAGCTCTGAAACTTAAGGTTTTTTTGGTGTCTTCAGTGGTTGCTTCTAATACAAGAATTTAAAAAAAAAAAGTTCAATGGTATTTGTATTAATCTACTACTGTAATTTCCCCAGTTATGAACATTGGAGATGAACTTAATTCACACTTAGCAGGTATATGCTTTAAACCACTATGTAGTCTGGTATCCCTACGTGTCTTTTGAACATACTCATGTTAAAAATAGTTAGTCTCCTGGTTCAGATAGAGCTTTTCTGGGCTGCTTCCAGGAGAAGCTGGCTTTACCAGTCAGGGCTGGTATTGACTTGCTTCTTCTTGGGACTAGTCTTACCTCAGCAGTGCCCTGTGCGTTGTGGGTTGTTTTGTTGTTCTTGCTGAACGGCAATTTCAGGAAAAAACTGAAAAATTCTCACAGGGCTGCAATTGCCATCTTTCATCTTAAAATCACTTCCACCAGAAATGAAAGATCATTATTCCCAGGGTGTAGCTAGAGGTAGTGTACTATCATGTCATCTTAGTTCAGATTATTTTCACTTATTCAAGAGGCCAAGGCAGGAAGGATCCGAGATGACAGTGGTGCTAAACTGAGCTCATTGAAGCTGTGAAGGTTTTACAGTTTGTCTGCCAAAGAGGCAGCTGAACTATAGCGAAAAAGCAATTACTTTTCTCAAGATAAAAGAACCTTTTGATAGAGATGTGATTTTTCAATGTTTAATCCAACTTCCTAAATTAATGTGAAACATAACAGTAAAAAGGTTCTGTATCTGTCCACGTAGCTACACTTGTTAGACATGTAATTTCTTCTTCCCCCTCTGATTTCTGAAGGACAAGGCCATGCTGGCAGATTCTGCATTGTGTAGATAGTGGTGAGCACGTAAGTAGACCCTTTTATGAAGAATGGTGTGGGTTGGTTTATATTTAGTTATTCATAAGCATCTGCTGTTGAATAGTTCTTTATTTGGGTATTCTCATTTCAAAATATCATATTTCTGTGCACTCTTAACTATTGGTTCTGTAAGAGTGCCCTCACCTTGGACTTGTTTGTGAACAGCTGTACTGAGTAACTGCATGTAGACAAGACTGTAATCTTTCCTGATGAGTATAAATACATATTTATCCAAGTAGCTGAAGCTGTTAACAGATGGCAGATGGAAGTAAAAACATATTGTGTGCACTGCTTCTTCTTTCTGCATTCTTCCCTCCTCCTCTATTTGGGGAAACCAGAGAGAGAATTATCATGTGTTCTTGAAAAGTGGATGTAACTGCTCTGCCGATGAGCTTTCAAACACTCTGCTTCCAACAAAAGAGTTTTAATGTTCTCATGCCTTTGCAGAGTTGGAAAATGTTAAATAACAGTTCTGAGAAAAACATCATAGCAACTTCTTGTCATCTATTTAGAGAAGAACATAGATATTTGCAAGACAGAACGTCAATCAGGATTTGAAGTGATTTTTTTTTTTTGTCCATTTGAATAGAGAAGTACTTAGTTCTGCTGGTGTTATAAAGATCTTAAATTTCTTAACTTACTGTGCAGAACAGTGATTTTTAAACAATTTTGAGGGAGTTATGGAATCTTGAACCCCTAATTATTTTTGTAAGAAGATGAGGGAAAACCTTCCTTCCTTGAAGCATATTGAGCAATACACCTCCTCCTTAGTCACTCTGCCTGAAGGGTCATTTTTCTGTACATTGCAGCAACTGAATGAAATCCTCTACAATTTTGGAAGCTTGCTTGCTTGCTTTTTTTTAAAACAAAAAACAAAAAACAAAAACAAAAAACCAAACCAACCAAACAAACAAAAAAAAACCCCACAAAACCCCAACCATCTGTCCCGGCAAAGAACTAGGGGAAATTTTTCTTTTGTTTTCGAAGTATATCTAAGGCCATTGGTCATTTGGAAGTTTAAGTGCTTCTTTTTTGATAAGTTTTGATAAGAAATGTTTGGGATGGATTGAGTGTGACAGTAATTTGAAAGGACAAATACTTTTGATGTTTATTGCCATCTTGTTAAGTTACTGTGAGCTGCAGTTACCCTTAAGCAACTTGCATAGGGTTAGCTGTCAGAGGTGAGGTTTGGGAACCCTGTGGCTTCTGTGTAGTTTTTATTTTTCTATTTCACTGGGGATTCGTTTGCTTTTTCTGAAGTGTTTCAGTTTTATATTACCTTATTATTCTCTCCCCATGATAACTCTCTTTTCATTTGAAGTTAGGGTTAGCAGTGGGTTTAATACACAATACTGGATAAAAATGATAGTGATTCAGTGATTTCTTTGCTCAGTTCCTTGCCCGAATTACAGCACACCTTCAGAGAAGTAACTCTTTATTTTTTTCCGTTGGAAGACTTCATTTACCCACTTTGCTCACCTAAAGAGCAGGAAACCTTGTGGGTAGGATCTATAGGAGAGCAGTACAGAGAGATTAAAACTGTCAGAAGACTGACGTTTGGAAATTCCAGGAACTGCAGTTTGAACTGGAGACAATAAAATAACTTCACTTACTGAAGGAGTAGGAACACCCTTGGGGCATGGTTGTAAAATGAGGCAGACAAGACTGCCTGCAGTTTCACACGAGTTTATGAATGTGTTCCTCACCCCACCATCCCTAGTGCAGGTCAGCCAGAATCTCCTTGGCCCCAGACAGCTTCCCAGTGTCTAGTAGGGGAAATACTTCTGGGTCACAGGAAAGTATGAAGCTCCTTTGTCTGTGATTTCATTTTTGTTATTGCCCTGAAAAAGTGAACTTGTTACAGTTGTAATTTATTTAACGTAGCTGGTTCCTTCATGTGTAGACCCATATTGCGTGAGCGTTGGAAGACGGCAGGGCTGGAGGAGACGTGAGGGTGCTTTTGCCAGCCCTGGAGCCCCAGGAGGGTCTCTCCCCTGTTTGTGGCTGTGCAGGGCCACTGCTTGTGCTGTGCATGCTTTGGGACTCCTGGTTTAACCTGTTAGCCTGGCAAAAAAACCTAACACTGCGATAAAAGTCAGTAAAGCAGAGTTGCTTTGGCTTCTGGAAGGACCTGATGATCTTTGATGTTGGCAGAAGGTGGGACGTGGACTGTGCAGGCAGGAACATTAAGAGGGAAACCTGCGCTTGCTGATGGGAAAGTGCTAATAGGGTCAGCTGCTTGTTAAAATGTTGCCAAAGCTATCCCAATTTCAGGAAAGTAATCTTTTTTTGTCTTTGAAGTTTGTGCGTTATAATTTATTAGGTAAAAGTAAATGTTTGAAATGGGCTATCTGTGAATCCTGAGTGTTTCTTAACGTGATCAAAAGCTGAAAATTACAAATGGTTGCAATACAGACACTTGTTAAAAACCAAACATATGAAGGATCTGAAAATAACCCTATGAATAGCATCTATATTGTCTAGTACTTCTTTACAGTGTTTTTTGAACAAGTAGAGATGTGTTCTTAGGGTTCAGAAAGAAAACAAAATGCTATTTCATGGGTTTATGTATTAAAAGCTGAGCATTCTGTGTTAACTGTAACAAAAAAAAAAAAAAACAAACCACAAAACCCCCCCCCAAAACCAACAAAAAAACCCAAAAAAACAGTCACTTGTTATGTGTGCTGTGTCACAGAGATCCCTTTAATCAATCAGTGTCAGTCGCTGTTTACTTTAGAGTGCTCATTTTCAAAACCTTGCTCACTGTTTAAATGGGCTTCCCAATGCAGTTTGACTGGTTGCTCTCAAAAAAAAAAAAAAATCATTTAAATCTTCTGGGTCAAGTTGATACCAAATTGTATATATTGGTGTGGAAAAATAATTTTTACTGTATGTCATATCATTGTTTCTAAAGACAGTCTTCACTTTCCATTTTGACGCTTAAGTTATCAGAGTTACTGTTACCCTCTAGTAGCTACCCTAATAGTAACCATTACTATTTAAAGATGGTTATTTAAAAAAATATTTAGTTATTTAAATTATTTTTAAACACCTGAAAACCTTTAAAAGCATTTGGAAGTAGCACTTACCATGTAGTAAAGATAGGAAAGCTGATATGGAATAAGCTGTAGTTAACAGCTGCTTCTGTAAATTTTCAAAAGACAGCTTTAAGTATGTTTTTCATATTAGAATGTAAAGAGACGACTCCAGTGATGAAGCCAATTTCTTAAATATGGGGAAATTGCATTTCTGTTCTTTGAAGAATACTTGAAGGATTGAAAACCGAAGTTTTGCGCTAGACAGCTGTTTTGTCTTGCTCGTGGTAGATGAGATGTCAAGTCCATAGTTTAGTTTAAGATTCACTTGTGATTCAAGGAATGCTAGAGAACAAAACAACTGAAAAGCAGCTTCTCTTGGGACCTTTCAGAGAAGTTAATTATTATTAGCTACAGTATCTAATGACCTTTTATCATTGTGGCCTGTTATGATACCTTCTCCAGTGCACAGCAGTTTTTATTTTGCTTCCAACCATATTAATTATAATAATCTTTGTCATAGCAACCAAGCCTTACAATGTTTGGTTGCTAAGGGTTTTGTTAAAATGGAGATAAAGTACACTGGAGATCTTTTTTTTTTTTTTTTNNNTTTTTTTTTTTTTTTTCCTGAGTCTGCTGACAAGCTCCGAATCTTCTCTTCTGCTGAATCTGTAGGTTCATTTCTACTTTTTATTTCCTTTAGCAAAGTTTTAATAAAGGGTAAGATATGCAGAAGAG
This sequence comes from Fregata magnificens, assembly GCA_013389945.1. NCBI lineage: Eukaryota > Metazoa > Chordata > Aves > Suliformes > Fregatidae > Fregata > Fregata magnificens. The sequence goes on from WAAD01003078.1 coordinate 212,379, forward strand.
GAACAAAATTAAACTGTTTAAGAAATATTCTAGTAATTTTCCGTCTGTCCTTATGGAGATATCAGAAGAATCTTTTGCTCCTAAGCAAAAACTCACTGAAGGAGTGTAACTGGGTGCAGGGGTTCCTGTTAACAGGGCAGCATCAAGCTCTTGAAAAATTGAGTCAACCCCATAAAAGCATTAAAATTGTGGTTTTTCAGAGAAGCCCCCTCAAAAAGTGAAAGACATTGTGAACTTGATTAGGAGAAATATTATCCTAGGGCTTTACTCCTGACCTGGCCAGGATGGTTTCTGTTAATGGTATATACTAAGCCAGTAATACTGGTTCTGGGGTAAATATTAAGGTGCGATGTGGAAAGTAAGGTTTCACTTCTATGAATGGTTATTCCTTGAGGTAAATAGTTGGGAAACCTACCAAAGAGAAACCTCTGTCTAGCAGAGGGAAATTCAAATTATTATTATCTCTATAGCTATTCCATAGGAGTGATCCTGTTGCATTCCGTAGGAGCAGTCTCACAGGAGTGACACCTTTCTACACCAAAACAAAAAATACACTGAAAGAAGCAGCTGAAAGGTTAAAGCAATTGCACGTAAAATGGAACAGCCCTCCAGTGTAAAAGGGTCAGGAAGAATAAATGTGAGAGGACCAAGAATATCCCAATACCACTGAAACCAAAAGCTGTTGTGATTTTACCAGAGTAAAGGTGACTATTACAAGGAAGAGGACATCTTTTAAACAGTGCAATTCATGTCCTAATGGGAGTAATAAAAAAGGGGGTGAGAATATAAAACAGTAACACACCAGGCCCAAAACATTAATGAGTGAAATAAAAATAAACCCACTTCCCGCCCCCCCCCCCNTGTCCTGGTCGTGCCCCCTCCAAACCTCTTGCCCACCCCCAGGCTACTCGCTGATGGGGCAGTGTGAGAAACAGAAAGCCTTGATGCTGTGCAAGCACTGCTCAGCAATAGCTAGAACATCCCTATGTTATCAACACTGTTTTGGTTACAAATCCAAAATGCAGCACCATATGAGCTGCTATGAAGAAAATTACCTCCATCCTCACCAAAGCCAGCGCAAATAGCTAAGACATGAATTAAGTGTACAAAAATGGAGTATACTGGAGTCTTCGTCTACTTTATGGAAATAACTTATTTCTCATAGATTCTTGAGTTCCTAGAAAATAATTGGGTGAGGAAGTGTGTAAGGATGATTCAGTTGATATTTTCGGAGATGTGATATGAAAAGTTTTGACTAAGGGTTCTTTGCAAAGGCTTAAATTTGCTTGTGAAATATGTCAAAAAGAAAACTTACAGGTTGGTTACTTATAAAACAGGAAATTATGGGTAGGTGGTCATAGGTTGGGTAGGTGAGAGAAAAGCTGATACTTGAAGCCGTGCTGTTTAGCTTCTTCACAAATGAATTAGAAAATAGATGGTTAAGCAAGTGGTAATCTTTTTCAGATCATTCAAAATTATTTTGGGTAGTCAAAACTAAAATTGTCTACAAAGATATGCAAAAGAGTCTCTTCCAGGACAACAGTGGGCCAGATGAACTTAATAATGAAAATACTACAGAATAAATGATGGGTTTGAGGGAGAATTCTAACTAATAATTTGTATCTCATGATGATCACAGATGATGGCAAAGAAAGTGTTGCCAGAAGGAAAGAGAAATTGGAGTCATTGTGGATAGTTCTGTGAAATCTCATTGCTCAAAAAGGTAATCGTAAAGAAAAATAGAACATAAGGAATTGCTAGGAGAGGAATAATACATAAAGAATGAAGCAGAAAGCATTATGGGAATACTTCTAATAGCATCAGATTTTGACTATTCTGAAATGGTGCCTGCCATACATGTATGTAAACTGTGGGTTTTTTAAAAAAAAAAAAAAAAAAAAAAAAAAAAGCCAAAGTACCAGCACCACNGAAATGTGGTGGTTTTTAAAAAAAAAAAAAAAAAAAAAAAAAAAAAGAGAGAGAGAGAGAGGCAACTGAAGAAAGAACAACAACTCCCCAAACTTTCAGGATAGGAAGAGATCCTTAAAGAGAAGGAAATATGGTGAATATATGGTTTCATGAAATGTATATGTCATAATGATTGGAGAAAAGAATATTTTCTTACTGTTTATGGTACATCAGGTAAACTCTCCTGCAAATACTTTTTTGGTGTAGTAGTATAAAATATAGAACAATTTCATTCAACTTTCTTTTTTTGGTCTGTTTTATATTTGGTAACTTTAACAACAGTTGACTGACTCATAGGTTTATGAATAAATGTAACATTCATCAAAGTGTGAAGAGCAATGTTAGAATTATATTTCATTTTGGAACTCACATTTTGACAATGAAAATGATATTTTGGGTCAAAATACAAGAATTTTGGAGTTTCTGCTTTGGAAAGTCCATAATAGGATACCATCTTTTATAAAATTCTGACATCCTTGCAGAGGCAAGAGAAGACCAAAGGTATTCAAGTGGTACAAATGAGAACAATTTAGTGTACTTTTCTGGTTTTAAACCATGTAGAGGAAAGGCAAAGTTGTCTACTTATTGTTCTCTACAACTACCTGAAAGAAGGTTGTAGTGAGGTGGGTGTTAGTCTTTTCTCCCAAGTAACTAACAATAGGACGAGAAGAAATGGCCTCAAGTTGCATCAGGGGAGGTTTAGATTGGATATTAGGAAAAATTTCTTTACTGCAAGAGTGGTCAAGCATTGGAACAGGCTGCTCAGAGAGGTGGTGGAGTCACCATCCCTGGAGGTGTTCAGAAAACGTGTAGACATGGCACTTCGGGACATGGTTTAGGAGGCATGGTGGTGTTGGGTTGACGGTTGGACTTGATGATCTTAGAGAGATCTTTTCCAACCTTAACGATTCTATGATTCTACTACTGTCTATTCAACTTTCAAATACTTCAGAATACGTTCTAATCTAAAGTGGTCTTCAGATATCAAATGCTATCCATGTTGCTGACTGTCATCGTCTCTTCCTAGCTTTTTTCTTTAGTACATTAAAGAAGATGTCTTCTTGAGGACTATAGTTTTTGGTCTTCTGTTTTAACCATCTTTGACCCTGAAAGGGAAAGGGTGGTTCCATAATTTAGTGTCCCATAAATAATCATACTGAGAAGGAAAAATATGTATAGATCTCATCAACTTTTCTCACTGTCATCTTGTTGACAGCATTTTCTGGCTAAGGAAACATACATCTCATTAGCTAGAAGATGGAAACCATTGCACTGCTGCTTAAATGGGCAAATGTTATTTAAAAATGAATAGAGCTTGGGATCTCTCCTCCTAATAATGAGAAATCTTTGGATGACAGGCTGCCTTTTTCTTGTGGGGAGAATTAGATTATGACTCTCTCCTCTTTCTGTGACTGGCTTTCACGAAGTATATGCGTATGTGGATAAGCATATATGTATATAGCATACTTTCCAAGGACGTGGAAAAGTAAGCTGCAAGCCAAATAGAAGTATCTAAAGTTCCTAGTGTTGACCTTGAATCTACTGCCTAAAGGATGTTAAAGAGAAGATGGAGCTGTATTATTCTGAGAGGTGCATGGTAAAAGGATAAGAGGCAGCAGTTACGAGTTTCTGGTTGGATATAAGGAAAAATGAGTAGTTAAGCACTGGAGTGAGTAGCCTGGAGCGGCTGTGGAACATCTCCCAAAACTTGATTGCATAATCAGGTTGCTCGTGGCCTTAACTTTGAGGTTGGGTTGCTTTGAGCAGGTGGTTGGACTGGATGGTCTCCAGAGATCCCTTCCAACCTAAATTATTATATGAATCTATAGGAACAAATCTACTTAGAGCACCTTTATCTACTTGAGGTTTTTTTTATGGGAGGAGGCAGTGACATATGAAATGGTAATCCTTGGAAGTACTGTGCTCTTGTGGAACATTCTTAATTAAGGAAGGTCTTGGATAATCAAAAGCAACTATGATTTGGATTTGGAAGCTTTTAGAAGGGTGTGTTTTCACTCATGCCTTTTCATGGACAGAGTTTGTAGGTGGAATGATAATTCTTTATATTGTCCCAGCATTTCATGTATGGAGCCTCATGCACTGCTACTGGAGTCACCCAAGGGGAACTATTTGCTGAAGAAAATTTTGACTGGTCAGTTTTGGATGAACTGGAAAGGGGAGGCTCATACAGGGTTTTTAAGGTGGAAGCAGTGGAACAAATCTTCATGAAATGATTGCATACAGAAATAATCCCATTCATTTCTCTGTGGGACTGTGTTAGCATCAAAATGATTCAGTTCTAGACTTGTGTTACATTCATGCCAACATTTGTATGTTTATTATTTCCCAGTCTGCACTTTGCACACCACCCCGACCGTACGGTTGCAGTACATCACTCCAGGACATATTTCACAAGCACAGCTAGTCCTGTAAAAGCAAGAGCCAGCTCTCAACACCTGGACAAAACCAGCTGCTCTTACCTGCAGGGGAAGGACTCAGAGCGTTCAAGGCAGCTTTCAAGGAAGAAGGAATGAATCAGTTCCTCACTTGCATGATGGATTGGAAAATAGACAGGCATGAGGAACATAAAGAAGGCAAAAAAAAAATTCTGTATATATGGAAAGTAAAAAATTGAAAAAGAGGTGTAAAGCACTAGCTGTCTTCTAAAAAGTAGTTTACAACAAATATGCTTCAATTGAGCACCGTATGAGGTTGCAGAGTCTAAGCTGTGTGTGATCTTTGTGGGTGGGCTGAAAATGGAAATGCTAGGCAGTGCTCTTTGCAGTCATTGACATGTGATGGCTCTTTGATTTGTATAAAATAGATTTATATTTTATTGATTCATAGCTGGCATGTTGTTATAGCAGCAAGCGGCTTATTTACAAAGTGAAAATATGTAATGTAAATGACAGGGAATCAAAAGAAGCATTACAGAAATGTGAGCAACCTGATATTGCCAAGTAAAGACTGAAACAAACAAAATTATGCCAGTAAAATAAACACTAATTTGTTTACTTGCAGTATATTCTGAAGCATACACATTGGACCTTCTTAGATAAGGAGGAATAATTCTGGGTAGGTGGTACTCCAGACAGATTATGAACTATTCTTTAAAGAGTAAGATTCTGAGATTTAAAATCAAGAGCAAAACCAACAACTGAACAGACTTCGGTCACTTAACTGACAATGTGGTCATTAATATGCATATGTATATTTATAGCACTGTAAGAACTATATCACTTATAGGTAAATGTTACCAGGTAAAATAATTGCTCTCTTAGATACAGGCCTTGTGAATTCTTTTGTGATAAAAATATTCTTTATTTCCAAGAATAATTATGTACTTCTGGTAATGTAGGTGATTTGGTGCATCAAGCATGAACTTCTTTAAAGATTTTATTACTTGGGTGCTACTTTTGAAAGGCTTTACATCAATGTGATTGCTTTCCATTTTTCATCTTTTCTACCTGTTTATTTTTTTTTAAATACCTTTGTAGTGATTATTGTGAAGTTCTGTAAATCTTTTCAGACTATACACTTTTACTCATAGTAGTCCCTAACCCAATAACTCTGGCAGTTCAGTTTTCATTTTAAATGGGAGAAATTTGGCACTTTTTAGATTCTTTGCTGCTATAGTAACACCATCTGACCATTTCCTCTTTATCCCTGTTTTTTTTTTTTAACCTGTATACAAGAGAGTTTTAAAAAATCAGTATTAAGTTAGTGTCACAGCTAAGTTCAGTACATTTATCTCAAGTTGGCCAAATGTGCTAGATCTAGGCTAAGAAAGTGTATTTCCTTGCTTGTAGTGTAGCACTTATTTTTGAAACACAGACTGAAATCTTTTTTTAAGTGCTCATTTGTCATAACAAGACTTAAGTGCACTCCTAACGATTAATATATATATATATATATGTGAGATAATAGGTTTCTTTAATAAGCGTGTTCAATAATCTCACTTTTTTTTTTTCCTGACTTGCAGGTGGAATAGTTGAGGAGATGAAACAGTCTTTGTGTAACTTGTAATTCAGATCTAGAGTGAGTTAGGATTAGTAAAGGAGCAAGGAAGGCTTCATGGTCCAGAATACAATGAATCTCACGCTTCCAAGTATAAATCACCTACGTTCTGCATGTCTGTGGGCAAAGCAGCAAACCTGCTCCGTTGGTGAGTCCTGCCCCATCTGTTGGCAGTAGTGTACCAGGCTGCATTTTCAAGCCTTAGCCTGGGAAACTGCTCCCTATCCAGCTGAGAAAGTCAGAGTTCAGACCTGTCTTAAGCAGCATGATCATGTTTGGTGAATGTGAGCATGGAAAATACATGCAAAATCAGACCAAGTAGAAAAGATAAGTGGAAGGTCCTGTACGTGCAGAGATGTGTAGCTCAGGAGGGTAGGACTAGAAAACAAACCAGTGATGGTTGCAAATATATCCAGGACAAAGGCAAAGGGTCATGTGATTTCACTGTAAATGGAGGTTTTGAATAAGTGACTGTGTAACACTGAGAAAGAAGTGGAGAACGTGGTCATCCTTGTGTCATGTCAACAGGTGATGCACAACAGGCGGTGTCGGAGAAGGGAAAAAATTGCTTCAAATCCTTTGAGACTTTGCTGTAGTTGTACAAGTTTGTTATGCTTAGCAAGATGCTTTTATTAACAGCACAGCGAGATTGCCAAGAAACGCTTGCCTGCTGTTCAGGCATACTGTGTGCACATGGCTTTTTGTTTTGCATATGTTTTATTTTGTCTTTCAGAAGTGGATTAAGGGCTTTGTTCTTGGAGATCTATGTAATTGCTGGACTTGCTGAAGTTGCTTAGTGAATTGGTCACTCACTCATTTAGAAATTTGCCCAGTAAACACTGAAGACTTTTTATTTCAGTGGAGTATTTAGCAACATGTGTCTTTGAAAAGTGACTTTAAGGTAAATTGGTCTTACTGGTTAGACCAGACAAAGCATATGCTTTGCTGGCAAGGACAATGACAAATGATGAATTACAAGACTTCCCCACCTCCTAAGGAAAAAATATGGTACAGTAGTTAAGAAGCAGGATTTCATGCTCTTTTTCAGCAAAGATGCTTAATTTTTATACACAGGCTCCAGCCTCAGTGAACTAAAGGGACGTTAAAACTGGTATTTTCAGATAAGCATGTGACTTCAGAATATTGATTTACCTTGGCTTTAAGTCATTTAAGTTTCTATTCCAGACTTTTGCTGCCAGATGTGGGACACTTTCAGCTTCTGACTTTATTTTTACTGTACTGTCTTACAAATGAAGATATTGTTTATGTAAGAAGCTTTCATGTATCTGAGAAATATATCAGTAGCCTTGGATAGAAGTATCATGGCTTTTCATGAATGAAGTGGAACACTTTAAATGAAAGGAATCAAATTACTATCCTTGAAGATCTTTTCAGAGGATAGCAAAAGATACTTTATCCTTTGCAGAAAGGGGAAGAAAGAGAGAGAGATAGGAGGTGGTCAGGGAAACTTTGGAGGGGAAGAAAAAAGAAAAAGATGGTTTTGGGAAGTAATCTTTTCTTTTATTGGGGGGTGGGGTGGGAAGTGTACATTTGTCTACCTAGACTTTAGTAAAGCTGTTGACACCGTTCCCTGCAACATTTGCCTGGAGAAACTGGCTGCTCATGGCTTGGATGGGTGTACTCTTCGCTGGGTAAAAAACTGGCTGAATGGCTGAGCCCAAAGAGTTGTGGTGCATGGAATTAAATCCAGTTGGCGGCCGGTCATGAGCGGTGTTCCCCAGGGCTCAGTTCTGGGGCCGGTTTTGTTCAATGTCTTCATCAATGATCTGGCTGAGGGGATTGAGTGCACCCTCAGCAAGTTTGCAGGTGACACCAAGCTGGGTGGGAGTGTCGATCGGCTCAAGGGAAGGAAGGCTCTGCAGAGGGATCTGGATAGGCTGGATTGATGGGCCGAGGCCAATTGTATGAGGTTTAACAAGACCAAGTGCCGGGTCCTGCACTTGGGTCACAACAACCCCAGGTAACGCTACAGGCTTGGGGAAGAGTGGCTGGAAAGCTGCCCGGCAGAAAAGGACCTGGGGGTGCTGGTCAACAGCCGGCTGAACATGAGCTGGCAGTGTGCCGAGGTGGCCAAGGCGGCCAACAGCATCAGCTTGCATCAGAAATAGTGCGGCCAGCAGGAGTAGGGAAGTGATTGTCCCCCTGTACTCGAGGCCACACCTCAAATACTGTGTTCAGTGTTGGGCCCCTCAGTACAAGAAGGACACTGAGTTGCTGGAGCGTGTCCAAAGAAGAGCAACGAAGCTGGTGAAGGGTCTAGAAAACAAGTCTTCTGAGGAGTGGCTGGGGGAGCTGGGGTTGTTTAGCCTGGAGAAAAGGAGGTTGAGGGGAGACCTTATCTCTCTCTACAACTACTTGAAAGGAGGTTGTAGCGAGGTAGGTGTTGGACTCTTCTCCCAAGTAACAAGCGATAGGATGAGAGGAAATGGCCTCAAGTTGCGCCAGGGGAGGTTTAGATTGGATATTATGGAAAAATGTCTATACTGAAAGGGTTGTCAAGCATTGGAACAGGCTGCCCAGGGAAGTGGTGGAGTCACCATCCCTGGAGGTATTTAAAAGAAGTGTAGATGTGATGCTTAGGGACAGGGTTTAGTGGTGGACTTGGCAGTGTTAGGTTTATGGTTCGACTTGATGATCTTAAATGTCTTTTCCAACCTACATGATTCTATGATTCTAACATCTCTCTTTGTGTACTTTGACTTGATTTGAACTGAGCAAACTTACATACAAAGACATAATCTTGAATATAATGGTTGCTTTTTTTATGGAATATCTTTCTCATGAAGTGACTTATACAACTGGTTTGGCCACTAACCTGTGAAAAGGGACGCTACCCTTTGGTTTGTCAGTGATAACAAATTGTTAAGTGACCTGACCTCATTTTATTGCCAAAACTATTCATTAATGGCCTAGGTGGTGTTTTTTCACTTTGGTCTTATGGGTCGAAAAGGCGGCTCAGTCAAAAGAGACAGTAAATGAAGGGCTGTGCGAATTCAGTATAAGAAATGTTCATTTTTGAGTGTGTTAGATCTTGTTTAAATTTTAAAAGAACATTGTAAATCTGTCTATTAGTATTGTAGTAATTACTTTCATGTAGTTTAGGTGTAAAATTATTTTTATTGATCTGTGGTGGTAGCCCTTGTTATAAACAGGGCTATTAAAATGGTGTTTTTCTCAACTTTTACATGTTGTATAAAGCGTAGCATGTGCTTGTCTAGCTACTCTTTACCAGACGTATGTGTAATAGTCTTACTCACATGTAAGTATTGGAATACACTCTTCATTGGTTAGTTTTTAGAGATGACATGAAAATCTCTATAGGTGTAATATTCCATTTCTTCCTTATTTTCACTTTCCTCAGGCCATGTGCACTAAGAAACTTAATCTCAGCTAACTGCTCTGAGCTTGATTTCGCATTGTATGAATTTTAAGAACTGTTGCTGCAGTGACAGTTTTTATCCAATCCAGTCATTATCTTATTTCAAGTAAAAGCACTGCTGGAAAATGGGGGGGGAAGCCCCAAAAAAACCCCAGCAAAAAAAACCAAACCCCAAAATCTCCAAAGAACCCAACCTTGAATTTTTTTCTGGTTTATCCTTTGATTAGCTCCTCTGCTCACTGAGTAGAAGACAGGTTTGAAACGAAATAAAAATTGAACAACTGAGACTATATAGTAAATATATACAGTTTTTGATGTATGGATGTTTAAGAGCGTATGTTTGAGGAGGCACTGGAGGAAGCACCTCAAAGAGTATCTTCAGAATGAATGAGCTGTTTTTGCGTGCTAGTTAGTGTAATGGTTTACATTAGAGCTCTATAAACGGGTAAAAGCATGAGATGCTGTAGTAATTTAATCACATGGAGGCACAATGGTCTGCTGAAGAAAAGCTGCGTGAAAATAAGCACCCTGTGTCTGTGTCAGGAGCATTCCCTTTAATGATACCTCTGGGTTTTCCCCCTTTTAAATGAAAATGGTTGGTAATTACAAAGCAGCTTTTGTTGTATTTCTGAGGTATTTGCATTACAGTTAAGTGCTATTCTACATCACCAGTTGTCTGGTTTTGGTACCTGATAAGTATATGTTTAGGTAGTTTCTTTCATAAGGATTAAAAATAGCCTTTCAACACATGTCCAGCTTATCTATTTTTGTATTTCTTTAACTCATAATAGTGGCAGGGTGGTATTTGAGGTGTAGTGAGAGATGCTGGTAAACCTCTGGGTTTTGCAGTTTGTAGAAGTGTGCTTTAAAGCCCTGGAACTTCTTAATGACTTTTTGGCATTAACTGTGTGCCTCAGTCTTACCTTCTGGTGCTCATCAAAAGTTTTGTTTAGATACAAGATATAAAGCGTTTTGTGGGTTCAACTAAGATGTTTTTAAAATGTCCCACTATGAATAAATTGTACTTGAATTTTATATACCACCTGTTAATGTTTCCTTATATTCAGAAAGTTAATTGTGGTGAGAACAGTATACTTTCTTTTCTCCTGCAGACCTTAATATAGTGTGTGGGTGAAGTTTTTAGAACAAACATGGGAATCTTTCTTGAAGGTCTCTTACAGTGTCTTGAAATCTTTTATGTTGCCAGAGATAGTGGCAATAAGATAGTAAGGGGAGGGGGGCGGGAATCTGTGTGCTCATGCACGCATGTGTGTGTTAAGACCCGGACACGTACATAATAAATTGCTGAGCTTACAATGAAACCATTTTTCTCAGAAGGGCATCCTGGATTTAAGAATTGAGGTGTTCAACAACTTACAGTAAGGTAGTAAAAGGTAAAGAGGAAGGAGGAAAAGAAGTCATGACTGTTAGGAAGGGATTGTTCTACATAGCTTTCAGGCACAAGATGAATGGCACCTGAGTTGCCTAGATATTCTGACATCCACTGAATTTATTGTTCTACAAATACCTCAAATTTTTTCACATCCAAAGACCTGTTTACAGCACAGAGATCGATCACACAGTTTTTTCTTTTAGTTTGTATTGTCCTTATTCATTACTTACTTTTGTCAGGACTGTGATGTTTGACTTTTTTTGCACAGGATTGACTAAACTTAAGCCAAGGATAGCTGCATGTGCCAAAGGACAAAATTACTATTACTCCATATGTCATGTTTGCCATTATTAAAACAGTAATCACTGTAAGGGAGGGGAATAGAAATGCCTTGAATAGCCCTGTCCTATCACTGTTTGCCATGATTGAAATCAAAGTCAGCTTTTGCCAAGGCACACCGGTTATTTCCCATTTGAATTATAGAGGAGAAAGTATCCTCTGGAATACCACTGGGTTATAGCTATCAGCAACTGCTGATAATGTAAAGGTGATCTTTGAATATTTTGTAGTATTTTGGGGTGTTAGTCTTAGTTAATGAAACATTTTCTCTTTACTGCCTGTAAACGAGCTGGCCATAAAACTTATTGAATCCTATTTATGGTTCTCTAAGCAAGGTGTGCAAAAGTAATCTTAGCAAATATGAAGTAAATTAAAAAGGATAGGTTTTGTGTGTGTTTGTTTTAAAAGAATTAAATCTGGGTAGAGCTTCTGTGCTGAAATGTCAGAAGTTGAGGTCTAAAGTAAACCTGGGCAACGAGCTAAATCTACTATTCAGGTTTACAGTTCCAGATTGCTTTTCAGAAGTAATAAAGTCTTGCTGCTTTAGCTGACACATGACTGACTGAACCTCTCTGGAGCATTACACCACCATGAGACAGAAGATCTAATCACACCAGTTTTCTTAAATCTCCCAAGTGCTTCTTATTTAATATTTTATAAATATTTGTTACTCTTAGTATTATTTGTTATGTATCCTTAGCCAAAATATAACTTACCTGAGTGATTAAATACAAAATTCAATGGTTGGCATTTCAGGTCAGGACAGTTGAGGAAAAAGCGCAGTGCAGGAGACAGCATGTTTTGCATGTGAGCATGTGTGTTCTGGTGTCTGGCTTCCAATAATAGAGACTTTTTATCAGCCTTCTGCAATTGGCACGTCTCAAGCCCTGGTTTGCAACAGGATGGTGATTGCAAGAACGGGGCTGACACACTTGGCTGAGAGAATATAATTGTTGGTGCTCTATAAACACCTCGGGGAGATAAGATCTGTTTGGAAGCTCTGGAATCCAAAGAGCTGGGGGATGTAACTGGAAAGCCTTGAAACCTCAGGCTGAGATTTGGGTTGGCATCTCTGGTCTGCAGCTGCAAGGAGAGAGGGTCTGATCTCTCAGAGCAGTTCAAACGCATGGCTGAAGTACTTGGAAGCAAAGGGAAATACTGGGTTTTTTTCAGATTACTTTACTATGTTAAGTTTTATCCTTGCTGTCTGTTCATATCAAGTGAGAGTAAAATTTGCCTTTCTTATTACAGTGTAAAGTGTGTATGGGGGGGTGAGTTCAATTTACATCTGTGGGTGAAATGGAAATGGGCAGAATAACTTAGAAAAGTACTATCAGTTGACAAAGTGCTAGAGAAGCAGCAGCAGCAAAAAGTACAGCACTCCAATTTCCAAACTGATTAGAGACAGACTATTAGAAGAGAATCTGAAGAATGTGAACAGTACAAATAACTGGTGAAACCTGTGCCTATTTTCTTCCCAAAAATTTTTAGGTACTGGCTGTTGTATTAATGGGTGTTTGGAAGCGAAGTAAAACCTTGGACTACCTGTAGTGTGATCTGGGGGTGTTGTGTGTGTATTTTTTTCCTCCCTGTTTGGTGATGACCATTTTCATGACAGCAACGGGCATCACCAGATGTGATGGTGACGCTTGTCACACCAAATGTGAAAGATGAATCAGTTGGAGTTTGGGATTAGTGCTAACTGCATCTTTCTTTGTTGTCTTTGTTGCCTTGTGATACCTCGATGCTTGTGTTTCCAGCGTCATTGTCCCATTCATTTTATTCATGCGCTGGCCTTTCACTCAGCTGCCTGAGATGGAAAAAAGCTTGCTTACTGCACCAGAAGTTTCCTCACCATTTTCGTTTTCTATTTCAAAAGTAGTAGAAATATGTTTCAGTTTATAACTATTTTAGTGCCTGAGGGTGTCAGTGCTGTAACAGTTGCTGTGCTTGTTTCACTGGCTGTTCTCGGCAGTGTGGTCCCACTGATGGAGCACATCACTCTGATGGAGCTCTGCACTTTGACTAGTTTGCTGCTTTTTCCTCAGAGAAGGTAGCAAATGGCTTTTTGGTCAGTGTGTGCTGACAAAGAGCTAATACTTTCTGCACTTATTTTTGGGATTCATTGCTGTATCAGTATGGTCCATCAGAGGTAGGAAATGGAAGGGGTGTTGAAAGAAGCAAGTAGTGCTGCAGCTGTCCAGGTTGTGTGTGTCTCATGGAAGGTGCTCCACCTTCAGCTCTGCTAGTGCTGCACTCCATCTCACAGCTTATGCTTAGAGGCAAGACATTTGTTCCCACCTAAATACTTCAGGAGCTTATGCTGTTACATAAGTTAATATCCAAATGGAAAAAGAACTTAACTTCTAGACTCTCCATTGTCTTCTCTTGATTGGGGTAAAATAACAGGCACCCCCTGTCAAGGGGAGGAAGGGAATGAAAGAAAAAAAAAAAAAAAGAGAGAGAAGGAAAGAATCAGACTGACAAAGGCCTAGTAAAGCTCCTGTGAAGCCCCAATGCTACAGGAACAAGAGAAACATCAGGTGACAGCCCAAGAGAAGATCTAAAAGAAAATAGTGCTATGGAAGCCAAGTGCATTCAACTTTTGAAGAGAGCACAGTCAGACAACTTGTCAGATGAGGAGAGAAATGAATCTTAGCTTTGTTGGGGGATAGATTTTGGTGATGGTAGTTTTGCTGGGGAAGATGAACCAAGGAAATGGAGTAGTGAAATTACGCATTTAGAGACAACTTCATTGAAAAGAGAGAGAGAAATAACTAAGGAAGATGGAGCTGTAGTTGGAGGGGGCCTTGTTTTCAGATGGGCAAACTGAGTGTACTCTCTTGGGAAGGAGTGAGGGGGACAAGATGGGTGAGGTAGCAAGTAAAGGCAGATGAGGAGAGAGTCTAGAAAACACAAAGCTGTCAAGAAATGTCTGAAGAAGAATGTTGTGATGTGATGAGGAAAGGAAAAATGAGGAGAAATGAAGTTTCCATAAGGAGAAAGCTGCACATTAGTTTTTTCCCTGAAATTCTCTTATTTTTATTTCCTAGGAAGGCTGTTGCTAAGTCTGACATTGGAAAAAAAGAATATTGAGGAGCTATTAAAGAAAGTATTAATATAAAGCATGCATTGAAAGTTATTTTAGGGTCTCCATGTTTATTTTGGTAGAATATTGTACAGTGTACCTTTGAGTTAAGTGAGTGTTTCTTTTGTGCAGTGGAAGAGCTCGCTTAGTGCTGTAGGTCAGGTGCAGGTATAAAAACATGCAATCAATATCCATTAATCCAAAGCTGCCAGGAAGCATGGGGAGGAGAGCCTAGAGTTAGGTGGAAAAGAACTGGTTCTGCTGCAACCAAGGGAGAGGAGAGAAGAATCTGATACTTCCATGTGGATCAACTGAGCAATTAAGAGAAAGCTTGATTTTGACATCTCTTCACAGAAGATGCAACCAGTGCAATCCAGATTACTTGCTCCAAATGCCATGTTGCTGAATATACAAGAGAATATCTGAGAATGTTGCTACCTAAAAATGGCATCCAACAGTCTGACAGTTTATCAGCATTCTTTGGATAAACATAGTTAATGTTTGCTAGGACACAATACCCTGTTCATTGTGCGTGATCAATACCTTGTCCAAATTCAGTGTATGTATAGGCACACGTAAGCACATGCATGCATACATCTATGTAACAATTACTAAGCGCAGAAATGTTTTACTATGCTACAGTCAGATGCCTTGTTCTCTTCTAGTATACAGATGCTGTGTATATATATTGTTGCACTTCGCTTTACAGTTTAGGCTTGTGACTTTATTTAAAAGTTTTGGTGAGACTTGGTATTCAGAAGAAATTCTATAAGCAGATGAAGGCCTGTAGTTTTTCCCACAGAGATGAATTTGGGGTAATTTTTGTAGCTGCTCTTTAGAATTGTGAAAATAAATATGTTTGCATATGTATTTAGGTGTGAGCACAAAGTAAACATGTATGCTGTGGTGATCTTTTCTAATTTAAATTTACATGGATTTTCCAGTAGGAAACAATAGAGAATTTATTGCAGAGACGGTGGAGCAGTGTACTCTTGGCTTTTGCCTGGGATTTGTCTGTTGTTGTTAAAGTTGTGTTTTAATGTTGGGAATTTCTTGTGGCCTGTGGTGAGCGTAACAGATGATCTGCAAACCTTTGTGAACTGAATGTGATGATAATTGTCTGTGACTGCAGAAGCCTGTATCTGGTGAGGAGGGAATCACCAGTTCAATCGTAATCCCTAATTTACTCCCACTTAAGAATTGCCTTTGTCATCTTTTATAAAATATCACATAAGTGAAAAGCGTCATGTTGAACATAATGCAGCATGCTGTGATACAGATATAACTGGATCCACTGCTGGGACAGTGCCTCCGCCCCCCTGTTGGAAAGAAGGGCAGCTTAAATACAGGTTTTGACTTTTCCTGTAATTGCTACTGGCACGTTCTTTAATAACTTACAATGGCTTACAATAATGAATGATGAACCTTGAGAGCAGAGATTGTAAAATGTGTTTGTTTTGGGATTGAAGTTTATCTTCAGAAGGTTACTAGTAAGGATGTCCTTCTCTCTTATCTGCTTATTGTAGATAAAAATTGTAATTTTATGAGGTGAAAGGTTAGTATTCATCTATGCAATCTTTTTCTGCCATTTAATAATCCATCTGTTAGAAAATGATTTTATAGGAACGTTAAAAATATATGTCTCAAATTAAAAGAAGCTGTGGTAGAAGGTTTGTTCTGCTAGTTATAAAACCTAATCTGTTTCAAGAATAGTAATTCCTTGGTGCTTCACAACTGTTTTTCTGAACAATTTAAAAAAAGTTGGTGCTTTATCCTGAAAAAGTTCAAAGGATGCCAGTTCTTGGTTATTTCTGTCTTTCAAGAGGGGATATTGATTCTGGTAGTAAGTAGTTTTGCCTTCCTCTTTCTGTGGAGAAAAATGATAAATTTATGCGCAGTACCAGTGACAGTAAGCATTACTCATTTTGGTAGCCAAAATCGCTGAAATAGCTTGTGAGGTACACCTATAGAAGAAACAAAGAATGTCTGCTCGGTATTCAACACTTAAAAAATGAAAATGGATTCGTTTCAGAATGGAGAGACCCTTTTCTCTTGAATTTAGGATTCATCATTCCTTTGTTTGACTTTTCGTTGTAGTTTGTTTGCTCAAAGGCCAGTCAATGTAGCAGATGTCTTTGCAGATTGATCAATAGAGGGAAAGTAGAAGGGAAAAGGACTAATAAGATTTTAGTACGTGTATTCAAGGTAAGGGTTTTAAGGGGGACAGAGGAGGTTCTTTGCCCCCAAGTCTCTGTCTTTTTGATCTTTATCTTCCTGTGATGTGCCTGACTCGACTTGTCAGTAACTTGTCTTCTCCGCTCTGATCCGGTTTCATTTGTTCAGCTCCTTAATAGCATCTAGCTCTTTCATACTTCTCCCTGCAAACTGAGAATATAAGGTGAATAGCTATAGCTTTGTGCTCCAAATAAATGGAAGAAACTACAAAGGTTCTGTGTTTAATTATTTTATTATTAATGATATAATGCCTGAAAGCTCTAAAAATATCCCAGAAAAATATATCTGGAAAATCTCTTCTGAGTTAATATAAAACATTGGCCTTGGCCAGTGGTGGGATAAACTAGATCTGTCTCATTCCTGACTGATGTTTATCTTACTGATTTCACAGACAGATTCCACAGCCATTACTTTTGGTGCTTCATCATCTTTACTACCCATTTCTGATGCAGAAGTACTTTGAAAAAGAAATATTTCACTGTCACAATCTCAAATGCAAGTTTCTGCTTTAACTGGGAAATTGGGAAATTAGGAAGTTAATCTGACTTGTCTGGTTTCATTAAGCAAGGCATGTGATATTACACATAACCAAGTAATAGTGACAGTTTAATGGTTTCAACATTACTGGTCTAATGTTTTCAGAAGTAGAAAGATAATTTTCAGAGAGACTTGTTGAAATAGAATCTGAGTATCTGGAGGTCTGGCATATCTGGTATATCTAGAGGCCTTTTCAAGGTTTTTCTCTTTGTAGTCTCACTGAAGGCAAAAGCGCCAAAACTTGGTCCCAAGTGTACACCCTAGACATGACATGTATGAGGATGTCAGTTAATGTACTTTGAAAGATTCAGTTAGTGATTCTATTTTTCTGTTTGTTTGTTTTTTTCTTTTTTGTTTTGTGGTGTGTTTTTTTTTTTTGTTTGGGCTTTTGTTTTTGTTTACTTTACACAAAAGATGTGTATACCATTGTGTATCTATGGAGATGTATTCTGATTTTTTTTTTTAAAAGGGATATTAGTTTATGCAGACAGAAGCGCAAGTTGGTTTAAGCTCTTTGTTCTTCAGGTTCTCATATTTTCAGTGCATCATGCTCTTGAGAACCACCTTGTTCTTTTGCTTTTTCCTTCACAAATGTGAATTTGATAGGCTTCACTGTCACTTTGCCAACCATGAGCAATTTATTTCTTTCAATTGTCGTAGGAACAGAGTTGAACCAGTTATTAGGTGTGGCTTGAGGTTGTTCTTCTATGCTAACCCTATGTGGGAATTATGTTACTTATGCTAAAATAAAGATGCTGCCTGTCAAACTGATTTGTGCAAAACTACTATGGAGCAATGGATTAATGTGGCCACCACGCCTCCCCAGGTGCCTCTGCAAAATCGGTATGAGGCTCTAGATGTGGAGGATCAGTCAGTGGATGACGTGGGTGTCGATCCATCTATACCAGAGGAATCACCAAGACCGGAAAGACCTGCCCCCCATATTACTACCACCTCCACAAGGAAGAAAAGACTGGTCATAGTTGTAGGAGACTCCCTTCTGAGGGGAACAGAGGGTCCAATATGCTGAGCTGACCCTCCTCATAGGGAAGTCTGCTGTCTTCCAGGAGCCTGGTTAGAGATATCACTAGGAAACTTCCCAGCCTGGTACGGCCCTCGGACTGCTACCTGTTACTGCTCTTCCACGTGGGTGGTGATGAAGTTGCAGTACGTAGCCCACGTACTGATTAAAAGAGACTTCAGGGCCCTGGAACTGTTAGTGAGGGAATCTGGGGCACAGGTTATTTTTTCCTCCCTCCTTCCAGTTGTGGGCAGTGACGTTGGAAGGAACAGGCGGACCAAATCTGTTAACACATGGCTCCGTGGCTGGTGTCACCATCACAACTTTGGGGTTGTTGACAATGGGATGGCCTACACGGCAGCAGGCTTGCTGGCATCAAATGGGAGCCACCTTTCTCAAAGGGGAAAGAGGGTCTTTGCTCAGGAGCTTGCGGGGCTCGTTGACAGGGCTTTAAACTAGATGTAAAGGTGGAGGGGGAAACATATCAGGCTTGCCTGTGACAAGCCGTGGGATGATACACAATGGTTAGAGGGACGGGCTGCTAGTATGAGCCCTCAACCTGTTGCCCAGAGGTGTGCTGGGGACACTGCAGCAGAGTCAAAGTGTTGCAGAGATGAGCTGAGGTCTCCTGAGGTAGTAGGAGCCAACAAGGAAACTTCTGTGAAACACCTCACGGGAAACAAGGGGTGTTCCACTAAGAAGGTGACACGGCTGACAGCCCAGATGAAATCCCTCTACACAAAAGTGCACAGCATGGCAAACAAAGAGGAGGAGTTGGAAGCTACCGTGCTGCTAGAAAGCTATGACCTGATCGCCATTACTGAAACTTGGTGGGGCGAATCCCATGACTGGAATGTGGCTATTGACGGCTACAGGCTGTTCAGAAGAGACAGGCGAGGAAGGAGGGGCAGAGGTGTTGCCCTCTACATCAAGAAGTTGATACAGTGTGAAGAGCTGTCCCTGAAGAATAACTACGAGCAGGTCGAAAGCTTATGGGTAAGAATCAGAGACAGAGACAACAAAGGGAACCTCATGGTTGGTGTCTACTACCGGCTGCCTGATCAAGGGGAGCCTACTGATGAAGCCTTCTTCCTCCAGCTCCAGGAGGCTTCGCGCTCACAGGCTCTTGTCCTACTGGGGGACTTCAACCACCCTGACATCTGCTAGAAAAGTAGCATGGTGAGCTGTAGGCAATCCGGGAGATTCCTAGAATGCATTGAGGATAACTTCTTAAGCCAGGTAATAGACACCCCTACCCGAGGGGATGCAATACTGGACCTGATGGTCACCAGTGCAAGTGAGCTCATCAGTGATGTCAAGATTGGAGGCAGCCTGGGCTGCAGTGATCACGCACTGGTGGAGTTCACACTCCTGAGGGATATGGGAAAAGTGAGGAGTATAGTCAGGACCCTAAATTTTAGGAAAGCAAACTTCCAGCTCTTCAAGGAGTTAGTCAGACACCCTGGGAAATGGTCCTCAGGGACAAGGGAACAGAACAGAGCTGGCAGATCTTTAAGGATGCGTTCTGTAGAGCACAAAAGCTCTCAGTCCCCAGGTGTAAGAAATCAGGCAAGGAAGGGAAGAGACCTGCATGGCTGAGTTGAGACATGCTGGTCAAACTAAAGAGCAAGAGGGAACTGCACAGCCAGTGGAAGCAGGGACAGGTATCCTGGCAAGAGTATAGGGAAGCTGCCCGGTTGTGTAGGGATGAGGTCAGGAAGGCCAAGGTGTGGCTGGAGCTGAATTTGGCAAGGGATGCAAAGAATAACAAGAAAGGCTTCTACAGGTATGTCAATCAGCAAAGAAAGGTTAAAGAAAGCGTACCCCTCCCGATGAACAAGAATGGTGACTTAGTATCAACAGATGAGGAGAAGGCTGGGGTACTCAACAACTTTTTTCATAGAATCATAGAATATCCTGAGTTGGAAGGGACCCACAAGGATCATCGAGTCCAACTCCTGACCCTGTATAGGACAACCTCAAAATTCACATCATGTATCTGAGGGCGTTGTCCAAATGCTTCTTGAATATTGTCAGGCTCGGCGCCGTGGCTGCCTCCCTGGGGAGCCTGTTCCAGTGCTCCACCACCCTCTGGGTGAAGAACCTTTTCCTAATATCCAACCTGTGCCTTGGTCTTCACTGGTAACCTCTCTCCTCACCCCTCCCGAGTTGATGGACCACCAGATGGGGACCAGGGGTGTAAAGCCTCTCCCACTGTAAGGGAAGATCAGTTTCGTGACCACCTGAGGAACCTGAACATACACCAGTCTATGGGACCTGATGAGATGCATCCCAGAGTCTTGAGGGAATTGGCTGATGTAGTTGCCAAGCCACTCTCCATAATATTTGAAAAGTCACGGCAGTCAGGTGAAGTCCCTGGGGACTGGAAGAAGGGAAACATTGTGCCCGTCTTTAAAAAGGGTAGAAAGGAGGGCCCTGGGAACTACCGACCTGTCAGCCTCACCTCTGTGCCTGGGAAGATCATGGAACAGATCCTCCTAGAAGCTATGCTAAGGCACATGGAGGAGAGGGAGGTGATTCGAGACAGCCAGCACGGCTTCACCAAGGGCAAGTCCTGCCTGACCAACCTAGTGGCTTTCTATGATGGAGTGACTGCATCAGTGGACAAGGGAAAAGCAACGGATGTCGTCTGTCTGGACTTCTGTAAAGCCTTTGACACAGTCCCCCACAACATCCTTCTCTCTAAATTGGAGAGGTATGGATTTGATGGGTGGACTGTTTGGAGGATAAGGAATTGATTGGATGGTCGCATCCAGAGGGTACTGGTCAACAGCTTGATGTCCAAATGGAGACCAGTGACAAGTGGTGTCCCTCAGGGGTCCATATTGGTTCAAGGTTCAACAAGGCCAAGTGCAAGGTCCTGCACCTGGGTCGGGGCAAGGCCTGATATCAATACAGGCTGGGGGATCAAGGGATTGAGAGCAGCCCTGCAGGCAAGGACTTGTGGGCGCTGATGGATGAAAAGCTAGACACGAGCCAACAATGTGCGCTCGCAGCCCAGAAGACCAACAGTATACTGGGCTGCATCACAAGAAGCGTGGCCAGCAGGTCGAGGGGGGTGATTCTGCTGCTCTGCTCTGCTCTGGAGTACTGTGTCCAGCTCTGGAGCCCTCAACACAAGGACATGGAACTGTTGGAGCNGCCTGATATCAATACAGGCTGGGGGATCAAGGGATTGAGAGCAGCCCTGCAGGCAAGGACTTGTGGGCGCTGATGGATGAAAAGCTAGACACGAGCCAACAATGTGCGCTCGCAGCCCAGAAGACCAACAGTATACTGGGCTGCATCACAAGAAGCGTGGCCAGCAGGTCGAGGGGGGTGATTCTGCTGCTCTGCTCTGCTCTGGAGTACTGTGTCCAGCTCTGGAGCCCTCAACACAAGGACATGGAACTGTTGGAGCGGGTCCAGAGGAGGGCCACAAAAATGATCCGAGGGCTGGAGCACCTCTCCTACAAGGACAGGCTAAGAGAGTTGGGGTTGTTCAGCCTGGAGAAGAGAAGGCTCCGGGGAGACCTTATTGCGGCCTTCCAGTACTTAAAGGGGGCCTATAGGACAGATGGGGACAATCTTTTTAGCAAGGCCTGTTGTGACAGGACAGGGAGCAATGGTTTTAAACTAAAGGAGGGTAGATTTAGACTGGATATAAGGAAGAAAATTTTTACAATGAGGGTGTTGAAACACTGGAAGAGGTTGCCCAGAGAGGTAGTGGAGGCCCCATCCTAGAAACACTCATGGTGAGGTTGGATGGGGCTCTGGGTGACCTCATCTAGTTAAAGGTGTCCCTGCTCACTGCAGGGGGGTTGGACTAGATGACCTCTAAAGGTCCCTTCCAACCCAAAGCCATTCTATGATTCTATGAGTCTATAATGTGAGCATGGTCAAGAGAATTTAGCTTGCATTCTGTTGCTTCACTGTGACAAAAGCTATGTTATACTTGATTTCTTTGCCGTAATGTGCTTGTAGAGAAGTTGCATGTGCTGCCTTTTCCATGCAATTGTTCCACCTGTAAATTACACTACCAGGATTTTCTTTCATATATATATATATATATATATGTTTCTTGGTCTGTAGTCATTACTGATAAAAAAATGGTCATCACAGAAAAGGCAGTAATGACTGCTCTCTTACATTTCTGGTTCATTAAACCAAAATGCAGAAAAGGTTTGAGGTGCAAAAAACAAGCAAGAAAGTATCAAAAAGAGCATACAAGATGATTTAGGAGTTACCGTATCAGTTAGCTCCATAATCCAGGGCAGCATGATCCTTTAGGCCTGGATTCTCACATGGGAACAAATGGGAATTAACACAAGAGGTTTTGGGCTTGGGGTTTAAAAAACCTTCCTTATTATGGCTGTTCAGATGTCAGCATTTGGCAAACAAGCCTCTGTGAGCTCACCCTACAAGCGCAGAGGGTAGGGCAAGATTGAGGTATATTGCGTTGTCCCATGAAAGAGTCTCTCCTCCATGGATTTCAGCTGTTAAGTTTGAGTGGTTATGGATAACACTTGTTGTGGCTAAAAATGGTTGCTGGAGAATCTTTCATAGCTCAAAACTTTTCTTTGTTGATAGATTATATTATGTTTTTACTAGGTTCTAGTGGAAGGGGATAGCAAGCCTTCCTGAGTTAGGTAGTCCAGGTGACTTACACAAATAGTGCTCCCATCATCCCACAGATGATTCATGGGCAGGAATTATCCTGAACAAGCAGGTGTTAGCGGCTGGCATTCTGGCAGAATACATCTAGCAAGTATTAATACTTGTAAAATGCATACATGAAAATTTTCAATTCACACTTTCTAAAGAGAAAGGGGTATGTGCAATCCAAACTACAGTGAATGTCAGGAAGAAATATAGTCAACACTGAACATTAGCCCTTCTATTTAATATCAGTGAAATCAAATTATTTTTGGGGTCAACATTTTCACAAAATCATAGAATGGTTGAGATTGGAAGGCACTGCTGAGGGTTATCTGGTCCAATCCCCCTTCTCAAGCAGGACCACCTAGAGCCAGTTGCTCAGCCAAGTCCAGACGGCTTCTGAATATCTCCAAGGACGGAGACTTCACAACCTCCCTGGGCAACCTGTGCCAGTGCTTGGTCACCCTCACAGTAAAAAAGTGATTCCTGATGTTCAGAGGGAACCTACTGTGCTTCAGTTTGTGTCCATTGCCTCTGATCCTGTCACTGGGCACCACTGAAAAGAGGCTGGCTCTGTTCTCTTTGCACTCTCACTTTGGGTATTCATAGACATTGATGAGATCCCTCCTGAGCCTTCTCTTCTCCAGGCTGAGCAGTCCCAGCTCTCTCAGCCTTTCCTCATGTAAGGGATGTTCCATTCCCTTCATCATCTTTGTGGCCCTTCACTGGACTCTCTCCAGTATGTCTATGTCTCTCTTCTACTGAGGAGCCCAGCAGAAGATCCAGCACTCCAGGTGTGGCCTCACCAGTGCTGAACAGAGGGGAAGGATCACCTTGACTTGCTGGCAACAGTTTGTCTTATGCAGCTCAGGATACCGTTAGTCGTCTTTGCCACAGGGGCACATTGCTGGCTCATGTTCAACTTTGTGTCCACCAGGACCCACAGGTCCTTTTCTGCCAAGCTGCTTTCCAGCTGGGTGGCCCCCGGCATATGTTGGTCTTCAGGCATGTCTTCCTTGCTTCAGACTTGGTCTCTGGGTCCTTGGATTTCAGAAGGTCAACCTTACTAGCAAAGACTGAGGTGATGAAGGCAATCAGTACCTCAGTCTTTTCCATGTCCTCTGTCACCAGGGCCCTTGTCCCATTCAGTAGCACGCCAACATTTTCCCTAGTCTTCCTTTTGCTACTTACATATTTACAGAAGTCCTTCTTGTTGCCCTTGGCATTCCTTGCCAGATTCAACTCTGCCAGATTCAGTTCAGTTTAGTGGATGTTGTGCAAGACAAGACTGAGGGCAAGGAAATGTTTTGACGTCATACCTCCTGTGTCTTTAGACATAAGCTGTTTGTACAGATGGCTGTCATTTTCTGTGTTTGTCCAGCACCAATGTGTTGTGATTAATGCAAAAATACAGAGGATAAAATAAGATGATATACAGAATTTGCGGATAGAACTATTGCTATTGCATCTTGAAGTACATTTTGGAGAGAACATGTCAGAGTAATTTCCTACACAAACAGTCATAGTTTCAGTATTAGTGTAGGCAGGTGCTGATGCAATGAGTATCTCCACAGAGCTGTTGACATAACCTGTCCATTGCTTTGAGTGACTTGCTTTTTCTTTTTTATTAAATTTTTTTCCTTGGCAGTATTTTATCTGTATTTATTAAATATCTGTTAAACTGTATCTATTAAACTGCCCTCCACTTGTATTAGAATGTATTTTGTCCTAACTTTCCGAAGTTAAGACGTGTTGGCATTATTCCACACTCTGTTCATGGTGACACAGAGTAGGAGATACTGTGCATTTTTGCATTTTTTTGGTGTTTACTTTCTTCCTCACACTAGCAACTGTCGTAATTTAGGACAGCTGGATGTGTTTGGCCACTCAATTCTGCTGTTCTTCAAGCAGGCTGAGTATGAACACTTTTGGAGGACGTGGCAGAGGGTGATAGCTTTGGTTATGTGAGTTTTATTATGGAGGAGCAGGAAAGATAAGGGAGAGGAAAGGAAGCAAGTATCTGTCAGTACCTTGACTGGTTGCTGGAATTAAAAAGTGGTTTTGAACCGCATCTTTGTCTGGAGCAAGCAGATGCATGGATATGGATTTGACTTTATGCATAGGTGCTTCAAATTGTTTCGTTTGCTGTTCTGAAAATAAGCAATTTTACATAATTTTTCTCTGGTATGGACTGGAAAAAGTTGTTCTGGAAAGCAATATGTAGGATGCAACATGAACCTATGAATGTTGTCTGCTGATTTCAGTCTGTCTGCTTGGCTTGATTTTTGCAGTTCTTCATAGACTAATTCTATGAAGTTGCCTTTTTTTTTTTTTTTTTTTTTTTTTTAAATTGAATATGGAAAAGATCCCGTGGTTGGGAAACTGAGGATTGTATTTATCTGTCTAGTATTCATGCAGATATTACTTCAATGGATAGTGGTTATGATTACTGAGTGTGTTCAAATGTATCAGTAATTTGATGGGTTTGAGACTGAGCATATTAAAAAGAAAAAAAATTCCCCACATGGTAGGGAATTCCCAAGGGTCACTGGAAGTCAAAAAGGGCTGACCTCTGCTCTAGGTTTAGAAAAGTACAGTGGCATCATGCCAGACTTGTACTGCTGCATTTTCTAGTAGCTATCCATGTTCGAAAGGACTGCTTCTGTCCTACTGGAAAGTATTTTCTTAAAGTTCTGGTCTATCACAAAAATAAGCAAAGTATTAAGTGTTTCATATTGATTCTTAGCTTGTCTCTTACTTCTGCTGTCCCAGTTTTAGCCTTTAAATGTCATGATTTACAATGCTATCAAGGTTTTTGTTTCCCATGGTTAAAAGTTATGCCTTTGCATGCAGTGTTGTTATTATTTTTAAATCTCAATCAATTAAGAACTTTCGCCCTTAAACAAATGTTTTGGTTTGCTGAAGATTTTGTGTTTACAGACGATGTAAGGATGTTTTTTCTTCAACTTCTTCAGTCACTCAAGAGCAGGGTGGGTTTTTGTAAGACTGTAAGTATTCCCAGATGATAAACTACTACTGCTCCAAAGCCAGAGCAGCTGTAACTGTTCTGTGTGTGGTGCTTCATCTAGACATTTTCTAGGCGTAAACCTGGAAACATTTGACATAAGCAACTTAAGAGAAGTAAGCACAGATAAGTGGAAGGATGTGAGTTTTTTCCTGGTGTTCCTGACTAACGTAGGGGTCTCCAGGATCACTGAGTCTTGTCTGTAGCTTCCCTTGCATCAAATAACTGTGTCATACAGGCCCTTTCAAGGGTTTATTATGCTTCATCTTAATTATGTATTTTCCTGCAGCATGTATGTTGTTTGTGGAGGTAAAATATTGTTACTAATTCTCCTCATGTTTAAATTGTGTAGCTCACCTACAGTTCTTGCTTACATGTAAAGAGGCANGACTGAGTAGTGGAGCTAGCTCACTTACAACTAATACATTCTCTGAAGGATTATCCTTTGGGACCCTTTGTAGGCTTGTTTTCTGGGTGGTTCCTCACAAAAGAGTGTGAACTGAGGTGAATCTTGGGAGTATAGGCTTCCCCATGTTGAGTGGACCTTAAACATGAATTTGGGTGACTCTGAGATGGTCAAAGAATCTGTGAGCTGACCAGCTCTGCTGGTTAGGATACTAGCAAGAAGATAGCCTTAACTCCTTTGGTTTTCAATCTCAGGAGGTGTGTTATTGAGGAAAAAAGGAGTAATAGGGTGTTAGCTGACTTGGCAGAATGGAGATCCCAAAGTTTTCACCCAAATGTTTCATTTGCTGTGCTGGAAATTCTCCTGGGCCCTGTCAGCAGGAAAGGCTGCCTCACAGCATTACTTAAGCATTCAAATGGAAGTAATTATGTTTTCATGATTTCTAAATTAGTTCAGCAAAATTATCTATAACTTTCACAAGGGAAATGCTTTTTATTATGTCAACAAAATTTTTATATGTTGGGTAAAAATTTGTTTAGCTGTTCCTTTCTTTCAGCTAGCTTCCATTAAGTATTTCTTCTGTTACATGATACTATTTTCATGTTTATATTAATTTTTAGTTTCTTGGTAATTAAAAGCTGTGCTTTAGTATTTTAAAATGCCTTTAACACTGGAAAAACGTTGGATAGAACTAGAAGCTTGTCAGTGAATAGGATTCATTAGTGTTTTATCTTATGTATAACTGGTCTTGCTGTTCATGGCTTTTCATCTGCAGAAAGTTATTTTACTACAAAACAAACTTGCTCCTATGTGCTGTTTAATCTTAACCAATTCCAGTATAAGTACTAGGTTCAAGTATATCTGGAGTCACCCTTCTATGCTTTTACAAAAATTAAAATGAATCAATATAGGAGATGTGTATGTAGTAGGAAAAAAAAAAAAATTTAAAATGTTTTCTTTTTATATTCTTATGAAAGACTTTAAGGCTTTATATCTGGTGAGGTTAATATAACTCATATCTGGTGAGGTTAATTAATATAACTGCACTGCTTCTTTTGGTTCTAAGTAATTTATTCTTCATTTGTTTTATTCACAAGTTGAATAGAAATTATGTGGGAGGTGCCAAAAATAGATCAAAATGCACACCGTCAGGATTATGCATACTGGAACAGTGAGGAAAGAGCAAGCAAAAAAGTTTCCAGTAATTCTGGACTCTACTTGAAGTTTGTTGTGTTTTGTTTTTTTTTTTTTTAAATACTGCTATTTATCACAGACATGATACCTTCTGTTTGCTTACAGCTCTCTCATACACCTTTCCACCAAGTGTTGGAATTGATCTATTTACAAGTTTGATTTCAGATAATTAAGCTAGTAGAAGCCCTCCTACAGCTGAACAAAAATGTGTTGCAAGTTGAATGCTCTGTGGAAATTGCAAGATCTGACTACTTTTTTTTTTTTTTTCTATTTCCATCTCAAATTCCTTTTCAGCTCTCTCTAATGATGTGTATTAAAGCCTAGCAGGAAAAAATAGTCAGTGAAACACTACATTTCTGTTGTAACTAAACCTTTTAATACTCACTTTTATCTAATTGTTGTATGGATGTCTGCCTCGTATATATGATGGTCTGACAGGACTGCTGTCAAAACTGTGGGAGATTCTTGCCTTCTTCAGTACCGCAAGTAGTCAGAGCTATTCAAGCAGAGGAAGGACAAGGAAGGTCTCAAACTGTACTGAAAATACCCTGCTTGGTGACGGTGGTATATAGTTCACAAGAAAACAGCTTTTACAAAACCTAGGGAGAATTACGTTCTGGGGGTAGGCTTTGGGCTACAGAGTTGTTCTCCCTCTTTCCTGACTGCGTTTTGTCCTTAATTGACTAGGTATGCTTTGGGAATGCTTATTTTGATCAGTGCCTCAAATGAGCTAATAATGAGGATACCTAAATTTTTGGATCTTCACAACAGTTAAAAATTCAGTGGGGCCAGTCCTTGAGATGTACATTTTGTATATTCCTGAAAGTGCAGTCTTAGTCTTCATGGTGATTACAAGATGCAATATTAGGCCTGTGTAGGACTCTGAAGGTTTGAGTATTTCTTAAGCATTAATCATCAGCAACTAAATCCCTTTAGGGGTCTCTGCTGTAATAATTACTACTTTTTTCCATTGCATTCAAATACTGTTGAGTATTTAAGTTGTTCACAAACATTTATTTCTGGAGTAATGTTAGGTGAAGAGTGATTATAATTATCTGCATTTTAGAGCTGGGATGCTAAAACAAAGTATGTGCTACTTTGCAGTGCCTGACACAAAATAACTAGAATTTTTTTTTCTCTCTTTTGCTGTGTGTTGCTTGTCATACACTTAACTTTCAACCTTGGAGCCCTTTAGAGGGGTCAGCAAGCATATAGATAAGGGTGATCTGATTGATACAGGCTAGTTAGGTTTCCAAAAGGCTTTTGACCGTGTCCCTGTACAAAAGCTTGTAGTGAAGCTAAGCTGCCATTCTATGAGAAGAAAGATACTTCCATAGATAGATAAGTGTTTAAGAGGAAAAAGAGAAGGTAGGCATAAATTGACAATAAGCCCAGAAATAGTCACTAAGGCATCCTATAGAAATTTGTGTTTTTCAGCATGTTCATAAGGGACCGACCAGAGTCGGGGCCAGAGAACAGTGCAAAGACAAAAGTTTGTAGGTGAAAGCTACTTTGGAATAGTAAGGACAATATATGGTTGTGAGGACCTGTAGGAGGACCATCAGAATAGCACCAACTGTGGGTGACTGGGCAGTAAAACGGCAGGCACATTTTAGTGTAGATAAAGAGATATAAAATAATGCACACTGCATAAAATCTCAGTTTCACACACAGAACGATGGATTCGGAGCTTGCCATTGTCACTCTGCAGCAAGATCGTGGGGTTCATAAAAATGTCAGCTTAGAGCCCGGCGATGGTCAAAAAAAGCAAGTGAAATGTTAAGAATGGTTAAGGAAGTTCAGTATAAATTAGATAATGATATTATGCTGTTGTATAAATTATGACTCACCCACATCTTGATTACTGTGTGCCAGCTCTGCCCTCGTTATCTTCAAAGAATATAGCACAGTCAGAAAGAGCTTTAGAGAAGGATGAGAAGGATAATCAAAGAAAAGGGAATGGTTTCTATACGAGATTGAATAATCTGGGACTCTTCACATTTGAGACAAAATTCCTTGGGGACATATAATAGAGGTCTACAAAGTTGTGAATAATATAGCAGGATGATTGGGATCAATTTGTCACTGATTTGGGAATTAAAGGAAGCCAGATACAAACCAGACAAATGGAAATGGCTCTTAATGCTGTCAGTAGTAAACCCATGGATTTTCCCAAATGATACTGTGTTCACTAAAAGCTTGCATGGTTTTAGGGGGAAAATGGACCAATATATGGACAAGAGATGCATTAGGGATGGCTAAATACGTAGGAGCGTGTCCACTTCAGGGAGTTCTGATGCTGTATCTTCATTTGCATCTGAATGCAGGCACTTCATAAACAAGGACATGCCATTTTATTTGGAGAAGTAAGTAATAGAGTATCACCTTGGAACTGTGTAGAAAATTCAGGGATCAAATCTAATTCCCTTGAGTAGCATTTGAATTACCTGAGCTATTCAGCATTTCCCATTCTCATTCATTGTGGTGATGCTGGTACAAACGAGACAGGATAGCTGTCTCCACAGCCCTGCTCTGTGCAAGCCCGATTCATCCCCCGAAAACAGTCTCTCCTCTCCATTAAAGGAAATGAGCATCTCTCAGAAGTGCACTAGATGAGCATGCAATTAAATTGCAATAAGTGGAAGGACATTTATAGTTGCAGAGGCAACTAATGTTTTCTGGCTAGAGTGATAATCTGAATTATTTTTCAGCTAAAATGAAAGTGTTTAAGCTATTCTTTCTAGGACAGTAAACTGAACAGCAGTGCAGACTAAGTGCAGGATTCACTCCCAAAGCACTGATGTCTTATTAGGATAAACCTTCTCTGGTGAAAGGAGTAGCTCAACAGTCTGGTTTTCCTCAAGTAGTGTGTACGTATGTGAGGAAAAGAACAACCTCAAGTTCTGGTCTGACTTGTCAGCATTTTAAATTGCTGTTTTCACCTATATGTGCAATTCCCTTTTTCCATTTCCCATTTTAAATATGAACAGATGTTATCAAATTAAAGCCTGATAAGAATTTTTTAACTGAGCTGCACCTTTTGCTATATAGTGTCTATAGTTATGAAAGTTTCATAGCTGTATTTATATCAATTATGAATGTAAATAAAAAAAGTAATTTAGCACTGTATATATGAAATCTCAGCTCTCTAATATCTCTGTCTTTTTAATCACTTCATTTTTCCTTTACTTACCTCATAAACATTACTTCCTGTAACATTTTGTAGGCTTCTTGCATTTCTGTATTTCTTAATGTTCTTTGTTTTGTTGCGTTGGGTTTTCTTCTTCTGATGGATCTTCATGTCTTAATCTTACTCTTTCCTGTGAACTTCTCTTTTTTTTCAATAACTTCCTGGTCTTGGAGGGTGGGGATTAATTAAATTAATGTGGAAGAGGTAGAAAAAACCAAGTAAATTCATTCCCAGCTCTGTCCCAAGAAAGGTAACTTTCTCTTCTCTGCCCTCAGTGTAGGAAGGTGTCAACATACAGGGGAAGGACACACTTACATGAGGCCAAGCTTCCCTGGGAACTAGGTCTAAGTTAATTCCAAATGAATTAATAACAAGCCAGTTCAGAGCGAGGAGTAAATTTAGTCCAGTTCTTAACAATGACGCTCAAATTTCTTAACTGGACTTGTAGAAACAAAGTGCTTTCAGAGTTGGTGTATGTAGTAGAACTGTATTGTGTTGTAAAGAAATTGGTCTGTCAGAAGGACTTTAAATATTATATTTATTTCTTTGTCTTCCATGCTGTACAACCATTTAAAAAAAGAAAAAAAAGAGGATTAATCCAAATTATTAAAGTATTGAAGATATTCATGTTGATGTTCCTGACTGGGAACAAGTGCCAGCTCTCTGAAGATGCCTGAGGAGCTGGTGGACACTGTCAAATTGTGCTCTGATCAGAGAGGTCATTGGACAGGGAGTGAAAGTTGGACCCCCAGACACTAAATTCCTTTCTATCAAGCTGTTGTTGGCCAAGTCAAGAGGACGTGGCAGCGAACGAAGTCGTTTCTGCAACTTAATTGTATTGGGGTGCAAATAAAACAAAGAAAAAAAAAAAAAAAGTGGAGAGAAGTGCAGCCAGAACCTCAGCAAGAACTTCTGGAGAAGTTGGAAGAGGGATTGTAGCCTGGTGCTGTCAAAGTATATGTGCCCCACCAGGCTTCCTCTTTCTGCAGTCCAAGCACAAGTTGGGGGACCCTGTAAACCACATCATGAGCATGCCCATATCTACCTTTCCTTGGAAGTTTTCCTTATTTTTCCCCCTTTAAGGTTGTGGAATTAGTTCTGGGTATAAAGAGGCCACCTGGGGTCCATGCCTCCTTTGGTGGGAAGATAAATTGCACTTCATGTCTGGGTGGGATGTAAGGGTGAGGAAATATAGTGAGTACAGCATAAGCACACAGAAGTGTCCTGGTGCAGCATTCAGAGCCAAGTTGCATAAATGCCAGGTATCTTGCCAAAGAGGGTAGTTTTTGTGAATGAGAGGTCCAGAAGGAGTTCCGGAGGTAGATGGGAGCTGCTTGCTCCCAGGACTCCCTTGAGACTGAAGGGTGCGGTGGTCATTACTTCCTAGCAAGGTGCCATGCAGATCCTCCAGTAAGATGACCTGAGAAAGGTGCTTGATGGGGTCAGCATTCTCCCACTCACCTGCAGGGTACGTTGGGTTGTTAATCCATTGCCTTTGCTGCTCCCTTACATTGTCCCTAAGAATGAGAGATGTAAACTACTTGAAAAGGTTGCGTATAGAGCAGCTGGCTTGCTCTAAGCCTGTCTTGCACAGAAGACCCCAACAGATACTTATTTTGGGCAATCACGACTGCAAGTTTATATAATATCACTTGACTCAATCTTTACTGGTGTGCTTGCCTCTTTCATATCTTCCTTTTAGTTTAGACATTCATGCTTCATCCTTTTTTTTTTTCCTTCTAATTATTTTCCTTTTACTTTCACCATATTCTACTTTTTTTCTTTCTTTCTTTTTTTTCTTCATACAAGGAAGCATGAAGCAGAACAATAAATTTGTTCTGGTCAGTTGGCGTTGTTTTGCTACATCTGTAGCAAAAGACAGCTCTGTGCTCTGGAGCAGTCCAAGAGCAATTCTTTGTTGTTACTGCCCGTTTGGGGTGGGACAAGAAGTTAGATGTGAAGACAATCTCTTCTTTTCCTTCACGCACAGCAATTTCCCCATTGCCTTGCAAGAATGAAGAATGAAGTTAACGACTACTACATAAATCTCATGCAACAGCTGTTCTTTTCATTGCCACTGGGGAGTGCTGCACTATTTTTGTACTGCTGTGTGTTTTCCTGTGCAATTACACTGCAGAAAGTTACAGGAGACTGTGGACTATACTGTGACCCCTGACAAGAATATAAATTTTGTTAAAATTGGTTGATCAGTTGTGTGCTGTGATGTCGAACCTGTCTGAAATTAATGGCATTTTTTCCAAATTGAATCATGTTTATACATTTAGTGGAGTGAAAGCGGTATGCCATTAATTGAGGTAATAAACACACTTTTCTGGTGTGCCATAAGCAGCAAATCCAAAGCAAGTCATGTATGTGAATGGTATGGAGCTGCAATACATTGAGTAATAAATATTCCATTCAGTCATCAAACCTTGTAGGAACTTCAACTAAATGAAAAAGGCAATGTGTCTTATATCTACACGCTTGCCACTGTGGGAATTCTGTAGAAATGAGTGTTGTAAACATTTTTTTTTCTTTCATTTTGACAGGTAATATTTGAAGCTGAAGTCTCAGATGGGAGAAATGGCTACATTGCCATTGATGACATCCAGGTTCTGAGTTACCCTTGTGGTAAGTAATGATTAAGAGCTGCATTTTTCTCCGTCTTTTCAGGATGTATCTGATATTGCTGTAGACTGGTGAGTTTTTCATCACTTGATCACTGATGTTCTTCATTCTTTCAATAGTATTTTTGTTGCAGCTTCCGGGGGAAAATGTAGTGTTGCAATAGTGATTTACCTGGGTAAAATCTTTGTCTGCCAGAAGTAAAGTATACAGGGATACAAAAGCAGAAATTCTTCAGTGTCTTTTTAGCCATACCATAGTTGGTGTGCATAATCAAAATGGGTTTTAATGTTAATGTGTATACTCACTGATTAAAGAAAACTGAGTTGGCAGATGCATGTAGGAGGTTTATCAAATTTCATGCCCTTGTTTGTTTTTTCTTTTGGTTTTTNTTTTTTTTTTTTTTTTTTTTTTTTTTTTTGGGGTTGTTCCCCCCCCCCCCCCCCAATAGACACAACAGATTTAATTAAAAAAAAAAAAAAAAAAAATGCTTCTGGCTATTGAGCTACTGAAGGATTGGGTTTTGTTGTTTTGTTTTTGTGGACAGACTTCAGGCATTTATGTTTGNGCTTTCTGAAATGATCAAGATATAACAACTCCCTCCCCCAAATTTGCAAAACAATGCCAAGTAATAAAGTTGCAATGGCAACCTCAGGTTTTCTTTTCTTCTACCCCAAATTTGTTAAGACCATAGCTCTCAGGGGCTACCAAGCTTACAGGGTATTTGAGTGGGTTACCTCTTTATATTTTAGCCAGCCCAGCTATCAAATGTCTGTAGTCAGCAAAGCTCTGCTCAGATTCAGTATCTGGCTTTCATTTTTTTCTTCTGGCTTTTTTTTTTTTTTCCTTTGAGGGGGG
>WAAD01003078.1:246417-277303 GCA_013389945.1 Fregata magnificens
GGCACTTGGTTACAGCCATGATGGCAGATTATCCGCATGATATGGTATTCAGATAAGCTCTTTTTTGTTACTGTTTAAACCCTGTTTGTTCCAATTTGCTGTTTTTTTCCTGTGTGTTGGGTTTTTTTAGTAAGCACAAAGAAATAACAGTTCAGCTACTGTTTTCATTATAAGTCCTTGAGAAAGGGATGGGTGGGAGCTGTGTAACATACCCATTCCTCAAATGTGTCTGTCGGCTTTCTTACGTCTAATAAATCCTTCAGGTGGTTGTGCCACTGAGCTTTCCTAGGGGCTTTGTCGGTGCGGGAAATAGATTTGTCAGCTCCTGAAATACTATGTTTAATGGCACAAATGATTTGGTTTAATAAAACAACAGAGCTCTGAGCTACATTGCAAATAATCTGAATAGTATCTCTCTATTTGCCTGAGCAGTATCCTGATAATTGGGTTTTTCTCAGTATGATGGGTTTCATACAACTGAAAGTCTTTGGGATAATTTTTGTAAAGTGCTGTTGACATTTTGGCATTTGATCTCCTTCTCTTGGCTTTGATTTTTAAGACTTTATTATAACTGATGTATAACATAAAGTTAGTAGAATCACCAGGGGAGAAGGGAAAGGACTGAAAGCACTCTTTCTTCTCCAACAGAGATGAAACAAATCATTTTCTCTCTTCCGTTTCTGTTTTTTAGCCAAAAGTTGTTACAATATGCATCTTCAGGGAGACAATAATGTTGGTGGCACCTTTTTTAGAAATGAGCGTTATTTGTAATTTTTGTTTCCCCCCTCTGCAGATAAATCTCCACATTTCTTGAGGCTGGGGGATGTAGAGGTCAATGCAGGGCAGAATGCTACATTTCAATGCATTGCTACGGGGAGAGATGCAGTGAATAACAAGTTATGGCTCCAGGTAAGGCCAACTCATGCAAATCTATTTGGCTAGAGGACAAGCTGCTTTCTAGAGGTGAAATATTTAAATTCCTAAGACTTTTTTCCTTCTGTGTGTAAAATATTTAGTTTAAATACAATGTTATCTCTGTTAAACGGAGAAACTTGTAGTCGATTTTGTAATGTTAAAAAGCTTGCATTAAAAATTAGAACAACTGGTATGGACAGTGGAGGTCTATGGACCGTTGGACTTTAAAGCATTGTGGGCCTTCTCTTGTTGTAAATCAGCTCCTCTGTATCAAAATTTATTGTCATTAAATGCAGATAACTGGCATTTGGGATCTAGTAAAACACAGATGTAACAGAGCTGTCAAAAATTTTGAGGATTATTTTATCATATGCATTACAGCTAATTCTTTGTCCAAGCAGGTGGCTGGAGGGATGTGGCTGTGCTTCTGTGTGCATATCAGTTTTACTCAGCAGCATATTTAATGGCACAACATAAAAGGACTGTTGCATGTCCTTTTTCTCTGTCTCTAATAGCAGGGACTTCAACTTTTATCTGTGTGTAATTGTGAGTAGTGTGTATGTTAGAATCTAAGAGATGACTAAAAGCAGAAAATATCCCTTCTCACTAAAAAACAAGAGAAAAGAAGAAACGAACACCACCATCCCCCTAAAACAACCGCTTTGCTTTGTGGTGTGGGAATGGGGTTACTTACAGTTAAGACCACCAGTTAAGTAGAAGTATGGCAAAGTTTCATAGTTGCTCCTTAAATTAAATTTTGCCACTTAATAAGGATTAAAAAATCATTTTAGTTGTATGTGTACCTTTATGCTTATGCTTTAGTTTATACATAAAGCTTAAGCACCAACACTCCTTTGGAATGGTTTCTAAATATGCCCTTTAAAACTTTATTTTTTCTAAATGTGTATTTCTGTATATTTTCAGAAATGTAAAGCATATACTTTTTGGGAAACATTGTACTTTGAAATGAACTATAATCAGAACTTTAAAATATCTTTTTTTTTTTTTTTTTTTTTTTTTTTAATATAANCAAGCATTGTACTTGGAAATGAACTATAATCAGTTACTTCAATCTGTTTGATTTTCCTTTTAATAGAGTGGAGCTGACAAACCTTGAGTAACAGTTACATATAGGCATGTGATAAACTTAAAATTTTAAAGAGATTTTTTTTTTAATAGATAGAATGAGATTAGCCAAAATCCGATATGCAAAATGTATTACTGGACAAATATGCCACAATATTAAAAAAGGAACACAAGTCTAGCAGTAACTGCATTGCATTTAGTGAAAAGGTATCATAGCAGTAGGAATGATGTCTTTGACTAGTAACTTGTTTAAATTGAGCAAACATATAATGTATTCATTGAGGAAGAGGAGTTTGATTTCAGAGACTTGCCAAATAGAGCACTCAAAGCACACAAAATGAAATTGAGCTGGTCTTTGCTATATCAAAGGCACGACTATAGCAATAGGAGCATACCAGCAAACCCATGAAGCACCACCTTCAGTTGATCAGTGGTCATAAAGGCCTGATGGAGACAGCCAGCTGGAAATCTTCCCTATCGCTCACTCCTCAGAGTCAGATAACTCTGACAGATTATCCTTTCTAACTTTCACTCCCCTGAGAAGCCCAGTTAGCAGCCAGAACAACTCAGGAAACATATGTTTTGTCCCTCCATATACTTCAAGGGTGGTGTTTGTTTTGGTTTGGGTTTTTTGGGGGGTTGTGTGTGTGTGCGTGTGTGTGTTTATGACAGATGCAGTAGTTTCCCATGGTTCGAAAGATAAGGTGCCTTTGAGGTTATAACTCTTTTTGCTTGTGCTTATGAAGTGCTTTGATATTCTTGAAGATACCTTGCTACTAAAATTATATACTTGAACTTCTGTTGCCCTTCTTCTTTTCCCTTAAATAGTGCCAAATTTTGACCAACTTGCAGGTGACCCATTTTTTTCTTCCTCCCTCATCATTCCACCCCTCCATCCTACTTGCCCAAAATAAGCGTGAATCAGCAGCTTTTCCTCTCTGAATTATCTTCCTTAGATAACACAGCAAGTTACTGCTGTTGCGCGCATCTAACAGTGAATTTATTCCTTTTCCTTAAAACCTGGGGTGGATATGTATGGGCCTCATGGGGCTCCGGAGTGTGACTTGGAACAGGTTCACTTTAACCTTTGACCAAACCAGAGATTCATAAAGCCCGAATATCCAGGAAGGAAGAATCGGCAGATCAAATCAAATGCCTAAGTAATTGTTTTTGAGAGCCCTGAGCTGAAACATTCCGGGAATGTATTTTTCTCATAACAAGAAAGGCCATTGAAAAAAAAAAAAAAAAAAAAAAACAAAACAGTGCAAAAATGAAAAATTAAGCAGGGGGTGGTGGGGAAGAAGACACTTTCTGAGTACACTATGTTAGAGAAAATAGCTTTTGGTCATGTCCTTATTGAAAAAGAAAAAATATTTCCTTGGGGGGAAAAAAAAAAAAAAAAAAAAGGAAACAATTTGCTATTAAAACACATTCTTTGATAAGTAAAGATCTGAGGTGCAATCTGGGACACTAGGGCTTTTTGTATCTGAAATGATCTAAGATCTCCTTTGCTTGCATTGAAATAATAGAGATGTGCAGGCACAGATTTCCAGTTACCAGTGCTCTCTGGCTCTCCCAGCACTCTGTTTCAGAGAGGGGCTAAAGTAAATTCAGCAGCAGGAGAAAAAAAAATAGCAGCCACCCTGCTCTGTGTTTAGAGTCATGTTGTCCCTGGGTGCAGTCCCACAGCTGCTTCAGCCAGGCTTGGTCTGAGCTACCGCAGTCTTGGCTTCGCCCTCCTCATCCCTCTTTGCACTGATGCTGGAGCTTTTGGAGCTTGCCAGTAAGTCAGTTCAGGAAAATGATCTGGTTGAAAAAGATTTTTTGGGCCAAATTGGACTTTTGTTGTTCTTGGGGGTGAGGTGGACTGTTTGTTTTGGTTTGGTTTTTTTAAACTATTTTTAAATTTTTTTTAGCTTCATTCATGTCTGAATTACCTATATAAATAGTGCCAGCAGGTGGAAAAAGATGGGGAAGTTTGGTTAGAAGCAAGGAAGAGGGACGCATTATAACAACCTGAACGGAAGTAAAAGTGGATCTTGGTAGCATGTCTCATTGTAGTGTCCTATGGAAACTTAAATTCAAAAAGCTCTGATCACATACTAGATGATCTGTGTGTGTGCACGTTTCCATGCTTATGTTTTTTTTTTTTTATCTGTCATATAAACATTTCAGACAAATAGGAATTAACATTGAACTGAACTTCTCCTGACTTTCATGGCTGTGGATTCTGCTCTTGTTTGTTTGGTTTTAGATTGCATGTTGTCCCCTTTCATACCCCTTCCCTCCCACCCCTGTGTTTTGCAGCCCCATTGGACCAAGGTCTGGGACAGTCAGAGCTCTGGCATTGAAAGATAAGCAGTAAAGGTAACAGAAGTCTTTAAAAGGTGCAGCTGCGTTAATATGAAACAAATATTTGCACAGATAAAGAGATTTAACTGGTTGAACGAGATGATCTGAAACACACCTTTTGTGACAGTGTGAATAGCAGGTGTGGGAGTGGGACAGAAATGCAGCTGTCAAATTTTTTTGTTCTTCACCTTTTCAACCTAATCTAATATCAAATCTATTACAGTTGTGAGCTGAAGAATTCTCTTTATGACCTGCAATTATTAGCAAATTCTGAAAGAGTTTCAAAGGCCTTAGTTTTTGCTTAAAGGGAGCATGATGTTGTTTCTGAGATACATTCAGTCTTGGCGTGTATTATCTTTTTTGCCTGCCATTCCCTTCTGAATGTAGTGCTGNGGGTTGTGTGACAGGAGTCCCAAAACCAAGGTGGTAACCTAGCTTTTCCGCTTGTTATGCTTTGGTATGCTCTGTCTTAAAAGCTTTAGAAGTTAGCAGAAGTTCTTGCTGAAAAGTTCTTTCCTGTAGGAGATGAATATAAGTGTGTGTGTGTGTGTATGTGTAATCTTAAAAGACTGCATACAGCATGTACAGACATCATAACTGATCAGTTGCCCACTTCTGCTGATTTTCTTTTTTCTAAAGCCTATGAATTGTCTTTCTTTCAAAAGACACTTAAAGAATAAGGATTCTTTCATTTATTAACGTTTGCACCTTGCTGCTTTGTTTGCATTGATTTGCTGAATTAGTATCTATAGGGCCACCTTTTTATTCTATTCCCCCCGCCGCGTGAAATGCCATGCATTCCAGTGGAGTTATGTCAATGAATAACCTTGCAAACAAGAGTCACTTCTGCACGTTAATCCTGTGCTCGGGATGGATACATGTTAAGTATTAAATAGTTGAAAGAATAGCGCACACAGGGCATTCTAAACATGAAAATGCAGGGGTGGGGTGGGGTGTAATGGGGGGGCTGTTTGCCCATTTGACTGGGAGATTTCTGTGTGGAGAAAGCTTCCAAGGTTTTAAGCTTCGTTTCTTTACTGAGACATTGGAGAAATAGAATCGGCTGAATAGAATAAATGACATTTGGCTACACAAAAGACTCCGGAAAGCAGTGTACGTATTGTCCAGCATTTGTTCTGTGGATCTAATTGGGATATCAGACCAATAGGGTTTTTTGCATAATCGGGCTGTATTTAACGTCTGGGAACAATTGTGGCTCCCAGAAGCCCAATACGATCTTCAGTGTCTTATCGATGTCCGGTTTAACTGGACACTCGCACAGTGCGGAGAATAGAGCTTTTTGCTAGAACATCTGTTAAACCATATGTCTTGGCACCTGGTTCAGATGGCGATAACTGCAGCACTAATGAGTCCATCCATCATTGCTGAGCTTTGCATTAACATAGCGTTGGATTAGGGAAAGCGGCTTGTTCTGGCTTTGCAGTCGGATGTGTTTTGCCACGGTCTGCGGTGATACCATTTGCTTTGGCGAATCTGAAATTCAAAGGGGGTACTGCATGCGTTTAAAAGTTGAATACGTGCCTGGTAATCCTGTGCAGATTGCCATCAGAGTGGTGGCGAGCGGGCCAATCTGTCAGCAAAAGCTGTGGGTGCTGGCTAACCGCCGCTCCACTTGGGCTGCCAAGGCTGGCAAGGCAGCCCCACTCTCGCCCGTGGAGAGGCTCATCAGCGTTAATGTGGTCTGATGCAGCCCCTTTCTCCGCCAGAGGAAAATGTCCTTCCTTGTGGAATAACAGATAATTAAAGCTATTGCCTGAGAGTAATAATTGAAAAAGTGAAATTAAAAAGCATTATGCAAAATAAAATGCAAATTGCTGTAAAAACAATGGAGTCGGTCTGACCTCGCAGCGGTACCGTTACCGAAGGATGAACGAGCGTCTGCATGGTTGTCTGTTCGGGCTCAAACAACTGGCTGTATCCTGCTCCCTTTCTTGAGGAAACTGCCATAACCCTTAATGCCCTGTTTACCAGCATCTTGGGGTTTGGTGCTGGTTGCCACAGAAAGTGATTTGATATTTAGCATTTGTTTTTCTTGCTAGATACTGTGTATGCGTGCTGTTTAACGAGTCTTTGGAGTGGGCACATACAGATGGTATCCTGTGATGATGCATTTGGGCACATCGTTGTGCAGGACCAATATAGTATTTCAGGAATTTAGACTGGAGAATGTATACAAGAACCCGTGCTTCTAGCAGGGGATTGAGGGACACAACATTGACTGTTTTGTTTTGTTTTTTTGAAAGGACAGTATCTCCTCTCAGAGAAAAGGGGTCGTGCCATGTAATTCCTCTCTTCCCACTGTACCCAGAAGGTGAAGGCGTGGATCAGTATTCGACAGGAGGGTTTGAAAACAGGCCGTGGGCCTTCGGGGTAAACTGTTTAGCTGCAGTCAAGTGTTGGGAGGCTTGCTTGCCGTCTCAAAGAAAGTGTATCTATAATAGGAGGGTCATGTCCAGTTTAACTTTGTTTCATGTAGTTTGCATAAGTTTACTTCTTTGAATTTTCCTAATGTAACTTTGCATTTTGAGATCCCATTGCATTTTCATACAGTTAATTACCTGAGTAAGGTACTGGTTCTTTAGTTTGATGATAAAACATTTGCTGTTACAGTGCACCTGCCTGTTCACCATTTTCATAACATT
The DNA here is from genome assembly GCA_013389945.1 of Fregata magnificens. Lineage (NCBI taxonomy): Eukaryota > Metazoa > Chordata > Aves > Suliformes > Fregatidae > Fregata > Fregata magnificens. The sequence goes on from WAAD01003078.1 coordinate 253,434, forward strand.
TGAAGAATGTCTTTTGTTGGTTTGCACAAATTTTATGACTCCTGAAAGTTAAGGGGAAGTGAGTACACTCCAAATGTTAGAGAGCCTTTGTGGTTTTGCTTTTTCTTTCATGGGGCCCAAAGGAAGTTCAGAGAAGGTGCCTTGTTAGCACCCGCAGGGTTTCAGCTGGGGAACTGTGATAGAGATTTTTGGTCCCCTTTTTGCTACTAGTTAACTGTCAAGTTTGATGCTTTTTGCTGTTGAACTGAAAGAAGTTGGTCAGGCCTGCTTGTCCTAAGAAGGAGTTGAAGCTAGGATGTTGTGTGTAGGCTATGGGAGGAGACACCTATTGGTTCGCTCTCCTCCCCGGGTGGCAGGAGAGGTGGGTGAACCTCTGAGGAGCCCTGGGGAGACGGCAGATTTTTGGATCATCAGCACCATGTGCCCAAAACAAGTGCTAATTTGTAACGGTAAATATTACTGTCTGTTGATAGCAAACCTTTTTTTCTCAGGCAGTAAAATGCCACTCAAGTCTACATCATCTTACCTGTATCATGATTACTGACAGTGGCCAAGCAGCATATAAGTTCTTTTTCTGTAGCGCTTCAGGCTTGCACGGAAACTTCACTTCCGTCATTTTTCTCATCGTTGGTTGCTTTTACTTATGGAAGAGATGTTCTTGAAAGTGAGCAACAGAATAGGGAAGCATAGAGGACAGGGCTCATCTTTTGCAGTGGCTTGTCTATTTTACCTGCACTTTCACCTCATCATATTTATATTCTGTGATATATGTTCTGGTTTTCCAAACATTTTTTTCAAAGGTGTACGAAAAGCTGCCATGAAGTGATATATCAAGCTGCTTGTAAATGTCTTGACTTGTAGTTTATTCTGTATCACACACTGCTGACTCTGTCACAGTTATAAAGAATATTCACTAATGAAAAACACAGTGTTCGTAACTTCATATTTGATAGTCTCCTTCTAACTTGTTTGTTTCACAAAGGGTGGTTTTTTTTTTTTCCCCCACCCCCTGTCTTTTCACTCTATATTCACTTTTGATGCTATCTATGTCATTTAATCCCGAATGAACCATTCTCCCTCTCTCCCTCCCCAATTTATCGGCTTCTTGGATAAATATGGCAGTTCTCCCTAGATGCCCGGTCATCTTAGGTTTCAGCAACATGAAATACCGTAATCCTCCTGGTTTTAATTTAATTCTGCCCCACTTAACTAAGTCCTCCAGCCTGTGTAGCTACCAGTCATTTAGTTTACAGGGCAGCCCTTGGGTTTGTCATCCCTGTAGGTCTTCCCCAGGGACACTTCTGCTCCCGCAGCTGCTGGAGCGTCAGGCGCTGGGGGGGCTGTGCTGCTGCGGGGGCCTGTGCCCGCCGTGGTGCCGGGGGGCAGCTCACTGACCACCTGTAACACCGGGCGCCGCCTTCTCCTGCTGTTTTGTAGTTTACAGCTAGACCAGCCGCGGTGGAAGTTTGGTCACTCAGTGCAGTCCTGGCAGTATTTCCTCAGCCAGCCAGTGGCTTAAACCCATATAAATCAGACATGTGAAATTAAGGTAATATTTATAAAAACATATATTGTTATAAATTCCTTGACTGTTGAGTTCTGTGAGTCTTGTCTGTTAACGCGTGCGTTCAGGTTGTCTCCTCTTCAGTGGTGTGATGTGCGGTAGGTAGCCTAACACCCCAGGCCCTAGTTTCCTTAAATAGCTGCAGCACTTAATGAATTACAGAAGAATAAGAGCAGCTGGTATACTTGGCTGCTTTTAGAAAAGGGTGAAATCGTCTGCTGAGAAGTGTTTGAGGAACTGTCTTGTGTGATGTTGGTCTTCAGTAGTGGGTGTTTTTGCAGATTTTTTTCCTTCGTTGTCTTCTCCTAACCAATCGGATTTTTTGTTTAGAGCTGCAGGATGAATACCTTAGTTCAGCATGCTCTGCTCAAGGTGATGCAGGTCTCTAATCACTGTGTTGAGAATTCGTATTTCTGTGAATTATGCCTTTTTTAAAAAAAATCAACACCACTGCATTCAAGAACTATAGCTTTCTGACAAGCTTCTTTATTTTTTTTAAATATAGGTTTGTTTTTTTTTTTTTTTTGGTGGCACGTGTTAGATTAGGTTCAACATCAAAGGCTTTAAAATGTCCAGAGAAAGCGAGTGTCATTTTTATTTGTGTAGTGGAATGGCCAGGGACACTGTAGTATGAATTTTGCTATTTTGCCTCTGGTGGATTTTATTACAATAAAATAAATTAGGATTGCCACCTCTGAAGGGCCAGGTGGCTCTCAACTAGATTATTTCATGAGAATCCTTGCTTTCTTCGGTAGGAGGTTCAGTGCAGCGCGAGAGAAATTGAGCTACTTCAAAGTGGACAAGTTTTTGAGTAACAGCAGTGCATGTAACCAAGAGGTTTAAAGTAATCATGGATTTTTCTGTACTGCAGTGCAGCATGCAGGATAAAACTTGACTTGTCACATTTATTCAAGATCTTCTGTATATGTTTGCATGCGCAAAGCTGTGTTGCTTTTCCTGCTAACAAATGAATGCATAGTTCATTGGAAAGTAGAATCTTAGTCTGGTTTGCCGTGCATGTAGGGAGACCAGCGAGTTAAAGCAAGTTGTATTAATTTCCTACTAAAAAAAAAGTTTAACGGCATGCTTTCTTTTAAAAATTGATCAAATAAAAGAAATTGCTACTTCACCTTGTATACTAAGAAGATAGAACTATCTACGCATATTATTTAAGCTATAGTTCCAATTCATGTTCTGCTTGAAAAAAATTATTCATTAGGCTTAAATCACATATTTGTAACTAAAATTGACTGGAAAAAAAAAAATCCCACTTGTTCAGTCGTTTGCTCTCTTGTGAGTGGAGAAAAAATTAAAAATTTATTTATCATTTCTTATGGTAAATAGATGTCATGCTTTATTATGTTTCTAGTATCTTTAATAAGTTTTAAAGTCCCAAGAATATATTGAGACATTTGTGTAAAAGAATAAAATAAAAATAATAATAAAGAAATTTTTTTAGAAAGATAGCTTTTTCTCCATTTGGAAATTGTGTCCTAAATGCTGTAAAAGCGTGTGCTGTGTGTGCTGAAAAGTGCCAGACAGCTACGTGTAAGTAAAATTTAAAATGTATAGTTATTTGTGTTGTTTATTCCCCTCACGTTGTTTTATTTTTCAAAAACATCTTTTGGCAGAGATTGCGAATTATTGCTGGCATTCAAACTATCCACATTCAACCCTTTTCCTTCTTGCGAAAAATGACATTTCTCCCTTTACACAATGAGTAAAACTAGGAATGTTTTGGAGCACGTTATTTACAAATTCCCTTTTCCTCGGGGCAACAGAGGTATAATTCCCTGGGCTTCTGGGGGCATCCTTCCAGCCCTTCTGCTGTCTGGTGAAGTTTTGATTGCACCTTAGGGGACCGAGTTGTTTAGACAAAGTCTCAGCTTGCGCCCTGCTCCCCGCACAGATCCTGCCCTCTCCTCCGCTACCTGTGGCTGCGCAGTGAATCCGATCATGAGCTAATCCATTTGATGATTATAATATATGGGGAGGGAATATGTTTCCCGGGAAGGTGTTTTTTTTTTTTTTATTCCAGGTCAGTTTTCTGTATGAGCACAGAAATGAAGGCGAGGGAGCGAGCGATTGGGGGGCCAACTGAAGTGGGCACTGCTGCCAGAGTAACACCTATGTCACTGCAGCTGAAGTGTTGACATCTTCTGATCTCTGGAGGCATCTCGGCATCCAGCCGAGAGCCTGAGAAGGCAACCAGAGTGACTGTATTTATTAGCAGTGGAGCGGACTTATTTTAAGGTGTTTACACTAAGGAAGGCATGGGGATGTGTAAGGTTGAGCTGTCCAGGATGATAAAAATCACTGTTACGAAAAAAAAAAAAAAAAAAAAGAGTTCAGGAAAATTTAGAGGGAACATCGCCACAGAAAGTTATGGTATCTCGTTGCTGTTTAAACAAACAGGCAAAAACCACCACTTTTCAACATGAAAATTTGAGAGAGAAATACAGATAAGTTTTACATTTATTAGAAAGTTAGAAATGCACCTAAATTCTACCAATTAAGTAAGATGTTGGGGTTTAGATGCTTCTGGTTCCATTCAGGTTCTGGAAGATCCACTAAAATTTCATTTCATGTTTATTAAATGTTTGATTTCTTTCATGAGACAGAAAAGAGAAATTTAAGGCTAATTACTAATTTGCCTATGATTGTTTTTTAAGCTGAGTAGACTTTACTGTTGACTTTGTTTAAAATATAGATGATCTCATTTCATTGCCTGGGAAAAAAAAATTAATAAAATCATGTTCCTATCAAATTAAAAATAACCTTGAGTCATAGAGACTTATTTAAGGTCTTAATTTTGAATGCCTGAAATGCCAGAATTAAGGAGGTTTTTCCGCATGCTTATATTTCTTTTAATCAAGTGTTTATGGAGCATAGTACTTTGTGAAGCCTAGAGTTATGTTCACAAAAGGAGGAGGACTGCCTGGTGGTGACCTCTCCTAAATGAGCAATTCAGGGTTATCAAATCAGACAGCAAGGGACTGGAGGAACCAAGGATCGCACAGGGTACAGCCACTACCTATTAGTATAACTCCACATTAATTTTAAATTGAATTTTTAAAACCTAATTGAGCAGCATTTTCAAGCTCTGTTCAGTGTGAGCAGGACATAAATTGAAACAGTATGTACCACGAACCCTCTAATAAGCAGAGAGCACTGCTGCCTTTCTTTCCTCTCCTTTAAAATCAGTAGTAATGCCCTGACATTAAAAAGAAGAATTTAATTAACAGATCGTGGCAGTGCATCTGAACTCTGACTGGCTAATGGCTTACCGGTGTAAGGGATACGCGCTGAAATGAATGCAGGGTATTTTCTTTAACATCCATTTTTAAGTGAGAACTCTCTTCTGTTTGAACTTTTCATCATTTTAATGACGGAAAAATATTTTAATGGATAAGCTGTACATGAAGATAGAATTTGAAGATGTAATTGTGCAGTTGGATTCCTAAGAAACAAATCCTAATACAGAGAAATTTGAACAGCTACTCTAAGCCTTGTAAGATAAAGTGGTAGGAAATCACTGATGTAAATAGAAAAGAGAATCCTAGGTTTTGTTGTTGGAGTAGAACTGTAAAGCTTGTTAAATTTCGTTTTGATTAATTGCTCTGAAAGGGCATTAATATTTCATTTTAAGTAGGAGCCCAGTTCACTTTGTTTCTCTAACATGAAGCCTGCAGACCAGCTTAAGTAAGCAAGTTCTGCGCTTCGGAGGGTAAATTATTTTACACAGCAAGCTTGGATGTGCTTCTCTGCTGCAGACTGAGTGCTTGGCATTCAGATATAAAGCACTGGACTGAAGGAAGTTCTTCATTTTAGAAAACTCTCTGATATTTATTTTTCCCTTCACAGCAGAGCAAGAAAGACTGCATTACATGAATTACTTGTCAAGCCTGCTATCGTATAATTTTTTAAAAATGCCTTCTGTTTATTATATGCTGCTTGGTCATTTTAACAATTATATGGCAAGTTTGTGTTTAGTGGGGGAGCTTGACTTCCCTTTGCTGGCTGGCTGTGGTGTGATGATGAGAGCACGCGCTGTGGGAGGGCATGGGCAAACATGAGGGGAAGAAAGTACCATGAAGTTTGTTTACTTTGGTTACTTCAAGGCACCAGATCCAGGTTTTATATTAAGTGATGATTCTAGCCGAAACTGAGGGAGGGGTAAAAGCAGTTTGAAAATCCTGCTTTCGGGTTTAGCTTTGCTATCAGGAGAAGCCAGCTAACTGGAGGAGGAGGTGCACCTCCCACAAAATAATTTTACTGTCGCTTAAGCGGCACCGAAATAAAGCCTTTTAACATCACCCCTCATTTGTGTGATATTGGAATTTAATAATTTCATTGACCCTGATGTTCAATAAGGCCTTTCATTCTTAGGAGTCTTTGCAGGCATCAGCAAATTTCCTTAATTCTTCTTAACAGGAGGCAGATACTCGCAGAGCTGAGGGGGGAGCCGGGCGACTTGGCTGCGCTGCGGTGGATCCAGGTTTCCAAGTGTCCAACCTCCATTGCTTTTGCCCTGTGAACACCCTGTCAGATAGCATCCATGTGATAAGCAGGCTTTTGGTGGTTACGGGATGGTGACTGGTTTAGGGAAGAAGCATTGAGAGTACCTTTCGGAAATGTCTCATGCGCCATCTTCTTTTGGAGATCTGGTTTCACTCTTCACATCTCACTGTAGTTTCTGGCCCGGCCCTGCAGGCTGAGCTGAGCTTACCCTAGGGTAGCAGCTTCCTGCCGTTTCTGGTGTAATGGCAAGGAGGGTGGCCGGGGGGGAAAGTGGGTGATGTCTTCATGAAATGAGGAAGAGTCACACCAATAAACCTGCTGTTGATAAAGGTGATAGCATGGTCTTTGTAGTGGAATACCAGTGACTGAAATCTGCCAGGTTGGTATAAATGAACGTTTTCACCCAAGGCTTGCAGTGAAACATGGGGTGGGCACTTTGACTGCTGCAAGAAAGATGACAGAAGCTAAAATTCATCTGTTTAAACATATTAATAGTTACGATGAATACTTGTTTCAGTGAGTTTGAAGCAGTGCTGAACCCCTGGCTAATCTACCGCAAAACTGTTTAGAGAGTGATTAACCCATGCTAAGATCACGAAGGGTAGATGTAAAATAGAGTGTTTGAGTATTCTCAAGTACTCTTGCCTGTGACAGGAGGCAGGCTAATATACACACATGCAGCATTAACTCATTTCCTTTTTCTCCCCTTTCTATTTTTGCCACAGGTTTTCAGGTTATTAAATTTTGTGGCTCAGCAGTGCTGTTTCATGTGTTAGACATAAAGCTTGGAGTTTAAGACCTCAATGAAGTTTCTCATTCCAGGGGTTGATTAGAGCTAAAAATGTCCACGTTTTGCTACGTATCAAGCAGAGCAGGCGATGCAGTTACAAGGGAATGATGATGTCTTTCTGGTGACTGAGCAAAGCTGAGTGCTCAGAAACTGTATCCTGGTCGGGGAATAACATGCGGTTCATCCATGGGAGAGAGCAGGAACATCATTTGTTCACTTGGTGCATGTTTCTGTTGGTTTGGTTTGGTTTGGGATTTTTTTTTTTGTTTGCTTGTTTGGTTGGTTGGTTTTTAATGCTGACTTTTGCTGGACGGTCTGTTCTACGATTAAAATAAAAATTGAGCATTTAATATGAATGGGAATAAGGAAAAAGGGTCACAGAAGAGCTCAAACTGTTTCTATCTTACTGACCTCTCACCCTGCCCCACAGTTCCACACACATTAAATTTTTCAGTGATTTGTGGTAGCTATGATTTTTTCAGAACTCTTTAAGCTCCTTCCTTTAAATGAGATATACATCATTCCTCTTTTAGCAGCTTCCTTCCCTCCCCTTCTTATTTCAACTAGCTTTAAGTAGATAGGTGGTGCTTAGTATAACAAAGGTACAATTTTAGAAGGTATTCAATTTGGGCAGATAAAAGGGAGCATTGAAAAGGAAACATCAGCTGGTTGCTGAAAAAGAGCTGTTGAAAACATATGAAATCCCTCAATGCCAGTTTTGTTTAAATATTTCTTACAATTCACCCAGTATATCTGTAATAATTTTATTTAAAGTTGAATGCATTTTCTTAGGAGTACAACTGCTACTGCTGGGCTCTCCTGTGGTTCCAGCTATGAAGTAAGAGCAGTTGAGTATATCATGGTCACGTTTTGTGGCAGTGCGAAAGCCTGATGGTGCTTTTCACCCCCAAACTTGATTCTTAAATGCTTTTGAGTACTGCTTGGCCCTTGGTGCGAGCTCAGCACTGAGCTCTTCTGCTGTGGAAATGCAGCACGGGGTGAATGCATTTAGTGTTTTTACGTACTCTTTGTATGATGATCATGATAAATGTCTGTTGTATTACAGAATCACTATTATTATGAGATAACTCTGCCTTGGTTTCTCTTATTTTCAGAGAAGAAATGGGGAAGATATTCCAGTTGCTCAGACTAAAAATATCAATCACAGAAGATTTGCTGCTACTTTTAAGTTGCAAGAGGTGACAAAAACTGACCAGGATTTATACCGCTGTGTGACTCAGTCAGAGAGAGGTTCGGGAGTGTCAAATTTTGCTCAACTTATTGTTCGAGGTAAAGTTTTAATTGCTTTCATTTTATCCATTTAAATGCTCTTAATACCAGTGCTTTCTACTTACACCTTTTATTTAGCCTCCAGATGCCTTGATCTGAAATGATCATACAAAGATAGCCCTGTGAGGCTTCTCAAAATTGTCATCAAATGAAAGACTGGTTTGCAAAACTTCTTAAAATTGCTTTCCATAGAATACATCTGTGTAAAAACCCTGATCTTGCAATGTGTGTAACATGCTTGTATGCTTTTCTGTGGATGCTATTTGTTGAACTTAAGGTGAAAACTGTTTAACTTCTCATAAATATTTTTACAGGTATGAGAGAATCCACTGTAGTTAGTTAACATTCCCTTTTAAAACCTGTTGCTTTGAGCAGACTGGTAGTACAGCAAATAATAATACATTGTTCTGTTACCTGGAAGACGGGTATATAAAAATAGTTGTAAACTTACACCTACCCAAGGCCTCACAGGATTGTGGAGATGTTCTGTGATGATTTCCAACCTCTGAAGTAGGAGGAAGAAAATGAAAAACTTGCCTTTTTCTACTTGAAATACTTTTTTGTTGCAAGTCATTCAGAAGCCTGCTGGGATGCAACCATAGCTTGTGTGTGGTGGTGTTGGGTTGCTGATTTATTTGTGCATTTTGCGTTCTGGAAGCATGTCATCTGACTGGCAAAGGATATGGTTGAATATAGGAGTTCACTTTTCGCTTCCAAAAGTCACTTGCTGTTTGGCCTGCGATAATCTGTGAAGTCTCTCCTTGCCTAATTGTCACCTGCAAAATTGCCCATTTCACTCTTAGTTGTGATGAGGCTTAATGTTTTTGAAGTGGGCAAAAGAAGCGGTGTACAAAATCTGCCTGTGATGCTGCTGCCTGGTGCGGGGTCTGTTTTGGCCAGGTAAGTGCAGGGGTCAGGCGCATGATGGGCTCTCGCTTGACTCATTGGTCCAGCAATCAGCTGTTTGGTCAGTTGGCATCTGGGAGTGACAGGGAAAGCAAGTTCATCCTCAGTTTGTAGAAATAAAAGTAGCATAGGAAATGCTCTAAGATATTTGGTATCTGGCATTTACTGGCAGAGGTCTTTTCCCTGGGAGACCAGTTGATTGAGGTCAACTAGGTTTTATGCCTTCTATATAACATCAATAAAAATGGGCTTTGCTGACCATATGAGGATTTAAACAATATGTTAACAGCTTTTCTATTCTTTAGATATACTTTTTGTCTAGCAAAGTGCAAGATGGTCTTTCATCCTAATGCAATGAAATTAGTCCTGTTACAGCAAGAAAACTGACTTTCTGTTTTGTTGTTAGAAAAGCAGGGCAAATGGACGTATTTATCCAATAAATGAAGTTTGTTTTTTTTTTTCCTGTTATAATAGAGCAATAAGATGGTGTTTAAACCACTATTTCTCTCAAAAAATGAGATAACAATATCAAACTTCATAGTACTCTCTTTTTTCAGTGGAGCATATTTTGCTGAGAAGCTTGGGTCATTTGGTAGAGAATACCATCTTTATGGCTCAAAACAAACTTGATATCTAGCTATATATACAACAGCTATATAGGTTTCATATTTTAAGGTTAATTTTACTTTTTGTGTGCTTTTTGCATTGGAAGCCGAAGAATTTTAAGGGTGGGGGTTTTTTTCAACATATAATTTNTTTCATCCATTTGACATCATGGTAGAGAACAAAGATTTATGTTTTATAGTAGGATTTATTGCTTGCTGTTATATTTGAAAAGCAATATACAGTAATATATTTTCTTGTTTGTCTGGATAACCACTAAATAAATCTTGTTAGCCAAAAAAGCATACCCTTAGGGATCAGCTACCCTGGTGTTAAAACTGTACTGAAAATTAACCATAATGACAGGTCCTATATCTCAGTGGCACTTTAAAGCTGACATCCTGCTACATGGATACAAAAGATGATAATTTTAAAGGAAATTTTTGGGCCACTGATACGAATTGCCTTTAATAAGAGCTGGCATAGTATTGCCCATTGTCAAAGATGACCCAGGGGGAAGAGTTTATTAGTGCGTTTCCTTCTAAACTGGAAGTGACAGGGCATGCTTGGGGCCTTTTTGTTGCTGTTTGTAACAAATGAAAATTTTGCTGCAGAATTCTCATGCTGAAGAGTATTGATCTGTGTGTTCTCACAGCCAGAGGAGGGGAAAAAAACGATGAAATACAATTTACTTTGTCACGGCTTTAGTATTGCTTCCAGATCATTTTGAGCAATGATAAGGACTTTGGTTTGTAGAAGCCAAACTTTGACAACACTGGTTATTAGAGAGCAAGGGATGAGGAACAGGAGTTGTTGCCCAGTAACTCAAAACCTGGGTGTTTAGGTACATGGCCAGGACCGTTACATATTCCACGTCTGTACAGACATGTGGTACCATAATATAGGTGTAGAGGCATCTGATACTTTTCTGATGGGCAGTCCATAAGTTAGTTTTGGCAATGAATATTTCCAGTTATATAATGTACAACACATTGAAACATCATTATTTCATTTTGAGCTTTAACAGAAGAATTACTTTCAGTGGAGTTCTAAACTTTATTACAAATGTAGTTAACCTGGGAGGGATGGTATACATTTAAAGACCCTGAGAGGGGTAACTCAATTATTCTTGAATTTTTTGAAGAAAAATCAGACTAGGGTAGGATTTGTAATTCAATTATGACATTTTACCAAAAGTAGTTCCAGTCAATGATTTAATGTCTCACCTTCGCTTAGAGCTGGTCTTCAGCTCCCAGCTCAGTGGCTGTGTTGTATTGATTTTTTTTTTTATATGGTTTCTATGGCATTGCTGTCATTCTTGGATACTTGTAGAAGGAGCTCTCCCTTTCCCCTTCCTTTTACAGGAAGCTTGGTGCTGTCATTACTGTTAGCTGACTTATCCTCCTGAATAGGTCCATCTGATTAATTGTCTATTTATATTTTCCTTTGGTGGCCAGTAAATTGGCAATTTCTGGGAAGGTAATTTCCTGAGGTCTTCAGGGTTGTCTGCACTGGAACTTGAGGCTGGGAGGAACAGTAGCTGTGATATGTAAGTAAGAGTGAACAAGACGACACTGACAGTTTCTTTCTTTTTACTTGTTTCTTACTTGCTTTTGAGAACAAGTGTATCGTTCTCTCAAAGACTTTCTGCTCCTTTTACTATGTAACATGGAATTGTAGAAATTAAGTGCCCAAAGACATCACCTGTGCCCTGGCTCATGCATATGCTTAGAATCATAGAATCATAGAATCATTGGGTTGGAAAAGACCTCTAAGATCATCAAGTCCAACCATCAACTAACACCACCATGACTCCTAAACTAGACCCTGGAGTGCCACGTCTACACCTTTTTTGAACGCCTCCAGGGTAGACGACTCCACCACCTCTCTGGGCAGCCTGTTCCAATGCCTAACCACTCTTTCAGTAAAGAAATTCTTCCTAATGTCCAATCTAAACCTCCCCTGACGCAATATGCTTGCATATACAATTGTGTAGACTTTCCAAATTACAGTACCAAATAGCGTTGGTGTCTTCAGTCAGTAAAGATCTTTGCCCTTTAACCAGTTCTTGTACTGTGTCATTGTTCAGAGCTCTTAAAAACTACTGGAATATTTGTTTGAAGTTGGCAATATTTATCAGAAAAGATGACCCTTGTGCATCAAGAAATGAGCTAGTTTTCATCACATCAGTTGTGATCAACTTCTTGGTTGACTTGGCATGTTAAAAGTGGCTATCAGGAGGAGGTGGAACTAATGTTGTGTTCTTATGTGGTTTGTTGGCAAAACTTTGTAGAATAATCCCAATTTAGTTTGTTTGGAATGTCTTGCACTCAGGCAGTCCTGCAGGGACCGTGAATGAAACCACCAGTTTCTTTGGCTGCAGTGGATCTGGAAGATCTACTTGAGTGCTAAGTTTTTCTTTTTTTTTATTTTCATGAAACAGAAGTTTGTTGCTCTGATTGTAAGAAAAATCCCAAGGAAACCACTCTCTCAAATGGTATGATAAGGAATTACACTTTATGTAAAATGTTTTATATGCTTTCCCGAGTTTGTTTTCTTTTAAAGTAGCTACATGTTGTTAACAGACTAATTGTACAAAACTTAATATTATGCTATTAAATACTGCAAAATCAGCAAGAAATACGGTGTGTTTTGTTTTGTGTAGTAGATCTTGCATAGATTAGTTGGAAAAAAAATGTAGGTTAGTGTTAAAGAGAGGGAAGAAAAATAAGGAAGAAGACTCTGTGTGAATCAACTGTAATGTTTGTTAATAATCTGTGAATAGCTCTACCATATGTCTGGTTCTACTGATAAGTTTCTAAGTTTTATTGGAGTCATAAATTATAACAAATTTTGCTGTTTTTACTAGGTGAACGTAGTTTTTCTTTTTAACATTTCTTCATCCAACCCAAACAGCTCTTCTGTGGCGGAGTTAAAGCAAGGGGAGATCTACACCTTGATTTATAGTTCCAATATGGAAATGTACTGGTAAATCCAAGTTAGCAGCAGAAAACAAAAGAAAGGCAGTTTTGTTCCACATGTTTTCCTCTACTGTCTTCTGACCCAGAAATCACAAGTTTTGGTAAACTGACCTGCTTGTATGGGTTTACTAATATGAAAGAAGTTATTTTGGTTTTTGTATTTGTGTTGACTTGGCAAATGGTCTCTCCTCTTAGTCGTTTGGCTCAAGTTTTGGTGAGGTTTGTGGTGATACTCTTGTTTCCCTTACTGGACTTAGTTTGCCATCAGGAGCAGTTTCTATTATGGAAGTAAGTCTGGCACTGATATTTGTCTTTTTTTGTCTGAAATCCCTTTAAGGATTTTATATAGGAAAAGCAACAATTTGACTGGTCCCCAGTGATGCCAGAACACTGTGAAGATGGAGTTTGCCCCTGGCAAATACTTCTCATAGGAGCGTTATTTTTTTTCTCTTAAAAGAAAACTGAAGTCTTTCCTTTCGAGAAAGTTGTGGTTTGAAATTCACTTTTGAAATTTCACTAGTACTTATTTTGTCTGGAAAAAAGTTAAATCTCTGGACTTGCTACCAATGTGTGTCCTCAATTTTTCTACCTGGCTTATTTGTTCAGTATAGTAGCAGACTTAAAAATATGCCTGTCTAATGACATGGAGAGCACTAGGTGGCAGATAGAAGAAAATGCATCAGGTAATCTGAATATATACTCCCTGCTTGCAAACAGGCTAACTCCTGTATGTACCAGTTTTGCAAAATGACCTATAGCTCTGTCCTCCACTATTAAGTTCTCTGTCTGATGAGTAGTCGATTTTTTTTTTTTTTTTTCTCCCCGCCCGCTCTGGTCATATCACCCACCATCAGTTCCATAAATGCTAGACAAATCAGGTGTGCTGGTTAATCCACGACATCAGGCTATTAGTGATACTTTGCAATGTGTTCAGAAATTCAATCTTCAGGAGCCAGTGGTGACATGTAATAGGGTTTTGGATTGTATCTTTGAAGAGTCTTGAGCAAGGTCTTTGGGTGTGTGTTTCTCAGAACTCACTGAATTTCAGAGCGGAGGGGAAACTGGGGAGAGAGATTCCACAGTCCAAGTTGTTGAAATTTGTGGGCTTTACATCGTTATCTTGCCTAAGTGCCCCTTTGAACCATCGCCAAGACCTCTGTAGGAGCACGCAAACATGTTAGTTGTTGTGAGTTGGAAGAGCCTTGTGGCTGCTATGCCTGGTTCATAAGGTGCGTTCCTGGAGTACAGATATTAATACTGTTACTTTTTTGGGCCCTCAGCCCACCTTCAAAATGACTTTATAGCCCAAGTTTTCCCATTAGCCAAAGCATAATTCTCTCATGGTTGTATCCTTGTAGGAAAAGCAGATGACAATGTTTTAATGACTTTGCAGCAGTTGGAAAAATAATGCATGATTCTGTGAAGTTTTTCTAAACCTCACTAATAAAACACAAGATATATTTTGGGTGTATATTTAGGTGTAAGCATCTTTCAAAGAGTCCAGGATCCAATTAACTTGATCTTTTTGTGACATCCTCTGGTTTTAATTTCTCTACCATATTAAGATCTTATCCTCTTTAAGCAGGTTTAACACGGAAATGTTCTTATTTTCAATCCTCTCTTCCTTGCAGCAGGTAAAGAGGGGCTGTCACCCTCATGTCAAATCCTGCCTCTTTTATGTAAGAAGAATGAAACAAGAATATAGGGCAATACCTCAGTAAGTCTATATGTTCGTAATTAATAAATTGAGCCAGATAGGAGTTCCGAGCTCTTTGCACATCTACCATACCAGGAAGAGTAGCAGCCTCGCTTTCTAATCAGGCAACTCTTCTGTGCAAGTAACTCTGCTTATCTCCTTTGCTAAGGCAACATTGGTCTCTGGTTTACATAATTAATAGGTGCATTGCCCATTTTTTTAGAAAGCACAGGAAAATTGCTTTTTCCTGGAGAAGCAGGAGAAAGTAGTTTTGCCTGCATTTTTAAAACAAGCCAAAGAGACTTGGATTCACAGGTGGTTAACGGAAATGCAGAGTGTTTGGAACAGGCTCAATTCCATCGTTCTGTGTTGAGCAATGTTGGCTGTGCAGGGCTACATTTGAAATCACAGAATCAGAGAATGGTTGAAGTTGGAGTGGACCTCTGGAGGTCATCTCAAGCAGACCCATATAGAGCCAGTTGCCCTGGACCATGTTCAGATGGCTTCTGAATATCTCCAAGGATGGAGACTCCACAACCTCCCTGGGCAGCCTGTGCCAGTTTGTGTCCATTGCCTCTTGACCTGTCACTGGGCACCACTGAAAAGAGCCAGGCTCTGTCCTCTTTATACCCTCCCTTCAGGTATTTATACACATTGATGAGATTCCCCTTCAGCTTTCTCTTCTCCAGGCTGAGCAGTCCCAGTTCTCTCAGCCTTTCCTCATAGTCTCATCATCATCTCTGTGGCCCTTCATTGGACTCTCTCCAGTATGTCTATGTCTCTCTTGTACTGGGGAGCCCAGCAGGAGATCCAGCACTCCAGGTGTGGCCTCACCAGTGCTGAACAGAGGGGAAGGATCACTTCCCTTGACCTGCTGGCAACAGTTTGTCTTATGCAGCCCAGGATACCATTAACCGTTTGGTTTTTTTGTTTGGTGGTTTGTTTGGTTGAGGGGGTTTGTTTGTTTTGTTTTGTTTTCCCCCAGGCACATTGCTAGCTCGTATTCAACTTGGTGTCCACCAGGACTCCTAGGTCCTTTTCTGCCAAGTTGCTTTCCAGCTGGGTGGCTCCCAGCATATGCTGGTGCCAGGGGTTGTTCCTCCCCAGGTGCAGGACTTTGCACTTCTCCTTGCTGAACTTCATGAGGTTCCTGTCTGCCCATTTCTCCAGCCTGTTGAGGTCTCTCTGGATGACAGCACGATCCTGTGGCATATAAGCCACTCCTCCCAGTCTGGTGTTGTCTGCAGACTTGCTGAGGGTACACTCTGCATCATCCAAATCATTAAACATGAAATGCCACAATGCTTTGTAGCAGTTTGCTTACTTTTTTTTTTTTCAAGGGAGGAGCAAGGTGCTGTTATTTCAAAGTCTTTTCAAGTATGCATGATTTTTAAAGTTTGTGTGGTAAAAGTAAAACCTTGTATTCTTGACAAAGATTAGTCTGCCTTTTGGTATGGTGGACACTGCCTATCTGATTGCTTCATCCCAGTGTTGTCTTAGTTTGGGTGAAGAGTCTTTCTATCTACTTATAATCCTCTTGAAGTCTTTATAGTGTGAACTGTTGCTTTGTTGTAGTTCTGTGATTTGTTCTTCAGGAAGATCTGAAACATGTAAGATAAAGCACACATTTTGCTTTTATCTCAAAAGACATGAGTTTTGTACTGCTTGTTCTAGTCTAGATTAATATTCTCATTAGGCAAAAACTAGCCTCTTCTGTTCTGATATGCATTGTCCTACTCTATTCCCTGAACTTTAAGGTGACTGATCCGGATCAGAGCAAAAGCCAAAGTCCTGTAGCCCCCCATCCTGCCTGTGGCTGGGCTCAGTAGCTGGTATATGGGGCAGACTGTCAGAGAAGAGCAGATGTAGAGGTGTCCCTTGCTAGCATAGGATTTTACCTTCCCAGGGCTCTGTGGTTCAGGCATCTTTTAAGTAAGAGGTGGTACCCTCTCAGCTTGGACATCAGTGTCATGACTTCATTTCTCATTCACAGAGAAGATGTGTGAGTGTAGAGCAGAGGGGCAAAGTACAAAGGCAGAGAGAGAATATTGCTCATCTTCACTTGTTTCTTCTTGAAAGTATGCTGCGTGCGCTACACGTGAAGCCACAGAGCCTGTCAAGAGTTTATCGGATACTAAGAAAACACAAAATTAATGGCTACATCAGGGAAGAAAAATGACCATGGAAGGTGATTGACCTGATATGAGGTGGGTTTTTTTAATCTTTATTTTTGTTAGATCATCTCCTACACAATCCAACTCAATCCTGTTATCACTCACAGGTAAGAATGAATAACGTATAACCTCTTGTGCCAAGGCATAGATTTCTAACCTCTGTGCAGTTTTGTATAACTGCTAAATATCTTTATGGAAGAATCATAGTTAACTTAAAAATCACCTATTAAAAAATAACCATGCAGGAACCAAAACAGATTCACAATTAACTAATTAACTAATTTTGTGCAAGGGACACTGTCTATTTATGGTTTTCATTGCCTGGTGTTTACTTTTTCCTGACATCTGTGGCGCATGCTGATGCTGTGTGGCACTGGTTCGTGAGTCCAAGCAGCCAGCAGTTCCTGTTGTGTTTCCTGCGGGGCTTCATCCAGCCTGTACGGAGGGTACATGAGATAGCAGACCCTCTGGAAGGCCTCTTATCTTTTCTCTCCTCCACGCAATTCTCAGTGGAAACAATGATGGGAACTCTCTTTCCACAGACTCTGAGTGGAAACCAGCAGGACAAAGATAAAAAAGAGGAGGAGGAGGAGGAAGGCCAGGGCTGGTAATTAGCCAGATTGATGTTTACCAGCCGTGGCTATTTTTGCTTCTTTTTGAGCATTGCTTTTGTATATTTGAAGCTGGTACATTTCTAGGCATCTCATCACTTTTAGAACTACAAATAGTTTTTCTTGTATCTTTCCTAATTATTAAGTATGACACTATTTTGTATACCATTGGGTGTGACACTGTTTTGTGTCCAGGAATGAACATGTAGCTGGCCTGACTGGTTTTCTGAAGGTCGTCTTCGACCATGTACTTCAACGTTCAGACAGGAATGTGCTTTCAACGTAAATCTCCGGATTATCCCCACTTCATGGCCCTTGGTTCCCATCAGAACAAGGGAACTACCCTTCTTTCAGAGGGAAGTAAACCAAAAGGTAGGCACTTAATGCTTTCCAGCTGCCAGTAGGTATTCAATTATGACTAAAGCTCATCCCAGGCAAAACTACCTGAAATGCACATAGAGGGGTCGCTGGGTCCTCAGCACTGACAGCTTCGCTCTGCGGGTTTGCTCCTGTTGTCCCACACCACTTGCTAGCAAGGTGTTAGGGAAATCCCATCAGTTGATAAAGTGTTTGGGGGGTGTGTGTGTGTGTTTTTGTTGGTTTTTTTTTTTTTTTCCCCCTCCACCAAGGTTAACCCAGAAAAAGAACTTTTGAAGTTTTGTAATCCTGATCCCTCTCACCATGTGGAAGAGAAATGCCCATGCTGGCCCAAGGGGCAGCAGTGCAGAGACAGGGAGAGCTGGGCCTGGGCAAGGCTTTAAGGGATCACTGTATTTAGTGTTCAGGTAAACTGGCGGTGAAAGGGCAGCTGTTGGCAGGGAGGAAGGCTTTGCTCCTCTCTTCACTCCTCTCCCATGCCCCTAGCCACGCACAATCCCCCTCCTCCTTCTCTTGGCTCTAGGGCTGTGTTGCTTCTGTGGGCTGGTTCAACAAAGAAAATGGGCATCGAGCTGCTCCCTCTCGGCCTGGCTGGGACACCTCTGCCTTACTGGGGGGTGCAGTCAGCTCTCCAGAGCTGGCCCAAGGGCTAGGATCCCCGGCGTGGGGAGGAGGGCAGGAAAAGGGTGCTTCCCTGCTTGCCAGGCAACGGGCTGCTACTTGTTCTTGTCGGGTCTTGTGAAGACTCCCCATGATTTGGCAGTAAAATAAATACAGCTGTAGGGTCAATCAAAATCAGTGGAAGCCTATAATGGGAAGTAGTGACCTGGGATGAACTTGGCCAGATGGCTCACAGTTGCAAAGGAGTTAGCTCTGTGCCAGCAGGCTTAGTGCCAGCTTTAGGTAATGTTCCTCTGGGGTCTTCTGCCTCTGTGGCAGACCAGGTATTATCAGCCCCCTTACAGACAGCGTAAGCTGGGTATCACCTGCTCTGCCTAATCCAGCAAAGCCAAGATATGATGCAGCTTCACTTAGTCCGGTTCAAAATTGTGAATTGTGATACCACAGATGTGGCATTAATGATTGATTGTGTGAGCGTGGTCTCGCCGTTGAAGTGTTGTCCTATACCTCTGTCATTTTCTCATGTGCCTCCTTATTGGGTAAGTACATAAGTGAATTCAAGCAGGAAATAAAGCATTTGGGAAATTAAAATGTAATCACTCTTAATAGTGGGACCCCTGTTTGCCTTTAGACTTGATGGCAGGCAGTGCAAATGAAAGAAAGAGGCAAGGAAAAAGCTCTTGGCAGGTGTCACTTCAGGGAGGAAATAAGGGGTTTTCTTTGTTTCTTATATCTGCGTTTTATCCAAGTACAATAACATGAAGATCATTTGCAGTAATGTGATTTTTCTCATCTTAATTAGAGATGTCTCCAGACTGCCCCACCACATCAGTGCTGTATTTCACTTGGATAATTCCCTTCCAGTATCTGGTCTGTCTCTATGTTTATTTAAATCAAATGTTTCATTTGAATACTGCAGCTCGGGATGGTCTGTCTCAGTTTAAATGCCATTGATGTTAGTGGGGAGGTTAAGAAAATATTTACTTAAGGGTAGTGTCATGGTTTAACCCCAGCTGGCAACTGAGTAGCACACAGCTGCTCGCTCACTCCCCCTCCCAGTGGGATGGAGGAGAGAATCAGAAGAGTAAAAGTGAGAAAACTCGTGGGTTGAGACAAGAACAGTTCAATAATCGCAATACAATAAAATAGTAGTAGTCATAATAATAATAGAATCTACAAAGCAAGTGATGCATGATGCAGTTGCTCACCACCTGCCGACTGATGCCCAGCCAGTCCCTGAGCAGTGGCCTCCCGGCCAGCTTTCCCCTAGTTTATATACTGAGCATGACATCATAAGGTATGGAATATCCCTCTGGCCAGTTTGGGTCAGCTGTCCTGGCTGTGCCCCCTCTCAGCTTCTTGTGCATCTCCAGCCTTCTCAGTCGGTAGAGCATGAGAAGCAGAAGAGTCCTTGACTTAGTGTAAGCACTACTTAGCAACAACTAAAACATCAGTTCTTTATCAACATTATTCTCATCCTAAATCCAAAACACAGCACTGTACCAGCTACTAGGAAGAAAATGAACTCTATCCCAGCTGAAACCAGGACAGGCAGACAAAGTTCCCTTACCTGCCATCATTTTCCAGTTTGGGGGAGGGGAAAACCCCTCTAGGTTTGACATCTCTGTGTATTTTGCAGGGTTGTTAAAAAGTGTGCCGATGTACTCATGGTATTGATGCATGGTAATGATGAAAAGGAGTGCATTTGGAATTCAACATAGATGGCAGAAAATGCAGGATGTCAGAGAAGCCATATATTAAAGGGAATTTGAATTGGAAACTGAATCCCAGCCTGCCACTGGGGGCATTTTGATCATTTTGATTTATTAAACTTTTATAACAGCATTCAGATGAAGCTCAATTAAAACGCTTAGTCTTGGGTGGTTTATGGTACACAAGTCATCATGCTAGTGAAGTCTTGCCATGATCAATGTAGAGTTAATCTAAGTTCCTTTTTGAATGCAGGTGCACCTGTGTGCTTTAGTGTGTATTTAAAAATCTAGTAGTGTTCTAATACTGAATCACTGAACAAAAATACAACGTGAAGCCACCCCTGACATTAATTTTCAGCTGCATTTGAGTGAATCTTGCTATTAAATTGTAGATGAACTGCAGGAACACAAACTGCATATATATATTCCTATACCAATTGTATATATTGATAAATATACATGTGTTATAAAATAGCTAGCTATGGAAATATAGCAATATTTCCTTGGGAATGGGTAATATTCCTAAAGGCATAAGGCACTTGCATTGTATTACTGTCCTGACCATCTCCTGGCTTCAGCAGCCATACATAGTCTTACTGAGCACCATCTCTGCAATAAAAAGAAATCAATTACTATTAGAGTGGCACTGCAGGTTAAAGGCATTACAGGTTCACACTCAGTTTTGCAGCAGGGAGATGATACTTAGCTGCAAAGGGGGAATGATGCAAAAGATGGATGAGACAGAGTTCAAGGAGCAGTAATGTGAGGGTCTGGCACTATCATTCCAAGCTGTCTCGGAGACATGATGGATGGTTCGGTGGCAAGAAGCAGTAATACCAAATGATGAGAGATTCATCTCCAGATCTTGAGCCCACTGCATGCTGTCTACCTGTTGGTGTTCTAGTGGCATAATGATTCCTGATGTGTTATGAAGAGCTAAATTACTGTACTTAAGCAACTAAACTGGTATGTTGAATTTAGTAACCCAGATTTTTTGGCAGCTGCTAGAAAAACAAGTAGCATATCAAACGCTCCTGCACATTGTAAATTTAATTACCTCATATTTATGCATAGTACTTGTTGACAGGATCTTGTAAGCTATGCTAATATGGTAGGTAATTTGTTACCTCCAGAAATCACTTTCCATGTGCCTTCTGATCATTATCATGAAATATGATAAATGATCTAGCCCATGAGGTGTAAATGAAAATGAAATGGATAATTGGATTCTATGTCTAAATTGTGGCTGGAATAGTTGTTGCAATTATAATGGAATTTATCTCATAAAAATATGCTTTGCAATGTACTAGTGACCTTTAATCATCTTGGTTGGGGAGTTATTTGAGGATAATTTTAAAGAGATTACAAAAAGTTTACTCAGAATAGTTTAGATAGAAGTTTTTTTCTTTCCTAAGGAGTTTTAAATATTTGTCTGTTTAATAATTCATATTGCGGGATTATCCTGCAGTGTTAACTGCTGGAAGATAGTATATTTGCAGAATTATGTAGAAAATGGTGAGAAACATATCTGCCTCTCCTGAAGAAGAGGGAAGCTTAGCAGCATGCAGAAAGGAAGATTTCTTCCTGCTGAGATGCAGTGTTGAATTTGGATGTGCTCGTTTGCTAGAGAGCTTGTCGTTGAGACTGATATGGAACTGCAAACAGGCATGTCTTGGAGAAGATTTAAGGGGTGTATAAGGAATGTGTTCCTCTCTCCTGTTCCCCAGGTATGTGCACATTGCTAATGGCAGAGTTTGTGCCCTACCTCCTCGAAGAGGAAGGGTGACACTGTTGTGCTGGGACTGAAGTTTGAATTTTCAGCTCTTCCCTAAACTTCATGATTTTTTTTTTTTTTAAACTGCTTTGTGTCCAGGACCTCATCTGTAACACTTCATGTAGTTATTCTGTGTCCCTTTTTCTTAGCCATTTAACTTTTGCAACTTGCAGCATATGTTGTACTGCCAGACATTTTGAGTTTACCATCCCAGTCGATGTCTATACATGGTAATAAGTGCAATTTTTCACTTTCTGGATTCTTTACTAGTAAATGAAAGAGAAAATTTCCACTCATGAGCTTGTGGGCTACACGGAGACAAACCTCAGTGAATAGTGTTAGAAAAAAGTGAGAGTACCTTCTTAGGAATCAAAAATTGACTAGAATTGACTTATATTGGAAACCTTAGAGCCTAACAAAAATTATTAGGAGGGATGGTAGGGAAAAATCTCTCAACAGTCAACTTACATGCATTACTTTTATCCTCCAAGAAAGGAGGATTTATGTACAAAATATGTTCTTAATCAATGTGATCTGACAGGCTTAGACTTTGTGTGTTGTTGGTTCAAGGCTTATAAAAGTAGGGTCAACATCCAATGAGGAGTTCTAGTATTATTAAGAATGATAGACCTAACTTTATGTGAAGTACTTAATTTGAATAAATAAATAACAGTAAAAATTAATTAAGTAAAAATCAATTAAGAGGTTTTGTTTAGATTTTTCACCGAATAAATGGATTATAACTTCACTGAATTTAAGCTTTACTTGACATTGCCAAACATCTTACAAGGTAATTTCTGTAACCTAGTGGAATGTTTTATTCAAATTTTTGAGTATTTGTATTAGCTTTTTGCTCCTTGTGTCTGTTTTGTGGTAAATCCCATAAGCCGTATGGAACTGTACCTGTTTGTGGACACAAGAAAGAATACTAAAAAGTGTCTATGCTATACATGTTGTTTGTAAAGCTGTCTGTAGACCAGCTTACTCATTTCCTGAGAAAATCAAGATTAGTGTATTATATTGATTATCTGATCTATTTCACTATCTACTAAGGATTAAATCTAAAAAAAATAAAAATCTTTGGATTTTTTTTTTTTTAACCTGAAGTTGCAGTTCACAGTTTATGTGAAAATCTCAGTTTTATTCTTACGTTGACATCCTCATGGTAACATAACTTGTGTTTTTTAACAACTGGAGATGTAAAGGCTACTGCTTTTGAAGGGAGATATGAGTAAACCAAATGCCTTTCTTTGGCTTAAAAATTGAGATTGTAGTCTCATGATTTTTAATGCCTGCTTTGAACTTCACTCTGACTTTGAAATGTGTTGACAGCAGTTGGAAATGTCTTGACTAATAATTTATTCTTTGACTTTCCACTTCTCTTGGACAGGATGACTTGCATGTCCTAGAGAAAACAAGATACACGCAGTGTGATCGAGCTTGTGATCTACGGGTGCATCACCAGCCATGGGAATATTTTCCCCTTCCCTTTATTGGGGATAGAAAGGAACAGCTGTCTGGCAGTGTATGAAGCACTGCTTCATGCTGGTTGCCAGATACTTCCAGGGTACAGTTGTAGGATGGGTGGGTTTTTTTAATATGTGGGATTGTGGCACAGTTCTTCCTTTGGATGTATGAGGCATAGTACTTGGTCACCTTAGTGGACTGAAGAGGAGAAGAGATCTCTCATGTTCCTGTAGTTGAAGGCTTGCGTCATTTTACGGTACAGAGTTTTCCTCTTGAAAGCCAGCCAGAAACATCGTCTAGTATTTCTCTGTCTCTTTGCCCCTTTCTAGTCTAGTCCGCCCCTGCCCCACAAGGGGAAAGGCAGGAGTTCAGAATACAGGGAGAAGAAAAGCAGCTTCTCTGCAGATCACCCTCCCATGCCCTCAAACCAACTTCTGATCTCTGCAATGTCTGAAGACAAAAGGGTGAGGGAAGCCAGCACAATTTTTCCAAGTATAATAATGACTGAAGTAACAACTCCTGCTCAGCTCTTGAACAAGTTAAAGCAGCTTGGGTGAAGTCAATGGAGCTCAGCATTTTCATAGTGGATAAGCTAGAGTCCTTGTCTGTGATTTTTTTCTCCATTTTGCTTTTACTTAGGTGAAACATGGTATATTTTCCAAGAAGCAGATAAAGTAGTCAACTGTGGGGGAAAAAAAACCATGCTGCAAACTTGCTCTCAGTATTTCTGCAAAGATACTTTTCTCCCAGTTGTTCCAGGAGCAGCTTTAGCCTGTTATTTG
>WAAD01003078.1:277340-302937 GCA_013389945.1 Fregata magnificens
AAGCAAGGGACCTTACTCCTGTGATGACTCTGTCAGCTCATTGGCTGCTGCCTGCAAAGTACCACTTGTCATCTTCTCAAACCAGGCCATTTGGCCTATGCTCCCACCCAAGAAAGTACAACCGAATCAGCTTTGCTACTAATTTTTGGTTGGCATCACAGCAATGCAGCATCAGGAGCATGTGCTTCTCCTCTCAGGTTCTGCAGGGGAGGGACTTGTCTCACCAGTTTTCTCATGCCTCTTGACTCGTTACGTTGGCTGTCCTTCAGCAAGTTAACAAAGTGATGTGATGCACGCTCACAGGCTGCCATTGATACCCTTTTCTGCTAGTTCTCACAAGTATGGCATGCTGCAATCCTCACTTTTGCCGCTGCCTTCTATCTATATTTTTTCAGTTTTGCATTAACAGACCCTCTGTTGGACTTTCCGCAATGTGATTTAACTTGGCCATCTTCTGTGCCCTACCTGCTGGTTGCAACTTTTATCAGTGGGGCGGGGAAAATGTTGTCAGGCTGAATGCACCGACAAATGACAATGGTAAATGAAAGGTGGTTAAAAAGTCTATTTTACTAGAAAGAGCAACTCCTTTTCTGATAGGTTTTATAAAGGCAATACAATTGGACACTTCAAGAAAAAGATTGGACTATGCCAACTTTCCGGCTGGCTGCAGACATGTTTAAGATATATTTTGAATTTAGGCTTACAGACTTTTCTTCTTTCCTGAGATTTGTCTTTGTTTTTTGTGAGAATCTGCTTCCATGTTTTCATTTTTTTTCTTTTTACTGCTTAAGTTCTTTAACTTCAGCTATTTCTTAATGCCATTTCAGGAATCTGTTTGACCTTCCTCTTGCATTTTTCATTCAACATGGCTGCCTAAAGAAATATTTCATGAGTTTTATTTTTCCTGGGAACACCTCCGATACTTGACCTCTAAGTATGTGGACTTTGCAACAGAAAGAATTGTGACCCAGTGACACTTCTTTTCCCTCCAAATTACCCTCGTTATCAGTGACATTTTTACAATTAGAAACAAAGTGATCCTACTGTTTTACTTCCAGTTGTTCCAGGAGCAGCTTTAGCCTATTCTNCTGCTATTGCTTATATTAAAAGGGGGGGGGAGGGGGAAGTGTGTGCCAAACAGTACATAGTATGTGCAAACTGTCACCTTATTAAGGAGACTCTGTCCCCTAAGACATTTTTGCACCATTAGGACTTCCGATAATTAAGATGAACTATATTTCAGCAAGAAGACAGCCTTCTGGCCAACTGACTAAGCAGATGCCAAGTGGAAGCAAATGAAACTAAGTTGAGCTCTCAGGCAATTAACAGAAATTAATGGACCAGGTACCTACAGTCTGTTTCCTGCGGGTGTCAGTTTCGGTGCCCTTGTGCTTCCTGCACTTCCATCTTTGCAGACTTTCAGGGCTTTGGCACCTGAGGTTTCCTTATTGAAATTTGCTGGGATTTATCACCTGCTTAGCAGAGCTCATGGGATTCCTGTGGGGGATTAAAAATTTCACAGGATTCTGGAATTTTAAGCTGTTTAGAGGGAATCATTGAAGCGATCCTGTAATTGCAAGAATCCTGTTTTGACTCACAGCTTTGGGGTACAGAGGAGGCCGGCCAGAGGGACTTGTACTCAGTAAAGAGCTGAAGCCTGTCAGTCACTGTTTGGTCTGGTTTCAACCTGGTTTCTGAAAGATGTGTCTCCATACTGCCGTAATTAATGAAGCTTCCTAATCTGTGAAGGAATTTTCTGCATGTTCTGTTTTTGACTGATTCTGTGCCTCATGAGCAGGTTCATACACAGATTATTTATTTGTTGGACCCTTCCTGAAATTATATGTAGGCATGGGCAAGGGCTTGTCTGTGCATCAGTGTCTGATGTTACAGCAGATGCACCAAAAGGCATGGTCCTACTTCTCTTTTCCCTCTCCCACTCCCAGCAATGTGCTATTCCTGCTTCTTTTCCACTAGAATTGTACTTGTCTCCCTGTGCAGTGAGCTGACTGGGGAGGTAAACTAACAAAAAACAGGCACTGTAGAAAGAAGTGAGTATTTTTACGTCAGGATAGTAGAACCACTGGTCTGGAAAAGATGGAAAGACTGGGGAAGAGGTGGTAGTTCACTCCCCATGGCAATGTGGTCATTTTAGGTTGGCTTAGCTATAATGTGAAACCACATCCTCAGTCTGCTTTGCAAGTGGATTACACTACGCTGCAAAAACCTTCGTGCCTGCAGGGGAATGTGGTGTGGAATGGGTCCTGAGATTAAACACAGTTGTGTTGGGGTTTTTTTTTTTTCCCAGTAGCAGCTTCCTGGTGTGAACATGCCTTAGAGGAGTTGATACAACTGAAGGGGGCTGACGGGAGATACTGGTATGTTCCCTCAAGCCCACATTATCTTGTTACAGTAGAGGAGATAACCAGATACCAGAATGATGGGCCTTGAATAGAAAAACCCGCAGTAAACCTCATCTTTGGATTGTGAAGAAAAATAACAGTTGGACTTGGTATGGCATAGGAGGGAATTTACAAAAAAAAAAAGTGAAAAGAAAGGTTGAGGAAAGAAAGTAAAATGTGACTCTTAAACTGAATGTCCAATTCCATTCAAGTTCAGAATGCTAATCAGCAAATTTAAATACATAAATACAATAACTCTTGGGAGTGGCTTTTTCACAATAGCCTAATGAAGTAAGGTAATACGATTTGTATAGGTACAATTAAGGTGTGGGAAAGCAAACATATGCGTAGTTGTTATGCTAGTATTAATCTATGAATAACAAGATAGGCAGCTATGCACACATCACTGCACTGCTGTAAAGTGTATTTGAAACTTATATCCACATAAAACCTTAAAAAGAAAAAAAAATGGGGAAAAGCATTCTTCTCAAATGATTGTTTTGAGTCTAAATTAAAAATATTCCTCTTCTGAAGAAAAAGTGATGGGTTGCAATATTAGAAGTAATTCTAGTTGCTCAAAAAGACATTTAAAAGGAGAGAGGCAACCTGAGAGCACTCCTAAGGTGTTCATAATTCAGAAAAGAAGAGAGAAGGCAAAAGTATTTTATTGAAGAGCAAAGGATTATGAACCTGGGTGAGGTAAGGGCCAGGCTAAAGACACTCAGGTAGAATTATGGGTGTTTCTTTTTTACAGTCAGTTAATGTATGGTGTAAATGGCATAGGGCATGAACAGAAACACTTTATTAAATAACTTGAGAAAAATTAGACAACATATCAAAGAGGAAAATATCTGGGTTGCTTTAGTGTTTTCAAAGGGTACTTTGAGATTCAGCAACGTTACTGGCCCCCTTCCATTACACATTTTTTCTTTTATGTGTTGTAGAGAAAGAAATGATAAATAATTCAGGCCAAGGAAAGTATAAATGCCACAGGGTTAGAATACTTACTAGTGAGTTACTGTTTATACTGACTGTGAAACAAAGGCAGACAGCAGGGCAAAACATTTTGCCTTGGCAGGAGAGGCTGTGTAGACAAGTGGTAATTTTACCTTCTTTTAAGGTATTTAACAATTGTAAGCCCCAGTAACAATCATGGATTTGCCTGCACTGAGAGGAAGAGTTAAAGGAGTTCAAACAAGCTATTTTACTTGCTGACTTTGTTTACCTTCACTGTTTATTTTTCCTCACACGTTAAAGGGATCATGGGATGGGAGAAAGTTTTTCATAAGATATTATGTAGGTGGGATGACTTAGTGCAGGTACAACATAATTATGCTCTTCTTACTACATCTGTATTATGTTAGCCATCCAGGGATGTAAATCAACAGAAAATTAATCTCTTTTTTCAGTTGGTTAGCTTATACTACTTTAGCTCTGCAAAGTAGCTTTTCTTTTAAAACCAAGACCTTTCAATTCATGCATCAGAAAAAAGAAACTTGATCATTTACAATAAAATGGAAGGGAAATACGGCCGTGCAGCCATGCACCATTCACACCCTAAAAGAAGAGGTGAGTTATAGTTTCATGCAAAGGGCAGTCACCTAGAATGGATTGAAGCCTGTGTTCATGTCTCTGTCCAACATTCAATCAGTAACTTGACCACTGCTGATTTTTTTTTTTTTTCCTCTGGAGAATGTCATAGCAACTTAAGAAAACACTGCTACTAGGCAAAAAGTCTACTTAGCTTAATATATAAGCTCAGGGAAAGATGCAAGAATGGGAGAGGCACACAGTGATACACTCTCTTCATAAGTCGTTGTAGCATCTAGCACTCTACAGCTTAGGATTTATCAACATATTTGTGTGCAATATCTTTGATGACCCTTCTATGAATTTGCCAAACTGTTTTTGAACTTGTGTTTTTGCCCATCATCCTGTAGCAATGAGTTCCCACAGTTAACTCAAGTTAGAGAAGAAAGTACTTCCCTCTGAAGCTGCAGGCTACTCTTTTTTTTAAAATTGTTATGCACCGTCATTTTTTCACTGCAAGAAATAGCAGAAGTCACTCCATGTTAATCCTTTTCATGCCACTTGTCATTTCGTAAACATCTAGCATGTATTCCTTCAGTCACTATTCTTTCATGTTGAGTAATCCAGACTTATTTAATATCTCCACATACGGTAGTTATGTGATGTCTTTGATAACTTCTCTTTGGCCTTTTCTATGTCTTGTCTTCTAGCCCATCCAGCAGGAGATAGGAAGACCAGATCTATATCTTTTCTTTCAGATGTGGGAACATTATGAGTTTACACAGTAGCACAAGATATTATGCTTTCTTTTGTGTTCTGTTCCTAATAATCACTGTTGTCTTATCTGGCTTTTTGTCAGAGTTGAGGTGATATGGTTATGAAATTCCCCACAGAGATATTATTCCTGTCTGATTATACTGATTTAGAGTCCACAAGGAATTCCGCCCCTCACATGGACTGCTTTGTATTTATCAGCTTTGACTTCATTTGCCATTTTATTTCTTAATTCTTTAGTATCTTCAGGAAAATGAGATAAGCTGGATGCATCTATTCACAAAATACTACCACCATAGATAAAAATATTGCTGCACTAATTGGAGCCACGACAAAAAAAAAAACGTGTGTTCTTCCTGACCCTTCTAGGTAGACGTATGACTTAATGAATGCATTGCAGAAAATGGTTCAGCTTCAAAACAGGGGATGTAGAGACTCCTCTGAGAATCCCTGAGCCTGTAGGTTAAGGCACTGTCCTGGGAAAAGGGAAGTGGCTGCTCAAATCCTTGCTCCAGTTCAGTCAGACAAGAGGAATGGATGTGGAACGTCCTTATGCTGAGACATTAAATAAGCCACTTCTCTATAGACACAATCCTTGAACTACCCTCGGAGTGCCCCATGTTATTATCTAGTGCCCAACATGCAACTAGGCTGAAAAGTCAAAACATGTCATTTTGGAAATGCTAGTGTAAATAGTATTTTATTGTAGCTATTTGCTGAATTTGGATGAATTATTCGGGCTTTTTATCTTACCCCTCTCAACTTTTATTGAGTGTNAGGAGAAGGAAGATTTTTGTATGTGGAGTTACTCTGTTTTCAATTTCTAAGCCTCTGCACTTAGGAAGGTATAAAATACTGTGTGTGAGATTGGTTTGTGATACCTCTATATTCTTGGCTGTAACCAAAGTTAACTATAAAATAGGTTTCCTGCACTTGTGTGGCCCTGAGAAAGGAATTATTTGAGGACTGGAGAAAAAGCCAGAATTGGCTGTGTGCTCAGGGTCACCTAGCCCCTGAATTTTCACTGGCAGGATGTGGGTACAAAACAGAAGGGTTTGCATCCTGAGAAGGTGCCTCAGAAGTTGGGAGAAGAGGCTGCCAGCATGTTGGTGGGAGGAGCTTAGAGATACACATCTAGTTGATCGCTGACTTCTCAGCTCAGTGGCCAAGCCATTTAATTTCTTAAAGTAAAACTCAAGTGAATTTTGGAAGTAAAAGCTATTTTAAATAAAAAGGGGAAGGTTTAGGGAATTTTTTTAAATGTCAAAATGCTGTGTCTTGGCTTGTTATGCTTGGAAAAAAGTTATGTGCACCTATTCTCAATGCTTCTGTAAACCAGGCTTGCCTTTCCCATTACAGGGTGGGGAGGAGGGTGAATAACAGGCAGTGTCTTTCTTGAAAGCAGGCAAGATAATTATTTGGATCCAGAGGTAGAAGCCTAAATAAGAGTTCAGTGGGCAACTTCACCAGTCCTCTGACTGAGTTGACAGAACTGCTTTTTTTTTTTTTTCTGAAACCACTTTTATCAGAAGGGTAGCAAGTCCCATGAGAGAGGTTTCCTGGTGCTTGCAGTTATTTAAAAACAAACAAATAAACAAAACAAATCCTTCAAAGAACACTCTTGCATCAGAAGTTTGAGGCAGGACTTTGGGATCTGGCAGGAAGAATCATGACTTTTTTGTCTTCATGAAAAGCAGTATTTAAAATTCCTGAAAAAGTGCTACTAGCTTTGTGTACTGGGGCCAACAGAGCTTGCTGATAAAATTATGCAGCATCTTTTCCCCATGGTTACATGCTTTTGTTGCCAATACTTATGTAAAATGTAAGAGCGTCTTTAAGGTATTGTTCTTATTTGTTTAACTGGTAATATGGTGACATCTGACTTATTTTTGTCTACAAGTACTATTGTAACATGCTCTTAGCAGCTTGGTTCAACACGCAGAACCAGCAAACACAGTCTTAGACAAAAATGACCATATGCACAGGCAATCTGAATTTAATAAATAACATAGTTTACTTGTGTAATCTGTGACGGTAGCAATCTCCATAATGGTGTATATTATTATAAACTATATTATTAGCAGTGGATCTTGTATTTGGAGAGGAAAGCTGTACTGTCTAATTTCTGCCCTAGTAATTTCTTCTCACTTCATTATTTCTGTAGCGTTGTTGATTTTGTTTGCCTTTCTTACGTGAATACACAAGGCTACTTACTGAACTTTCAATGTGCTAGCTCAGCCCGAAGAAATATTGATTAGCATCATATCAAAGAATGAAAACATGCAGTAGTAGAATAAGAAGCTTTATGTTCTCAGGTTTGCTCATCAAAAAATTAATAAGATAACTTAGAGTGGTTAAAATAAGGTAGCAAAAAAAAAAGAATTTTTTCTTTTATTTTGACTATTATAGAGGCATATTTTATTTCAGATATTAAAGCTGTGATGAGGTGGGAATCAGCTCAGTTGCCTGAATTAGGGCTGTGTATAGAAATTATCATTTATCTTGCCCCATATTTGATATCCCTGTCTGCAGTTTAGCTGTTCAATATCAAAATTCCTGAATTTAAATAGAGAGAGATTAACAGAATACAGGAGCACAACAAGGGACAATCATAACTGTTCAAACCAAGGATCCAACTAAATCAGGATTCTTAAGCGGTGGCCAGAGGAGGACATCTAGGGAGGAGAAAGAGCTTAATAAGCATATATGACATTTCCCCTGATACCCTCTCAGCATCTGATTTCTTTCAGCAATGGTGCTGAGCCTGGTGGTTGTCTGATTAGTAAGGGGTAACCTTCATTTGCCCACAGTGCCGTTTGGCAATGAGACTGCTACCTTTTTCGGCATGAAGACCCCTTCGTTTCTTCTTTATTTTTGAGCCTGCTTTCTGCTAGCTTCATTTGATGGACCTGTATTTGCTGTATTGGAAAAGGCAAAGATTAATTGAATCCTAACATCTCTCTGGTGTGTGATTTTTGCAGAGCTCCCGTCACAATATTACCCCATCTCTTTTCCAACATGAAGATGCCTACCCTACTCAGCTGTTTCTCATATCAGTGGTGTTCCATGATTTGAGTCACCAGTGTTGCCCTTTACTGAAACCTAGTTGTAAATAGGTAGATGCCTCGACATAAACAGGCAGATCTGGAGATTTGTTGAGGATGGTACTCTTTAGGTGATGAGCACAGTATTTAACAACAGTGCTGCCCCATCCTTCCACCCAGTGGAAGTGCAGACTGGATTTCAAAGTCAAGCTTCCCCAGTGCACCACCATCACGTTGTCCATTTGTTCTGAGGGAACGTTTCTACAAACTCAAGTGCAAGAGCTTCTGCATCTCAGATGACTGGTATAGATACGATATGCAACCCATATCTTAAGGTACGGTTAACTCTTAATTGCTAATGAGTGAACACCGAGCACTGTGGATTAGTTGTGCTGTAGATCTGCAAACACTTGAGCTAGCTTTTATTGATTGTCCAGTTAGGTTACGATTGAATGGGTCTTTCTCATGAGACCGGAAAGACAATCAGTGACTTTCTAGTCAGATTTTTCCCGGTGTAAGCGGTCACACTAATCACATAAATATTGCTACAGAAAAGCAAATGTTTGTGTCACTAGAAATAAGATGCAAAATTTAGACTCTGTTACTATACTCAGGGAGTTGCTCTTCCAGAGTAAATGATTGGTAGTTTTTTGTCATATTTATACTTCGAATCTTTGTTGCAACAAAACAAAGATAATTGGATATTATCAAGTCATAAAAAGCTTCTACGAACTGTTCCTCAGCACATAGTTTTGTAATCCAAATCATCTAATGCACATACTAATTTTTAAGCTGTCTATGCTTTTATGTCCTATAGTGAATTTGGGATTCAATGCACTGGGTGTCAATTTAATTACAAGGACATCCTCCTCACAGCAGCGCTATCATACTTGACAATATACACATTTTCAAATTCTTTAACAGAAGAGTTACCTGAAAAGTAGATTATGAAAATATCCCGATAAAACCAATCCAAATACTTGTTACGTAAAAAAGCAACCCTATTTTCTGTTAATCTAGTGTGCTGCTTTCTCTTTCAAAGGCAAATATTCTCATTCCCCGTTTTTGTTGCACCGGCAAAAAAAAAAAGCCCTTAAACCAACTTGGCCTCTCAGGAGTGAAGCTGTTCTCATGATACAAATGAAATGGTCACCCCTCTCCATTGACTACGTAAGAATTTCATCACCAGCTTCACTCTTCCATTTCTACTTCACAACACTGCATTATCTAAACTCTTAATAAATCATTATAGTCTGTTCATTCCTTTAAAGAAACATATATCATAATGTGTTTCTTACTAGCAGGCAGAAGAAGTGGTGAGGATTTTTGTTCGGGTTTGTTTTTCTAGAAAGCTCTTCGAGGCTTTTCATCACAGTCAAAATCCATTTGGCAACAAGAAGGTGGGCAGCTGCTTTGTTACCTATTCCCTTCATTTCATAGGTATTTCTTACCATCTGCCTAGGTGCTGTGGCAAGGATGTTTGTTCCTTTTGGCTATCCCTATCCCTCCTGCCCCTTTCTGAAGGTGGCTTTCATGGTAAAGCCAAGCAGATGTCATGGCCAGCACCTGCTGAAAGGGCACTCTCAATTCCTGCCCTTCCCTTTCTTCTTTCTCAAGCACCTGGACTTGTGCTCCTGCTTCTGTGCTGACGCTGGCTCTTGTCTGGAGCCACTGGAAGGCAGGAAACCTCCATGTACACACACCCCCCACGCCCCCCCAAGATCAGTTTTGAACCTAAACTGCCTTGGATGTAGAGTAGATGAGTGGCATTGCAAGTGACACTGATGGTGGGAAGTGGAGGAGCAGGGTTGCCCTTTCAGGTGGGCGTTAGATGATGTGTAATTCACATCTGTGATGTAAAACTGTGGTGTAAAAATTAACCAAGTGGCTTTCCATTTTGGTTTCTGTTGGTTCATTGCATAGATTGAAGGAAGTGTCTCAGTGCCTCCTAAAATTAGCCCCCTTCTCTGTCATTCCAGTGGGCTGCCTTATGGCATTTTTGGCAAGAAATATTTGGGCGTGCTGTAATAAGAAATGTAAAGACATTGCTGGTGGGAACATCTAAATGTGTCTTGCATAAGGTTATGAATAGAAATGGAGGGATTTGAGCAAAGAAACAGTCCCTCAGAAAAAAGTTTGCTCAGAAGTGATGGATTCTGTCATTTTTTCCCCATAGACTTGAATAGTCTGAGCACACACAAAATCTCTAGATAATCATTAATGTGTAACCCATATAGTAAATTGTATCCATTTTTCCTTTGATGATAGTATTGAAGTGCTGACAGAAAGCCCTTAACTTCAATGAAATGGGATACCTGAGGAAGAACTTTGGAGAAAGGAGACATTGTTTGTCCTGTTCTACAGGCATTCCTGAGTGTGCCACTTGTCTGAAAGGGACGATTTTAAGTTCATCTCTGTCTTCTGCGCATTTGTAAGGGTCTTGCCTCAATAATATGGTGTGTGAGCTGCTTTCCTTCCTTCCTTCTCCCACATCCGTACATCAAGGTCCATGGTTTGGGTAAAATTACTGTTTAAAGTACCTAGCTTCCTTCATTTGATGGATCAAATAACCAGAAATAGAAAGACACAGAGACACAGGAGGAGGAATTGAGGCTGCCTAGATAGGCCCAGGGTGCTGCTGGACAGGTGAAGTTGAGGGAGAACAGTGCAAGGTGGTGGGGTAGGAGAAGCCTCAAGCAAGTGATCTGGCATGTAACCCTGTAGGCGTGCAAACAGCTTGCAGGCATCTGGCTGTCATACTGAACAACCTTCACAGGTACTACATGACAGTGAGCAGTTCTGGGAACACTAATGGTATCTCAGGTACCAGGTGAGCAGCTATATTACAGGGGATGGGGAGGGCTGGGAAGGCGAGATGTCCAGGACTCACCTCTTACGTGCTTGAAGTTTCTGTAATTACTATTAAATAAGAATGTAAATGCTTGGAAATCAAAGCCATGCCAGCTATTCCTCTCAGCTGCAGGTACTTTATATTTCAGTTGCCTTCTGGTACAGCGACGTGTGCAGCTCGTTGCACTTAAAGACCATGATATAGTTTTGAATTCTGCCTGGCCATGATACTGTCCCAACAGCATGTGAAACATATTTCTCTGTCATTTAAAAGGCATGGAGGAAAGCTGATGATAAAATTTGGGTTAGCACTGGCCGGATATAATGTGTCTTCCAAAGTGAGACATACAGGAGTCTTCCAGGATAGGCAAATACCCCAGCAGGAGGGTCAGTTGGTATGCAGGAAAGTGCAGATCTCCCAGGTAGCACAGTCGTGTCATCTGTTGAAGAAAGCTCCACCTTACCTAAGAAATACAGCTGGGCTGCGTGTAGGTAATTCCAAGTTGTTATCGATAGCCTCATGCAGGTAGGGTAGGTGGCTTTCACTGAACTCCAGGAGTGCTGGCTGGGTGAGTTTTTTTAGCTCTCAAGTTTCATAGAGATGTAGAGCTAGTAAGGTGTAAATCTGTGACGGTTTTCTTTTTTTTTTTTTTGGACACTGAATTCTACTGAAATGCTCTAGTTTTGTTGCAGGGTGTTTGAAGTATTTGAGTTTGATTATAAATATGTTACTGTAACATTTGTCCAACAGAAAGTTTCTGCACTTTGTTTAGGCAGTAAACTGAATGTGAGTGTGACTATCGCATGAACAGATACAGCAACAATGCAAAAATCTTCGCAATGTCAGTTTATTGGGCCAGCTCAAACTTGAAATTAAAAAAAAAAAGAGTCCAAATACTTTAGGAGCAGGAAGAAAAAGAAAATGCTATTCTTATTACATAACTATGTAAAAGAAAATCCTGGAGTCCCTAAAATAATATTTTGTCCTTCTTCAGGCACTCTTTCCTTAATCTCTAGTTTTATTCCTTCTCATCATTGACAGCATGTGGATGTGCATGAGGAATGCAGTATTGTCAAATATCCCATTGCAAAGCCTTGTAGAGTTGAGAGTAATTCTTTCTTGGGAAGTACCAATTTTTGAAGAAGGCATTCAATTTTGTTCTTAACCTGCTGGTTCCTGACAATGAAGCAGAGAAAGCATTTCTTTCCAACAATAGGCTCAACGTCGATCTCAAGGGAATTACTGATACATGTGGATAATGAAGTCATTGTGATCAAGTCTCTGCCTGAGACATTTCTGTAGCTGACTCATTTATACTGAGCAATTTTTATTTATTTATTTATTAAGATTTGAATGTCTTCTCATTACAGGCGCCTCTTTTTCTTATGTGTATTCATTTTGCCTGTAGGAGCATACTATATAAATGTCTTTAACACAATGCAATCTTTTTGACAAAATATGTCATACTGGAGTAGCATGGCCTACTATCGTTCAATAAATAGGCATGTGTTCTGTTCATAAATTGTGTAGAGGGATGACATGCTTCAATTTTTAGAAAGACTTTTTTTTTTTTTACATGTAAGCTGGGCATGAGCTTAACCTTGTTTATGGTTTCTGCTGACAATGCTAAAGCTGCACACTGTTCCTTTTATTTAAAGGAAGATAATAAAATGAATGCAGTGGTGTTTCAAATCAAGGTGAATAAAATGCCACAGTGATGCATAGGATATAAAATCACTATGCAGAAGTTAGCAGTTTTCACTGTTGAAATAATTCTTCTTTCAGCACTTCAGGTGGTCAGTAACTGCCATGTCACTTAAATTAGATACATTTTAGCTGCATGAGCTTGCAGACTTTGTTGTACTTACCACACAAGCTTGATATATTAGGCAGGTGCTCAAAGATAAATCAGTAGTTCGAGGTGAGCTTGTGACATAGTATCCCCATTTGCAGACCCAAAATTAGAGATTATATTATAGTGAAATATGTCAGTATCCTACCTAAGCCACCGTCGTGAGCTCACTGTTCAATTTGCCATTTCTGTTTGTAGCTGGTTTTTCTCCGGTAACTCTAGGTAATAACCTGAATTTCACTGTGTTCTAGATATTTATTTTGAATGTTTGTTTAAAATAGATTCTTTCAATTTTTCCATTCCAAGTAATAAAAGATGATGAAAATGATCTTGCAGACTCTCTGAAGTGAGTTTGATAAATCACTTGATACAACCTGGTCACTAAGCTATTGCTTAGAATGAGTTCTTTTGTTCCAGACAACTAACTCTCTTAATTAAAACGTAACATTTTGTAGGTATTATGTCTCAACCTCAGGACTAACAACTAGTGCCAGATACTGAACAGTTGTGCTAAATTGTATTTTAAAGTCACAGAGAGAATGTATCTGGAGTCACAGGAATTAAGTCTGCATAAGCATCATTAAAAAAAAAAAAAAAAAAAAGAGCTGGAGAAAAAGCTTTGTGGCAGAATACTAGATCACAAGCTGTTCAAGTTTCTCCATGCAGCCACCATCACTTATGGTCACAGGACAGCAGCTGAGATAAGTCTGAATTAGCTTTTGATTGTGTTTTGAAAAAATGTAAAGGAAGGCTTGTGACTATTTGGAACACTTAACTGTAAAAACCTACCAATTTCTACATGATTTTCTATGGGAAATCATTACATGGTGTAATATGTTAAAGTCAGTTATTTGCTGACAAGGTTTTTGCTGCCTTCTCTTCAGCATAGTTTTGGGGGGAGATGTTGTTAACTTGCATGAGCAGCAGGAACCCACAATAAATGCTTCCTCCAAGTTGTCTGCAGAAGACAAAGGTGGGAGCAATAGAAACTTTTCTATCAGACAAAAATAACAATGTAGAAAAATAAAGCAGCTGTTAAAATGAGTTAACTTGATGAGCAGAGAGAAGTTTTTGACCATTGGGGAAAACAAACAAACAAACAAATTTCTTGCAAAAATGGTAAATGAGTTTATGAACAAATAGAGAAGCCAAGCAATGGCTTAGAGAAATAGTGATTAAACCTGAAGAATGGCCAAGGCTTGTGAGAACTCCAAAGGGCTTGCAGCTGGTAGGGTTTTTATTGTATGAATCTGTAACTAGCGTTTGGTCTTGGAGTAGAGGAGGCGATTCTAAAACTGCTCTGAGGTCTCTGTGTGTTATTTTGAGCGTTGCAGCTGGTTTAAGCAAGTGTGTCCTCCTGCAGCCTGTGCAACATGCGCTGCCTGCAGTCGAGCTCATCCTGCTGAAGCCTGTTTTTGACTGCCACTGTGCCTGGGTATCTTTCAAGGTGAGACACAGGACCAAGCATGGGTTGGGTGGTGGTGGCTCATGCCCAGCTGGTAGTGTGTAACTGGTACAATCTACCCAACTGAGGGGTTAGGAAGGTGGTAGACAAAAGTGTAACCGTTGCGGAAAAAGGAGTTTGGGAGCTGGCTGGGAACAGAAAAGGCTGTTGTGGCAGCTGCCTCTCACTCCAACCTCTCCCTTTTCCATGGGAAACCCTACAGCAATTGAAGACTTGCTTGTGCATCTGCTCCTTTATTCTGACGTTTTTCAGATGCATCGTGTCTTTTGGGCAGGAGTAGTCTCTGTAGCTGATGCATAGTATGTCTGGCCGAGAATAAGCTTACACTTACTCCTCCTTTGCCAGAAGGATAAGGTGGGCTGCCCAGGTGAGAAAATAAAGTACCACCATATGGTGTGCAAGAATCCCGTGAGCTAAGCCTGTAACAACAGCATTTCTCTACTTAAGGATGCATGTGTGTCTGCATCTTTGAATTGATTAGTTAAGATTGTCTTGATGTAACTTTTGTTTATTGGACTTCCCATGTGAAGTCTTGGCTAGTGGTTAGAAGATCTCAGTGCAATGTACATCTGGAGGTGTGTTCTTAATAATGCAGAAAAATAAAATGTAAGTTAGAAGTGATAGCTTTTTTTTGCCTTTTTTTTTTGTCTTTCTTTAAAGAAGCCCAGTAGAGTACTCAACTCCCATTAATGAACTGTCCTCAGTGTGTTGGGCAGTCTCTTTGATGCATGGGCAGTTGGGTTTTTTATTTGTCTTCCATGTGTTAGACAAGAAAACCATTAAGGACCTAACTGCTCACTAGAAATGGCATGTATAGGGTGGCAGACCAAGCGGTGAGTATAGTCTGTCATGCAGAGAAAGTGAAAACTTGAGATCTTGTTGGAAATCTAAACGTAAACTGCAGAGGCCTTCTGTGACTGTAAGGTTCATGATACCTCTGCTGTTAGTCAGATCTGTGCTTTCAGCTTGGGATCCCTCAATCCCCTGCATTAACCTGCTTTTTTAACTGAGTAGAAGAATTTCTCATCAGGCAAGTACTGCTTTCTGTAATGCTTCTCCCCTTACTTGGCAAAGCCCCCTGTTTGTGTTAATACAGCTTTTGTTGGCGCTGAGGGCCACAGGTCTTGTCAGGCTGCTGTCAGTGTAGAAGACAGCCAGGTGTCCTTTCAGGTAGGCACAAGTCCAAAATAAACATTTTTGTCTTAAATTCTGAGGGTTTTTTTCCTGGCGGAGCAGTACTTCCTAACCATTTTGGAGAGCTGAATGAAAAGTTCATATTAAAGATATGCCACATGTGGAATGATTTTTTTAAAAATAAAAGGAACCCGGTATTTGTGCTGAAAGTCTCCATGGTTTGTTTTTATCCTCAAACTTTTCATAGCTGATTTTGTGACCATCTTCACAACCGCATAATTTCTTTCAGTTGTACTTCTTTAGAGCCTTACATATTGTTATCATCTTCTATTTTTTTCCCCTAACGTATAATTTATAAGAAGACATCCAGCCTTGACTGAAAACACTCAGATAGAGAATGTAGAATTTCCTACAGTATTACCAGTTATTGTTCTTCAGTTACTATTCTCACTGTTAAATTTGTGGCTTAATACCATATTTGAATTTAAGCTTTCAGTCACTGCTTCTTGTAAATTCTTTTTTTCCATTGGATTAACCAGCTTTTAAGTCCGAGAATTTTGTTTCCCTGCTGCAAGTACTTGACTGCCGTAATTCTTTCTGCTAAATCTCATACATTTTCTCCAACTTTTAAGCAAACGTTCCTGGTTCTACAGTTTTTCAATATTTTTTAAAACGTGTGAATCCCTAAAGCCATATGTAAATCTTCCAGTACAGGAAGAGTACTGAAACAGCATAGCTGTTGCACGGGATTGGCAGCCTGCTTCGCCACACTCTTCTGGCTCCGTACCGTGGGTCTTCTGAAGCAGCTTTGCCACAACATCTCTGTGTGCAATCTGGAGCCCAGCGCAGAGGCACCAGCCCTTCTTCATGGGGCCAGCTCCTGGCAAGCAGGGATTTTCCACTTGGCCCCTATGCCCTGGCTCCTTCAAGAAACCTTGGGTGTCTCAGACTGCATTTTCTAGGGCCCCTGGTCACAGGGGGCTTTGTCTGGCAAAGATCGTGCTCTAACTATATACATAGCCAGTGCAGGTCAGGCACTGAACGTCAACTAGAAACCCAGAGTACTTGCAAGAAATGTGCAGACAGTTCTTAAACAGCTTTGCAAGAAATTTCCCTGGAAGAGGAAAGGAGTTTGATCCAGGTGGGAGCTGAGTCAGTCTTGAGTCATTTGTGGAGGCATCTCCACTGTACTCCCTGGAACATCCAGTATTAGATGTATTTGTGTGGATTTATTTGTTTGTTTGTTTCTCTGAATTACGAAAAATTTTAAAGGAAATTTGTATTCTTTGGGTTTACCTGCTTTCTTGACAGTTTATGGCATAGTTAAGTCATACCAAATTAGAATTCTGGAGTGGTGAGGCTGATGTTGGGATTCTTTTAATAAACGAATGCTTTGTTAAGCTTGTAAAAGTTAAGTTTTTTATGGTTAAACTGTAGATACCCATTACCATACCAACTGTATAGCTTCATGTAAGGTATTTGACAGAGAAGGCTGAATATGCCGTCTCCAGAGGGAAGGCACACTGAGTGCGTGAGGAGAGGGAGCTTGCAGGATATTAATGTGTGGAGGCTCCGTACAAGGCAGGGATAGGGCGGAGAGTGGCAAGAATAGAGGCATGCACCTATCTTCCATGGTTGGGCTGTGTGGTGACCAGCCTCCTCCTCCCCACCTCCCCAAACCCTTCTGCTGTGAGCAAGGCAACAGCCTCCTGTGACTGGTACATGTTATGCTCAGCAAAACATGACTTCATGTAAATAAATAAGATTTTATCAAACATACATCCAGTATCAGCTTTTCTTCCAAAGTGGAACAACTTGTAGCATTCTGGTTTGGTCTGATTTCCACCCCCTGCCCCTTCCCCGTGCTTTGAACTGATCATTAACAGTATATGACTACCACTAAGATACTAATGAAACTCCCTTCGTTTATTTTAACTTTAGGAGGTGTTTAGTCTTGGAGGGCAACGTAGTAGGGCTGTTGTTACCCAGGCTGGGTAAATAGTATTAAGCAATATAGTATGTGTATGTTACTTGGGGATATAGGAAGTTTTATGCATACTAGTTACTGTAGTAATAACACTAGTGACCTTTTCTGGTTGGTTTTTTCTGTCTATGAATACATAATTGTTTGCATACAATATTTAATATTAAGAATATGACATAACTGCTTAACTGTAGGAAGACTTATAGTTGGGGTTGATGCTGCGTGCTTATTCTAGTCATTGGTGCCTAAATATCACAGTACATTTAATATAAAATGTCATATACATCCTGATGTGAGCATAATGTACTGCTAGTAGCTCAGCAGAATGGGAACTTTGTACTGATGAAATGTCAGCCTTAATTTTTGATTAATTTAGCTGTGGGCATTTTATGTCAAAACCAGAACTGACCAAATACTGCAAAATGCTATGCATGAAAATACTTTCATTTCTTTAATGTCTTGCAGATGTGCAAGTGCTCTTTTTATATAGTCATTCAGAGATGTTAGTGGCCATGCGTACTGGAACGGATTTCATTAGATTTAACACCTTTAAGCAGTGGCTAAAAAATATAGTCAGAAAATGAGTCAGTAACTAGACTAGTCACACCGGAAAAGGAATTCTAGTTTCTGCTTAGCAAAGGAAGAAACGAAACTCACCATGCAGGGTCTTTGTTCAAACTGTTTAGCGTGTGTGTTTTCAAAACCTATTGGAACTGTGATTCTACTGCTGAGTTAATAAACCATCCATGGGTTAAAATATTTTTTCATAAAACGTTGTTTAGAACCTTTATGGCTATTCACAGAGGCTTCATGGCTGAGAAAGGGCAAACCATGCTCAATGAAAATTGCTTGCTCGGAATACTGTGTGCCTTAGCTACATCTGCTCGTAGTAATTGAGGGGGGTGGTGGTGTTGACAGAAATAAAGGATACAGTTCCCCAGTTCGGCTGCAGTGACCAGGGCAGCAGGGGGATGGAGGGAGGTCACTATGCTGCCTGACCTGGCTGCGGGTGTGGGTGACTGGAAGCCACAAAATGCATTTGCCGTAGTGGCCGTCTGCAGAGTGCCTCAGCAGGGCCAGGCAGAACAGTGACTGCCATGATGGGTAACTGGTGAGCCTCAGCTTCCTGCAACGCTGCCTCTGATCCAAGCTCTGAACTTTAAAGCTGTCACTTGGCTTGACTGAAGCTGAGTTTTTATATTGTTTGTAAACCAGACCGAACTTCTGGGAGGGTTGTTTTCTTTGGGGTTCCCTCTCATGCATCTCTCTCTGGTTGGTTTTTTTTTTTTTCCCCCTTCCCCCACCTTGTAGAAGATGTTTTTCATTTTTGACAGACTGACTTCTGAGGACAGTGCAAAACAGTGTTCTTTGCTACTAGATGGACCAGATTGCTAGAGTGAAAAGCCAGTAAAATCGCTTCCTTGAAAGATGTGAATTGTATTTAGAAACCCACCAAAAGAGCAGTATTGTTGATACGTGTGATATTTGCTATGGGAATGGCAACCAAAGCATTAATAATGGTTTTCTTCTGTCTTTTAGTTATCTATGGCAATTTTTAAACCATAAAAGTTTTGGGTTGCTTTATACATAAAAGTAAATTATGTGATTTGAAATTATAATTGGGGAATATTTGATGGATCTGGTTATAGAATAATGAATGAGAATAATTAATAGAAAGTTAATTGGGTACCATCAGAAAAGTTTATTCTGGTATATTGGGATTGCATGCTTCAGTTGATACTTAGTGTACTTTTGGGATTTCTGGTTGCACCTCACCTCTGGTTCTGACAGTATATTGTATTATGAAGAATATTAATAATGCTGCAGAACAATTACTTGTTCATTTGCTAACTGATTAAAATTCATGCATTATTTATTGGAACTGGGAGAGACTTTATAAATAAGTCGTCTTGTCCTCAAGAGCTTAAAAACAAAATGCATATGCTAATATAAGAATATGCTTTACCTCTTAACATAAAAATTTAATATGCAATGGTATATTAGTCTCATTAATGTGAGGTTTTATTTGTGATAATTGTGCTCTTAATCAAAGTGTATACTTCTAAACATAGCCTTATGTTTTAGAGGTTTGTAAGTCGGACTTCGTAGTGTATCATGCTCATCAACGTTTAT
The DNA here is from genome assembly GCA_013389945.1 of Fregata magnificens. NCBI lineage: Eukaryota > Metazoa > Chordata > Aves > Suliformes > Fregatidae > Fregata > Fregata magnificens. The sequence goes on from WAAD01003078.1 coordinate 296,510, forward strand.
GTTTTCTGCCGTAATATACACTGACCTTAGAATTCATTAGTTTGACATTTAATGTGTTAGTTCCACAGCAAATAAACTGCCCTCATTAAGCCTGGCTGCATTTCTGAGCTTTGGTGCAGGTAGGGATCTAAATTAGTTCATATGCACATTTCTTGCCAAGACAGGGTAAAACATGTTAATAATTAATTGAGATACTTTCTAGAGTTTTGTATATCCTGAAGCAGAAACGGGAACACCTTGGAGCGTTCACCTTTTCACTCCAGGAGAAGAAAATGAGCTCTGCTTGCAGCCACTACTGCTCGTTCACAGATTCCCTGGTCTACAAACTGAGTGGCTTGAGACACAGTTAATTTAGGAAAAAGTCTGAAAAAAATTCTTTTATACCAAAATGTGGGAAACGTGGTTGCTTACAGAGCTGGTAAATACACTGTTGGGAGCCAGCTCTGGTATCTGGAGAGGAAGCTTCACTGCTGGACGTAGAGAACCAGGGAGTTGTTAGCCGAACTTCGTGATGCAGGGAGGGCAGGATGTCAAATGAGGTCTGGAGGCTCTCTGCGAGCCCGCCACGGCTCTTTCAGTGACACTGGTGGGGTCATTCCCGGGAGGCAGAATATGTGCAAAGCTTCTGCATCTTGACTTCTCTTGTGCAGAGGGGTTGGGGGAGCAGTGATGAGAAGGGCCCCCCTTTGGGGAAATCTTATGGTCTGGGGTTAAATGTTATTTTTAATGTACTGGCCATGAGATCCCTCTACCTGCTCAGAGTTGCTGCATTGTTAGTTCTGCATCACTGCTGTGTGAAACCCCTGTGTGCATTGAATTTAGCATTGTTGCCTAATTAACTGAAACGAATTAGTTGAAATATGAGCCATCTGGAATGAAAATGAACTTTCCGTGTTTATCAGCGGATTCATTTTATTAGAAAAGAACATGTTGCTTGTGGTTTGTTTCTTAAAATAAATCACACCGATGCAACGTGCTACTTCTCTACGTAAACATTTCTCAGGGTAAGGGGGACCTCACCTCCCTGTTTGGTCTGTCGTTACCTTTTCACTTCGCAGCTGTGTTGAAATATTTAGGTGGAGGCTGATGGCAACAGAGGAAGACAAAAGGCAATGTACATCTTACTGTTTGAGTTTTTAAATCGGTAGTAAGTCATTGGTCATTGAAGAATAAAGTAATGTTCTACGTCATCACTATACATCTTTATTTTGTCATTCTCCTGGCAGTTTTGCTCAGTTCAGAGTGTTCTGAATGCCTGTAAGAGGTATCCGTATCTTTTACCCTAACTGCATCTGGTGGGTTTCAAATGAACTGTGGTGATATAATTTTTAAGAATATTCTGTGCAGGGCTAGCGTATCAACTGTTGTAACAATTTCTTCAAGGAAAGTATGTATGTGGCTTCTGTCAATAAAATCAGTTATGTTTCTGAAAATCTCAAGTTATTGCCATAGTAAATTACATAAATGAGCATGAACCCAGATTGTTTTCAGAAAAAATGTCAAGTAGTGGCAATATATAAATCAGATAGGATTTTGTGGTCCCTAGCTGAGATTTTTAAATGGAAAAAATAGCAGTGGGCAGATGCCAGTGGTGCGCAACTCGCTTCCATCAGCTGAAATTCTCCTCAACATTTCTTTATTGATGTCAGTTTGATTTTACTTTTGAGGTTTGAAATCTTTGCTGACCAAAACCTGACAACTTTCTGTGGAAAGAGCCCTCTTCTTAATGGGTTTTCCAGCTTTTATTTTATCGTTAGCTTTTTTTTCTTGTCCCCCTTACAGAGCCGCCTCGGCCGATAGCACCCCCACAGCTGCTGGGTGTTGGGCCCACGTACTTGCTCATTCAGCTGAATGCCAACTCAATCATTGGGGATGGACCCATTATCCTGAAAGAAGTGGAGTACCGAATGACATCTGGTACCTGGACTGAAACCCATGCCGTCAACGCACCAACTTACAAGCTCTGGCACTTGGACCCCGACACCGAATATGAGATTCGGGTCCTGCTCACCAGACCGGGCGAAGGGGGGACTGGACAGCCAGGACCACCGCTCATCACCAGGACCAAATGTGCAGGTGAGTGCTGCTTTGGAAAAATGAACAATCAAACAAAACTATTTATTTCATGATTTAATTGGTTGGCAGGCTTGTTGGCTCTAATTAACTTGTAGCAGAATTTAAGGGTTCCCTTGGCACCCACAGGGTCCCCAACTGTCCAGGTCAATATGGATTTGTTGTGTCCCCTGCTTTGCCTAGTCACTGTCTAGGTTGCTGTTTGCTAACCCTGATGGGGTAGGTTAGGAGACGGGATGTTAGAAAGCAAAGAAAACATTTTACTTCTCATGCGAAGAAGGAGACATTATCATTTCTAGAAAGGGCAAACCACCTGCTTTTTCACCTTCATATTTTTGCTTGCACTTTAAGTAAACTTGCACATAAAGGTACTTGCATGGAAAAAGAATCTGTTTAAGAAATAGGATTTTACAAAAGATGTAGTGTAATTTTTCTCTTTCCAAGCAGATATGCATGGCTTGCATATCTCTGACATCCTAAAATACGTTAGCAAATATTAATACAGTGTTTTCTTTTCTCCATTTCTGACCTACCACCACCAAAATCATGTGCTGCTGAATCTTGCAGTCTGCTTCTGTTTTTTTAGAGTGCCCCTGCGTGGCCGGCGCCAAGAAGATTAAGCGCTGCCAACTTGTGTTTTATGCTGTTCCTTCTGAAGCTACTTAAAGTTATTTTAATCGCAGCTTTCATAAGAGGAAAGATAATGCCTATGTCTTGTAGTTGCAGAGGAGAAAAATTATAGATTTGAACATCAGACTGGGAGGCAAATAAGTGGAAATTAAATTTTGGGGTTTTTTTCCTAATCTCAGGATTTTTAGGGCCTGACTTACAGTATTTTAAAGTTTGCACTATATTAGATTTAGCAAAGAGTGCTGATAACCATCTATTCAAAGCTGCACTAAAATAGTAAGAAAGAAGAGCTGCAGTTGCAGATTTCCATGTGTCATGTATATGTATGCATATATAAAGTGGAAATATAAATGAAAGATCTTTTTCACAAGTTGATGACAGACCTCTGTGGGATAGCTATTCAAGTTCTCATCTAAGCATGGATGACCACGCATTTTCGTTACTTAAGGAAGAGAGTCAGTGTCTGGATCACAAGCCAGAACTTCATATGGACTAGGTCAAGAGGTATGAATCCCAGAAAATCAGACAGTCGTTTTTGAAATCGGACATAGTACTGTCAGAAGCTGAGGCACACAGCTGGAGCCAGACTAAGTGGAAGACATTTTTTGGAATTTGTGATCTTATTTATAATTTAGTCTGTCTTTCCTGTGAAGTAAAAATATATGTGTGTCCATCTTGGTTCAGATGGCAGTCGTTGAGATTGAAGTAAGGTTAAAGCATTGATTTATTGCCCTGAACTGGTTTAGGCTGTGTTCTGAAAAAGTAGGAATTTGAAAACAGCTTCTATTTTAAAGAGACTGAGCCAAGACTAACAAATCTTATATGTTCGGGTTCTTTTTCCTAGCGCTTGGAAAAATATAACTTCATTTACACAGCGTGTGACAGACTGAAGCTTTTTAATGGGAAAGGAAAAGAAAGGAAGTCATAATTTATGTGACATATTTTTAGAAGCCAGTTAGGGGAAACAACATTATTGTGAGTGTGATTTTAATTTTAATTTGGTTTTAGCTTAACACTCACAAATAAGGCATCAAAATCTAGTCTGGCTTGAGACAAATTTTCAACTCAATTTAATCCACTATGAAATGAAGCAGATCAAAAAGATACTTGGAAAAAAAATATGAACTTCTGCAACAATATTATTTTAACAATAATAAAATTTCGAGTTGTTTACCTTGCAGCAAGACTGATTCTTCTTATTCCATGAAAGCGAAGGTGAATAAATGTTACTATTAACCAGTTTCAGTTAGAAAAAGGTGAGTCAGCAAGGGTTTGTGGAGACTGAAGGATTGTGCCCAGCATCAGGGATGAGTCAGGGGCAGCACTGGGTTGAGTGGCAGGTTGCCCTGCTGCTTCCTCACCTGTCTGGAAAATGAAGATAGACCTTCCTTTTCCACAGTGTTCTCCCAAGCCTTCTGCAAGATAACTGCAAGCCCAAGTCAATATGAATTTTTTTTAATATTTTTCTCGTAAAAGGCAAACTATAAACATAAAAATTAGTCTCTTCTGAAGAGAAGATTTATAAGACAAGGTAAAGCTGATAATGGAATAGCTCACCCTGCAGTCTCTGCTGCTGCTGGTATTGTATGAGTGACTGGCAGGTGATTTACTGTGCTATATTAGATGACATCTCTGCAGCAATATCTTCTTTCTGGAGATTCTTCAATTATTCCTAATTCTTGTTTCTGACAAGATCACTTATTTTTCAGACAGATACTCTCTTTTCTGTCGATATTCTTTGTCAATTTTGTCTTTCCGTAAGTTTTGCACATATTAGTTCAAATTCCGAAACAAGTTATAATTGATTATCTGCTTGGCGTCAAATGGAGTGGCGGGAAATAAATGAATTTTCAGCATGAAGTTTGACTGCTCTTTATACAGATTAAAAAGCACACTAGTGAACGTTGATCTGATGAGTTTTTAATGTTTACATTCCAAGTAGCAGCGATGGCAAACTCACTGACACATCAATAAGAATAGGTTAGCATTCTGCTTTCTTTTTATTTAATATCTAAGCAAATATTGCCATTGTTTACAAATGAAGATTGAAAATTATTTTTTCCATAATTCATTCAGTATTTATAATTTCATGACATTTCTTAATAACATATTATTGATTAGTTGGCCTGTGCTTTGCTGGAGATGTATCCTACATCTGAACGATTTGAGCGATGGTTGTACTTATCTTGGTAGCACACATGCACTTTTATTTTTAGGTATTTAGATCATTTTCCGTCTTCCTCATAGCAAAACCAGTAGTATCTGGCGACTCATTTAGTAAATGTTTCCACTAATGCTAAACAAAATTGTTTTCTAATTAAGAGATAATCTTCCACTAGTTAGAAGTCCTCCACCAGCCTGTTTGTCTACTCAGCATTTCCCAGGTAGTCTGTCCTGCACTGAAGCTGGGTGACAGCATTTTGCTAGAACACTTGCATGTTGTTTTATCAGTCTGCAATTAAATATAGCACTGAGCAGTCAAATACATGAAACCACTGAGTGTTTTTAAATCCCTGAAATAAGACTAAAAGGGCAACAAAGCTGGTGAAGGCTCTATAGCACAAGTCTTACAAGGAGCAGCTGATGGAACTGGGGTTGTGTAGCCTGGAGAAAAGGAGGCTGAGGGGAGACCTTATCACTCTCTACAACTACTTGAAAGGAGGTTGTAGCAAGGTGGGTGCCAGTCTCTTCTCCCAAGTAACAAGCGATAGGACAAGAGGAAATGGCCTCAAGTTGTGTCAGGGGAGGTTTAGATTGGATATTATGGAAAATTTCTTCACCAAAAGGGTTGTCAAGCATTGGAACAGGCTGCCCAAGGAAGCGGCTGAGTCACCATCCCTGGAGGTATTTAAAAGATGTGTAGATCTGGTGCTTAGGGACATGGTTTAGTGGTGGACTTGGCAGTGCTAGGTTAACGGTTGGACGTGATGATCTTCAAGGTCTTTTCCAACCAAAATGATTCTATGATTCTGTAAAACATGTGAAGCAAAACATTATTTTCTGATACTATCCTCCTTAATAGCCAGGTGTATGCTTTGTATTTCCATTTGTAAGTGCAGCTGAAGTCGGTGTTGAGTGCAGCATTGTGTCCCTGGCTGCGTGTGGTTAGGCGCAAATCATTTCAAGCTGCTGATGCTGGAGGCTCCTTCCTCCCCATCAATCCTCATGGGGCACCTGAGCTTTATTTCAGAAACACTACACCTCTTGCCCAGTGTCATTGCTCAAATTATTCACTTCTCAAGCATTTTAAAACCAAAACCAAAGGCAGAGGGTAGCACTTTAATCAGAAGTAATCTGTAAGGCTGTTTTCTGTGGCTTTGGGGCGTGTTGTCTTTCTGAGCGTATCCTCTGAGTTGTGATTGTCTTTCCTTTGAGGGGGTGTAGAAAATATGTGGTAATCTAAAATTGTCCACTTAGCCTGCTTTATCAACTGTAAGTTAGATGATGTTCTCTTACACTGGCTGCTGCTTCTGAGTAACAGCTCACAGCTCAGTTTTATGATTAACTGATATTTTAGTGGCAAAGGAGGTCAATAGTTCAGCCTGTCCAGAGCTAATATATGTACACAGTGGAATTGCTCGCTCCTACTTTACTGAAGTTCAGTGCAAGGGTGTGATTTTCAGTAAAACATGGAGAATTGTGGAGCAGTTGGTGAAAAAGTCCTGGACGTTTTCGGGTTTTTTTCTAAAAGACTTGATATTAGTAAACTGTTGCCTGTATTATTT
>WAAD01003078.1:302999-325647 GCA_013389945.1 Fregata magnificens
GGGGGGGGGCGGGGGGAGAGCTATTATTATTATTTATTTTGTTCAAAATCGTTATCTGTTACAGAGACCTTGCTATCGGTAACAATCAGCCTCAAGGCACAATAGCAGAGATGCTGGTTCAGTGGTGCAGTGCTGGTGTATGATCACCTGCAGTTGAAGGCTTGGGAGCTGGGCTGCTTTCTGCCTGCCTTTTTCAAGCACAGAATTTTTGTTTACAATTTGCACATTTTTTAAATCTTGAAAACAATGTACACAGAATACAGGATGCTGCTGAATTCCCCTTTGTGGGGGGGGGGAGGGGAAGGCAAAACATGGGGAAACATTAAAAAAGAAAAAAGCAAGCTTAAGGGTTTTGTTCATTTTCTTGGGATTTTTAATGGAGGGACTGCTGCAGTGTTGCCATTGAGAAAGTGACTTTGCATGGCCATAGGGAGAACTAAATTATTGTTCTGGTTACATAAAAATTGTATCTGATCTTTAAAATGAGTGGAGTGAAAGGGGCAGTGCACTATAGAATCTGCTAGTGCTGATGTGCAATGCATACAGTGCTACTTCGGTTGGTGTTTGCCTTTTACACTTGCAGAGTGGAGGTGGAGGGTTCAAGGTGGGGAGCTTGATTTATAGACTTTGCTGTGTGCTGTACATGAGAATTTAGGATGTTGGTATGTGAGGCAGTGGGCTTGTAAAATTGGGTACAGTCAATGTCACTGGAGGGTTCTGGAAAATACGGCACTGAATGGATAGGCTGTGCTGCTTCATTTGTCTCTTGCAGTATGCATCTGAAATCATTATTTAAATCTTTGAAAGTTAATAAAAGTACAGATAAATGTGTAATTTTCAATCTTTTAAATTTTTTTAAAAAGTGGACAGAAAGAAAATGTTTACCTTTTTTTTTTTTTACAGCAAAGCAGTTATCTTAATGTTTCTAACAGAATCTTTACCTTTTTTCCCTCAAAGTAGATATCATGCGACTTACAATATAGCTTAAAGAGGAGCTTAAATACATTTTGAGCACTTAAATTACATGGTTTTATTACTCATGTTTTTGTTGTTTACAAGTTGAACACTTTGTTAGAATAAACTAAAGATGAACAACTTGAAACTAAGTGAATGTGATACTTTTAAAAATTATTTTACATTTGCCATTGCAGAAAGGCCCACATTACACCAATATTTATAAGTTGCTGTTGTTTTTACAAATGTGTTTGGCACTCGTGACTGTTTCTGGGCTTTTGGCCAGGTAGTAATTGGAAACATTTAAGATCCTGCTAGCAGATACCAAATGCACCAGTCTCTTGTTCCATATAGGTTTACTAGTTGGCTATGATATGGAAAAAAAAAAAGGGTATTTAAACAATGGAGAAAGTCTGGACTAAGGAACTTAATCATATTCCCTTTAGGATTGAATACCAGAATTGTTGTTGAGAGAGCATCCTGTAGAAGAGCTATCTGATTTGGACCATCGGCTGGCACGTGCGACCATACTCATAGCTTATTGTGCTGCTTGCCACTGTTCAGACACCCATACCACATATAGAATCCTAATGATGCTTATATCCATAAGAAAGGACCGTAGCGCAGCTGAGTTACCTAGCAGGAGACCAGGCAGACTGCCTAGCCAAGTTCTTGTCAGATTGTGTAAATTAAGCATGGTATCCTCTTTTTCAAAGGAGCGCAATGCTGATGACTCAGTTGAATTGGCAGTAAACTGCAAGTTCAGACACTGACCTCCCTTAAATCAGTCTTCAACTTTTTTTGTTCTCTATATTCAGCCTTGCTTAGTATCATTTTTTTTTTTTTTTTTTTTGCTATTTGCAGCTGCAAGCTCCCTCTGCACTAACTGGAAACTTTCTTCCTGTGGCATTGCGAGTGCCACGTTATCGAATGAGGCATGGGTTTTCTGAATTCTCCTGTGCTTCATTTTTGAGATGAGCTTTGTTCATGGCTAGTTCTTTATTGTACAGGCTCATATTCAGCAGTAAATCACACTGTGGCTATTTAATCACACTGATGTTTTCCAGTTGAGGTTAGCATAGCAGACTTAGGTAGGTGGGTTCCCCTAGCGTGGCCACCCACTTTTCAAAGCCTCTGTAGTGTGCAGTGACCTCTTCCTTTGCCTTCCTTCTGAAGTCCCTACCAGCAGGTAGGGTGGGACGAGTTACCTACAGCAAGATGTGATTATGGTCATTGGCACCTAACATGCTGGCCAGTCTGGGCTTCAGTGCAGAGTCCAGCGAGTTGAGGGAAGTCCTTCAGTTGAAGTTAGTGGCTTGCTCTCTGATGAAGGACAGTAGGTTAGGATAGCACTTCAGCTGTGTGACGGAGGCTGGGGGAGGAAAAGGAGCAGCTGCCAACCCCACCCGGAGCTCCCCTGCCTTGCAAGTGATTCCTCCATCTCCTGTCTCACCTCGGCTTGTTTGGCAACTTTTCCCAGAACTGAGCATGCGAAAGCACTGAGGCCATTGTGATTTATCCAAAGTGTGTGTAACTAGTCAATAGATCACACTTCCGAGAGGAGCACTGTCTGTGGCAAGAAAATGTATTGCAGTACATTAATCCACAGCACCCATTCCAGTTGTAAAAGAATGGACGTGGGCAATAATTCATATAGCAGCACTTGAAGGTGCTATGGGTGTACCCGGGCCAGATAACTCAGAGCCTGATTATAGCTTCTCCAGAGTTTGGGAACTGATATTCACAGATTTTTGGTTTGTGTTCGCTTCCAAAGAACACGACTGCAGGTTGCAATAATCTTACCCTTTCAGAAGACTGGAGCTCTTTTTTGAACTGCAACTTTTAATTTGACTCTTTAATAATTTTTAGTATGATTCATTAGTGTGCTTGATACTTTAATTTAGTTTGCTTTCATAATTAAGGTGTCTTAAGTGCAATATTACTTTCATAGTGTTTGAGAATTGGTAAGTACCTAAATAAAACAAACTTTTATAGGACTAGCTTTTATTGTACTTTCGTTTATCACTCTTAAAAATTAAGCAGGGAAAATTTTAATAAGGTTTTGAGAGTTGCTCCAGTCATTGCAGCACTTAAATGCACAGTTTTGGAAGCACACGGATTTTTCACTGTTATTTTGGCACTGCTGGCAGCGTAGCATGGAGCAGGTAGGGAGGGCTGTGAGTAGCAGGAGTGGTGATATGGAAGGGTAGAAGAGGAAAGCAGTGCCAGCAGCATGTGCTGGAGGGAAGTGATGTTGATGAGATTTTCCAGATGCATTCATTATTCTTTCTCTCTCCCCCATATGCCTTTCTCCTCCGAAGTCATTACAGAGAAATTTCATGTCATTCATGCTAGTGTGAGATCTGGATAAAGTTCACATTAACATCCTCCTAAGGTTAGGACAGGGTTCCCAAAAGCCCTGGTTTTTATCAACATTGATTCTTCGGTCTTTATTCCGCTATATGAATCTTTGTTTTCCATTTAATTCTTGTTTGCTTTTTTTAATTTTTTCAACTTTGTTTCAAGTGGGCAGGATAATTCGTTCCTCCTAATTTGAACCTAGACTGTGTGAGGCAGAACTGAGTGAATTTCACTTTCTTCATTTTATTTCTCAGTAAATCCTCCTGCTGGTGCTGAGAGGGGGGATGGACCAGGTGATGCTTTTGTATGGTATGGTAATTAAATAGCTTCCATTATAACGGTAAGTTGAGGAGCATATTAAGCAGCAGCTGATGGTGATCGGTAGGTCCAGAATCCTAAAATGGCTTGTCAAGACTCTTAATGTTACCTGGGTTTGTGTGCTGTTTTAAAAATATAAAAACAAAAATCTGGAGCAGTCCTGGAAAGTTCCAGATGACCTGAAAACAAACATTAAATATACTGTCATGAAGGATCAGGATCACCCAATTAATTAAAAGCTTGTCATCTTGACTTTAATTCTAAACAGAATAGTGGAACAGCCAATACAAGGGTTGATTAATGAAGAATTAAGAAAGGAATATAATTAGAGACAGTCAACAGATTTATGGAATACTGATCTTGTCAGAATAACTTGATTTTTAAAATTAGATTACAGATTTGGTTAATAAAGGCAATATTGTTCTTCTCTAATGCATTTAATTTGATATAAAACATTTTGATTAAGAAACCAGAATAAAATCAACTCAAATGGAGAACTACTGACTGATATATCTAAACCCATTTTTATGGATTAATTTAATAAACATTTCTATTTGGGTCCTATCAGGAACAGTTCCATGTAATTTATAAAGAAAATGTAACTATGATAAAGCTGGCAAATTGGAAAAAATTATGAAAGTGGTAGAAAAAACCCACTCCAAAAAAGAATTGGGTTACTAATTTACAGTAGTTTGAGTTGAGTGCTGCTAAGCTGTATTTCAGGTAGGCCAGCTGCAGTATAATAGAACTCGAGTAGTCCAGATGTACAGCATGGGAAGAGGAGGGGCTCAGGCACTAGGGTGGGCTGACACGACGTCGACCATTAGGGCTGTCACTTGGGCACTGTAACTAAAAGAGCTCTTGTAGTCCTTGGCTTTATAAACCAGAGCAAAATTTCTCACCCTTTCCTTAGTATTGGACAACGTTTTAAAATTTTTGAACATGCGTATTTGAAATTGCTCACCAAATTATTTTCCTTCTGACCCAAGCCCTTTATCCCCATCTCCCCAAGCCCTCCCCAAATCTGTGTAGCATCCTGTTCTATAGAATTAAAGGTAAGGTGTTGTACAAGAGATTACTGTCAGGAGGGTTAGGAAACCAAAATAAAAGAATTCTGGCAGAAACTTAAAATCAGGAAACAAAATCTTGTTGTTAAGGAATTGTGATGTGACCAGAATTAATACTGTTTTTAGAGATGCAGATGTGATTTTAGTCAACGGTTTCTCATGTGGTTGAAATTTATTTTCCTTGTTTCACATCTCGAACCCCACTGCATAAAGAATGTACCATTTCATTTGTATAGTAGTATTTTCATTTCATATTACTTTTAAAAACTATTTCATTTTATGCAGTTTGTTTTCCAGGTCATTATTAATTGCTGAAAGCTATTTCATTACTCTTGGAAATGGCAATATGCTTGATTATCATTTGGATAATTAAACATTTCAGATACTCACAGTACCATAAGCACACATTTTGCAGTTTGTTACCTTTATTTTATAGAATTATGCTCAATGTGAGGGACTGGTGAAAATATATTCAATAATGTACCTTCTTTTCACTGCAAAATGAACTTCACTAGGCTGAAATATCAGAGCATGGGCACCCACTGGGAATACAATGTGCAGCATTCACAGTTTACAACATGCAGCAGCTTAGATGATTACAAATGAGTAAACTAGTTCAGTTGCACCATATTTCCTTCAAAGAATGACCTTCAAAGATAGTGCTGAATGGCGATTCGAGAAACTTGCTTTCTGTTTGTGGCTGTTCTGTCACCTTTGACAAATCAGTTTGCTTTGTGTCTTGATGCCGTTTGGAAAGCAGGGTTAATATGCATGTTTCCCCAGGAATTTCTCTCATTTTCGTTTACCTAGTGTAATTTATTCAGAGCAAACACTTCTCTTACTTTTATTGTGCTAGTTGCAATGAGATCTTGGTTTTCTCTGTCTGAATGCTTTCCACAGATAAATAGTTTGTAATTAGAATTTAGTACAATGAAGATCATACAATAGAGAATAAATTTTTATTCATTCGGTGACAAATTTTGTTACTGATGTAATTTTTATGGTCATGTGGAGGGACCTCCCTTGAAAATAAACAAGTACAGCTTCTCTGCATTCAGCTCTTAGTGTGACCAACATTTCTTTGTGTCTGTCCATACAGAGTCTACTCTTGGTGTTCACTTGATGCAGTAAAGGATGGGGTGGGGAGTGTGGGAAGAATACAGCAATAATACTGGATAGAAATCAGGGGAGATCAATTTATTCCTGAACTTAATTTTTTTTTTTTTTTGGCTGCCTTATGACTTGTCTCTTATTCTCTGAATGGCCGTCATTAAGGATCGTGCTAGTTGAGCATGTTCCTTTTGTGTATGTGTGTGTGTGCGCGCACCACTTCACCTGTAAGACTTCTTAGGTTGCCATTACCAAGTTTTCTTTTTCTGTTGCTCAGCTTTTTGGTTTTTTGGAACACAACCCTACCTCCCCTCCAACCCCAGCTATTACTTCCCTTCAACTGTGAAACACAATTTAAAAGTTAGAAGCAAAAATACAGATGCTTCTGTCTAAACAATGGATGAGGGAATGAATAATATGTTGTAGAAATTATTCACATTGGGTAATGTGCTTGTAGAAGGTTCACAGGTCATACGGTGATGAATATAGTATAAGAACCTATACAGAAAAGAAACAAGTAAAAAGTTTCATAGATATGACTTATCTTGCCTAGTGGTAATTGGAAAAGGTGGTGAATGCATATATGAAAGACAAATTAAGATGGTAGGCATTTTTCATTGTCACTTTACTGATTGGCATATTCAGAGCATATACCCATAGTTTGTACAATAAGAAAAAATATATACAACAGTAATATTGTATAGAAATCAATAAACATATATAACCATGATCTTTATGTCTTACTGTGAATTATTTTGTCCTAGTTGCCATGTGCTTTAAATAAAGTCAGTTCACAAACTTAGGGTTTTTTTCCCCTATGTTAATTTGATCTGATTCCCACAGTGGAAACAAAAGTGCTACCACTCTTCAATATTGCCTTCACAAATCAGCTTTACTGTCCCCATGTTTTAAGAAAGGATTTGCAAGTTTAAGGTGGGAACTCTGAGTCTGTACAATGATTTCTGTGATGACTTCAGGCAATGTAAAGATCTCTTGGAAATGCTCCAAGGAGTGAGGCTTCAGCTGGGCTGCTGCGCCCCATGGGGAGTAGGTCCTGTGGAAGCCATGCTCTCCTTTCAGCGCACTCTGAAACTCTGCCTTGTGGACAGACTTAAAGTAGAAAATGTCAGATACATCCGAACACTTTGTTCTCCTAAAATTAATCTCTTAGAGGCTTTACATATTCTCTCCGTGGACACACATGGGCCCATGTGTGTTTTTTCTAGCCTCTGAAGAGCAGCCATCCTGCACCGGTAGCTCTGTGCAAGGCTCTCGGGGGTGGTGGACATCCTTCCTTCCACCTGTCTAGACAGTTACTCATGACTGGAAACAAATATACAACAATTGCAATAAAGAACAACAACTACAAAAAATCTGTAGCCTTTACAATATGGTGTTTCAATCTTGGATGGCAAAAATCTTTTTGTAAATATCCTACTGTTAGTCTCTCTGTCCTGTGGTTTCATTCCATGCCTTACTCCTGCTGGTGTGGGCTTGTAGTGAGAGTTATCACATAGCACTGACAGCTCCTGAAGAAATTCTTTTGTGTCCGGTGCTGAAGGTCTATTTTTTGTAGCAGGGATTTGCTGAGTTGTTTTCTGCACAGAATAATTGCTGGTGAGAGAAAATGGGGTACTCAAAGCAGTGCAACTTCTGTAATAGAAGTTCCTCTCAGTGGATGGGATGGCATTTAAAAGAACATGGAAGTCATTGTATATGCTTTTTTTGCTTGTTTGTTTGAGATTTGAGTAATTGAATAACTGAATTTAGCCATGTCAGGAGTAGTCTCCTTTATGAGGAACAAGAACATAAAGGAGGACATGAGCTTGGGCTGCTGCAGATGCAGGTGCCTTGATGCTGGGGGGGGAGCTGAGCGTCCTTGCAGATGGGCAGTGTTGGGAAGTAGAGCTCTAACATAGTGGCCGGCCTGTAATGTTTTAATTTCTGCAAGTAAAGTGTAACTTTTCATTCTTGGTAAAGTGAGTGTCTAGCTCTTTAGCAAGGGACAAAGCATAATGTCATCATTTGAGAGATGTATTGTCAACTTGGACAGGTGATATTTAAGGAGCCTGAAGAGAGAAATGACCTGGCAGTGTAACAAGACATATCACAAGTGACTGTCTCAGAAAGAATGAGAACAAGACAGACAATTTCCATTACTCCTCAGTGTTAAGGTGCTAGCATTATCCCCAAAACAACCATGTGCTCCAAGCAATAATCATGCACTGTCGTCTTCTGTACTAATACGAAAGTGGAATTCAATCTCTTTGACACATATTGCTTCAGCTTCTGACTTGTCAAGTTGTTTCTCTGCTGGAGCTCAACTAATAGATAGTGAATGGGCTTTGTATACTGACTGAAATGGGGAAATAGTTATCCAGTTTCCTTTGAAGCTGGCCGCAGAGGTGCCTAGAATATGCTAGAAGAGAGAGGCTTTGGTTTTGGTAGCCTGTAAGTTATTGTCCGTTAGGAAAACTGTGAAACCACGAGCCCTTCTTCAAACTGGCTCCTCTTTTGGAGACCCTTCTCCAGTCTGAACTGAGTAGCCTGTTAGCTGTGTACTAATTCCCATAATAGCTTGGAGAGAAGCAATCATTCTTTTTCCGCTGTCTTCCTAGCAGCGTGTGTGTGCGCGCGGGGTTTTATGACAGCATTTCATGGGGTTTTTTTTAACTTCTCAGTGGGAACCTATTTTTGCAATAGCTGATAGAGAGGCTCTACATCTTCTGTATCAGTCAAATCCTGCCTTTCAATGACAATATTCACTGTCATTGTGATATTCTGCATATTGATGAAATATATTTTATAGTAAACTTGCTTTAATTCTGAAGTAATAGATACTACCGTTGCAACTGTTAGATTTCTGTATATGTAAGGATAAATTAAATTATCATCTGTAAAAATGAGGAATTGCTCTTCTGTGTGCTATAAAAAACCAAACCAAAACAAAAAAACCCTTCAGTAATATTCAGTTCCTCCCTGGAACTTGCTGCTTTTTCATAGCCTGTGGTGTGGTGAAACAACTGACTATTCCCATATTTGAAGGATTTGAAAATTCAAAATACTTGATCTGAATCAGATAAAAGAAAATTAAAAAAAAATCACTCTTATGCATAACCAGAATAACTTTTCTAATAACCTAGTATCTATTTAGTATGCCTGTGTTTCAGTTCTTTTCATTTTAAAGCATTAGCGTAAGCTTTTTCTTGGCTGTAATTACAAGATCAATTTGTTAAAGGGTTAGGATAAATGGCGGTTTTTTTACAGTTACAGAGCAAATTGAGGACACTTTTTCTGTAGTGTGACTGCATCAGTACAGAAAACTGATAGATAAACTACCCTAGCATGTGCTGAATCAAATGGTAGATTGTGAAGCTAATATTATGACAAACATCAGTAGTTTACAGGCCAGGCAAACCTTTCAGGATGTTCTCTGATGAATGCCTGGTGGACAGTGTGCTTCTACATACAAAATGTGTGTGAGGACTCTGTGGTAAGACACTGATGCTGCTGCACTTACTTTTTCCTACAGCTGTCAGTGATGTCTGTTCTCTGATACACCTTTTGCGATCTAGTTTGATTATTTAAAAGCTGTATACAAGGAATACAGGAAAAATACATACACAGTTGTATTTATTGCTTTTTTTCAGCTTGTGCCACCTACATTAGTTGACATTATATTTTTATGTATAGATTTTTCCATGTTGCCTTAAGGAAAACCATGTGTTTAAACATAATATCATAATGCAGATGCATAAGAAAATTGAATTAAGCTTGTTACTGATATTTCAAAGGTGGCATTTCGTAACTTTTGAATACTTGGCTTTGCTCTCTTACTGTAATATAGCTTTTGTGCATATAATTTGCTATAAACAACAGCAACAGACAAGAAAATCCTTCAAATTCTTTCACTTGAAAGTTTCCGCCGGTGGTTGGAGAAGAAAATTAATAAAAAATGCATTTTGACATTTGAAAGAGAATTATTTGCCTTAAAATGCATAAAACATGCAAAAACTTAAATTGCTTGAGTGTGCACATTTCAGAGCATTACTCTGTGAATGACGTTTATTAGCTAAGTTAAAGCATATGTAGCAGGTTTCTGTGTAGCAAGCTTCACCTTTATTTGTTTTGTAAGCTAAATCACATTAGAAGAAGCAGCTTTCCAACTCTGAGAAGGCTACAGAAATTTTTTGTCATTGACACATCTTTCCCCTTCCTGTTTAGATCTTGGATGTAAAGCCAGATATGACCCAAGTCTGTTTCCCTGTGACTTTTTATCTTTTGGACTTGCATAGTCAGTGTCCACCTCACTGATCCCTACATTTTTTGTTGCTGTTTTTGTGGTGTTCTTGGAGCATCTTAAAATCAATTTCTTTATAGTAATTGGTAACCTCTGGATTTGTATTGGCGGTACTGCTGTGTGTGTGCTAAGAGTTAACAGACTGCATCCTGTGTAGCTGCTGGCCCTCAGGCCTTTTGCTTTGTCTGAAGGATCCTTCTGCTCCCTTGACAGTTACACACTGATGGAGCAAATCTCAGAAGTGGTAAGGCCAGTGTTTGCTTACCAAAACCCTTCCTCCCCATCTTCCACTATGTCAGCATCAACTGAAGTCCTTATCCAAGAGGACAGCATTTCCTATTTAAAAATAAAAAGGGGGAGAGAGCAAGAGAGGTCTTGAAATGCTCACTGCTATCTTAGGAAGGAACTAGTTGATAGACTTTATCATCACATAGCTGCTGACGCTCCCCTCTCCCAGCTGTTTCTAGGCCATGTAGTTCAGCTCATGTTGTCTGGCAAGGTGGTGGACTCGGTTCTTCCTTCCTGAGGCTGCTAATGTGAGGAGGCATTCCTGGCTTCCCAGGTCCTTCAGGGGAAGATGCACAGCATGGAAACTCGTATGGGCTGAAGGGACCAGAGGAGATTAAGGGGTGAGACCCAGATTTAGCAGCTAAGATCCAGTGTACTGGAAAGCTGGGGAAGAGATCAAGGCACTGCAGGACAAGAGAACCAATCTGTCCCTTGCAAATCCGTGCTGCTCTTGTGCTGTTGAAAGTCTGGCATGCAATGCTGTAACTGAGTAGCAGAAGTAGATAAGAAGCAGCTCATCCTTGAAGGCTGGGGTCAGGAAAGAGCATATGGCAATGAGAGGTAGGATGTCTTCTCATCTGCCTTTTGTATGNAAAAAGAAGGGACACCAATATTCTCTGCTGTGTTCAAGGACAGAAAAAGGTCTAGCTTTGTTTGGACTTCAGTACTGAATTGAAATCTTGCGGTCCCTGATTGCTTCCAGCCATTGCTCACGAATGTCCGTCACCATTCATAGGTGTTACTGGCAATGTTTTCTGCAAAAAGATATGAAAGAAATAGAGAAACCTTTGTTTTGAGATTTAAAATCGTGTACATGCACACAAACACACAGATGTGTTGAAATATATCTCCATTTCAAGAAAAATATTCTGATAGCTTTGTAAAAAAAAAAAAAAATTGGTTTCAGCTTACTGGAACATTTTTCTGTACATTTTTATAATATCTTTAATAACTAGTCAGTCGATTAGAACTATTTTCTCTCCCCAGTGTATTACAATAGATATGAAGGAAAAAATCCCTACCTGCAGTACTTTACGAATTTGAAAAAATAGACAAAACTGTATGTTCCTGCCAGGTATCATTTGCAAAGAAGTGACCACTTACTTTCAGTGCATTTTTTCCAAATTGTTGTCTCTGTATCAGTCATGTGTTGGTCTTAGTCAGTCGTGGGAGTGGGGTACATAAATTACACCAGCTACCTGGATGCCTGTAGCAACCTGAATTCACCTTACCGTTTAGAAACCCCTGCATCATCAGGATTGGTCGTGGTGAGAGAAAGAACTACTTCATTAACAGTTGTGTCAGAGAATTACGTTAGGAGTAAAAATAAAACAAAAAAAATTGGTGACATAGATTATAAATAAATGTAGTTTGGAAGTTAGAAAAAAAATTATATCAGCATCCCAGAAGTAGAATCCGAGATTTGTTTTTCCAATTAAAGATGGGGAGGGAAGGAACCTACTATTTTTTTTTAAAGAATTTTTTAAAGTATTTTTTAAAGTTTATGGAAAGGATTTTGGAGAAAACCTAAAAGAATTGATAGAGATGGAAAATTAAGCATGTGTCATGAGTGTTTGGGTATCCCAGTTGCTGATATCGAAGAGATCAGATTTCCTTGTGTTATACAAGTGTTGTAGTAATCCCATGTGTCAAGACTGCTGGTGATCTCTGCTGGGGCCAGGAATGCCTGCCCTTTCTCTTGCCCCCAGCCCCCTTGGTGCATAATTTGCCTTTTAGGTGTTCTGCTTTTAATCTTTCCCAGAAGTATTGGTCACTGGTTTTGTGTTCCCATCTGGCATCGTAGGGACTGAACCAGTGTTTGTATCTGTGGTCAGGTCAAACTTATATTAAGGGTAGACTCAGGTATTCCATCGGTGGTATATCTGGTAGCTCATGAACGCTTACTGAAAGGCGCCTGCTTCTGTCTGGAGGGTAAATGGGTCGAGGCGGGCAAGCAGAGTTTTTCAGTTGTTGCTGTTGCAAGTCATTTCAGTTTTTGAAGTACATGTTTAATGATGTTTCCCTTGCAAGCGGTGTTTAGTGATCTCCTCGAAACCAAGCTCCCACTGAGGCACGGCCAGTGAAACCTGACCTTGAAATGATAATGCAAGCCGTGCCAAAAATTAATTGCTGGTAGCATTCTCTCTGCTGTTTGATTTTTAATGAATAAAGAGTTGCTGCAAGTTTTAAAGTTTTTATAGGCAGGATGCAAATTTGCTATTTTTTATTTTTTATTTCATATTGATAGCTCAGCTGCTCTTAGTGCAGGTTATTGAAGACATCTTTTAAGAACTGTTTTGATTTTTAAAGTTTCATTATAAAATAAAAAGGAAATACAATGGTTTAATGGCATTTAGAAGCTTACTTCATCAGTTTAGTATTATATTTGCAAAGCACATAAGCGCAATACCATTTTTGCATTACTTTAAATTTAATTTAACAGTGTTCTTAGAAAAAATTGTGCAAGTCTAATTTATGTTGACAAAGGCAATACAAAAGTATTTTGTAATAAGCAAGGCACTAATACAGCACACAAGAAATCGATTTCATATTACGTTTTTGTATAATTAAGTAAAGTGCTAACTTTGAGCTATTTCTTATGACAGCCCATAAGGCTGTATTTTTTGCATGCTTGCAGTTAGTGTTTAAGTTGAAAAGCACATTTAATTTAAAAATGTTTGCTACCAAATATGTGAATATAATTGGCACTAAAGTAATTTAGCTTTATATATTTTATTATTAAGTAGAAGAAATTCTGTATAGATTTTGTTTCCTTGTTGCTGTAATTTTCATTACAATATTGAGACTATCCCACATTTGAAACTTTGCTCAACTGTATCTGGTCCAAAGTGAAGGGATGTAAGATACAACCATCTGCATTCTGTTTCATCCTATATTCTATTCAAGCATTTATGTTACCACACAGCCTTTTCCTCTTATGCAACATTGCTTGCTTTCATACACTTTCCTTTTTCTTTTAAGAGCAGATTTATTCACTTCATAAATTTAGCTTCCAGTTTTAGAAGTGAGTTATGGAAGTATGTCTTTGGGGAGGTCTTATCCCAAACTCCCAGTCCTTTGTCCCTTTTTTCTGGAAGATAAAAGTTAAGGTGTTTTCTGATGGGTGGGTTGGTGGTGTTTTGGGGGAGGTTGTGTTTTTGTTTTTTTGTCTGCCTTTTGAAAACATAAAACAAGGCAGAGGATGCAAGGCTGTTGTACTTAGTTTTCTGCCTTTCAGTCATTTTTCCCTAGTGCTGATGGCAATGAATTGGATGTGCTTTACAACTTCATGTGTTTTTCTCATCAACTGTCCGACCCCCGGGTATTCACTTTCCACCTTTCTGTTGTATCAGGATTTCAATTTCCAGTTAAGTACCTGATACTGAACCTGGAAATTGAAATACATCTATGGATCTGGACTACTGTGAATCAAAGGAAGGCTGTAGTTCTGTCCTACCAGCATCAGCGTCTGCTTTTATTCCCCTTGTATTCACTCTTCTCTGTAACATCTGTCCCAAACTGCCTTAGCAATACATATAATTTTACGGTTGTGTTTTTCTTGTTTTTATACGGTTTTTTTTGTCCTCTGCTGGCAAGGCAGAAGAAACAAATTATTAGAAGATGATGGGAGGCCAACCCTTTCCTTTCTTGTTAATACACTTCTGATGCAAAAGAAACAAGGAAATGACCATATTCAAAATAAAATAACAAACAGTGATTGACCGTTTCAGTTTATTATTCAGTTGAACTATCTTAAGTTGTGCCTGGTTTTTAAATGATGTGATCAGCACTTGTTGAAAATAAAGAGAAGGGGCTTCCCAAGGCACAACTTCCTGAGCTTTCGGTAACATGATTTTTATGATTTTTATACTTTGCTTTAAGCATGAATAGAATGAAACTGCATGCTTGGCTTAAAATCTGACATAAACCTGTCAGACACTTTATGCTCTGCAATGGCCACGGAATTCTTGGTGTAACCAAAGCTCTAGCTAATTGGGATGACCTCGGTGCGTAACAGTGCCATCAGGTATGACCCGTTTGTTTTGAAATTTTATTTGGAAATACTATCTCATCATATTTGGACTCACTAGAAAACTCGGTATTTGGAGAATATTGCATTCCTTGGGTAGAATGTTCAGATGATTCTTAAGATTTATTATTAATATTCAAAAATGTTCAGCAGTTCAGCTTTCAGCATGCAAACCTTGGATCAGGTAATGCTCAGGAAATTGCATACCTTCTCAAAACGTAGAGACTGCACATCCGGGATTATTCTTGAGAGGTATTACCCTATGTTTCCTGTTACAAAAAAGCTACTCTATAATAGTATGACTTTTACTTCTCTGTTGTTTCCATATATACGCACTGAAGACCTTTGCTTCAGTGTGCTTCTGAAAAACCATTGGCTCCGCTGCTTATAATTGTAAAATCTTTGTGTCAAGTTGGTAAGTTCCAAAAAGCCATTTGTTGCCTTTCTAAATAACTCAGTTCAGGCAGTTGAAAGAAAATCATAAAGATAACTAGTTTGTTTTTCCTAAAGTTCCTATTGCTGCAGTACAATTTCCACAGAAAATAAGAGCTGAAACAAGGGTATAGAATAACATTAAAGTTCAGTTATGTCAAGAAACTAACAACGCAGATTGATTGAAAGAGAACAGATTGAATTACTGCAAATGTGATATAGGTAATAAATCAGTGCAGTCATTTCCTGCGTAAGAAGCCTACCTTTTGAAAGACAAAGTTTGCTCATTCTACTGAGAAGTGAAAATAGCAAAAATTAAATAACACCTTTGAGTCATATTCCCTTTTGTCAAAATTGAAAAAAAATTTATCAAATGACATAAAAATTAATTAGTCAGAATAATCAACTTCCAAGTTATTACCAGTACCAAATAATAAGTAATAATGGTATTTGATGCCTAGAAAGAGTGGAAAAATCAGCAATAAAGTACTGTATGATATTATTGTACCAATGTATCTGGTGTCTGAGAATTTAAATACTCTAATATTTTGAGCTTTTTAATCAAAAATATTTTCTTTTCATTTTCTCCATTTCCAATCCTAAAGAGCTAGAGTGCTTGCAAAGCTTTATGACAGCAGTGTGATCACATAAAATGGTCCCCAAGTTCTGTAATGCAAGAAGTAATGTGGGATTTGCCACATGAGTGCTTGAGACAGCCTAACTCAGAAGAGCAAGAAAATAAAATCAGTCCAGAGCCTCCAGAGTGTGATTTTTCAGAAGTGTGGAGGTACATCAGTTGTATGGACGTAATTAGAATTATGTGTCTTAAGACTTCCGAAAATCCCATTGTGTTCCTCTACGCATTTTTATCTCCGAATATTTTTCCGAGTACTGGTGAGTTCTTTCCTTAAAACCTAACAAGGTTTTATATTACTTAACTTGCTTCTAATAATTTTACCTTATTTTATTGCTGTATTTTGAATACAAACTTTGCTTTACATACAGATGCCTTGAGGCGTTATTGTTGTTCATCTTCTTACCATTGCACCTCTCTTGGACGGTGCCCCCTTGCCTTCCCCAGCCTTCCCTTCGGCAGGGAGAGCGGAAAAGATCACACAAGGCCTCTTTGCCTACTGCCATCCAAAGCCAGCTGTGCACATTAACTTGAATCCCCCTTGTTGGCAATTTAATCAGAGCTGCTTGACTTTTTCACTGAAGAAGATGAGATCTGCTCATTGTACTGGTGAAGATTTTGAGGGAGAGAATTGCTGGCTGACAGGCATTAATTAACTAACTGCTGGAGTGCTAATACTTTCGGGGCAGTACCAAGGTTTTGATTATCTGTCTCTTTCCTTGGACATATATTTCTGCAAAAGTATATTCTGCCTAGATCATGAAATGTGAATATTTTAAAATTACCTGTGGTGAAACTGCCTAGAGAGAGTGGTACAGGCCAGTTGGCACAAACACTAAAACTGGAATTATCAAGTTTCTATTTCCCAGCTTCATGCTGAATCCACCAGTAAAAATAGTGATAGTAATGTTAATATAAGGCAGTAGGTCAAATTCTTTCATAACCATTAACTACTGTGTTGGGTTTTTGATGCGTTATGGTGATGCCAAGCCTCTTGTCTTAAAGTACCAGTGGAGTCTTCCCGAGATAGCTGGCATCTTGACATGCGCTGCAAAAACCAGAAAATTATTTGGCTGGGTAAAGAAATGTCACATTTGTGTGACAGGATCTGATGTCTAAGCTGTAGGCATCAGGCTCATAGCAACCCATCTGATTTAGCCTGTAAACCAACTGTTGCTCCCCAAACTGTTCAAAGTTAATTATTGTCTGTAATTTTTTTACTGCTAGTTTAAAAATAATGAATATACAGTTCTTAGAAACAATTAACTGTGTAATACTGAGCTTTACTACTTTCATTTCTGTAGCATGTAGGAGATGATTTGGCTTTTTCTTGGGCTGAATTATGCCATGCCATAAAGGACTATAACAGTACTAATTTGCGTGAAATGTAGTTGAATTTATCATAGCCAGCACAGGCTTGTATGTGTTTTCTTTCCTGCCTGATTTCACAAATACAAAAGAAAATAAAAATTACTTTTCCCCCTCTGTTCTTGCAGTTCCCCCCTCCCCAACCCATATGAAAAGTCATCTTTCGGAGCATGTTCTGAATTCACATTAGTAGTACGACTTACTGTGTGTTTATTCTTAAACACATTATACAAAAAAAGTGAGGCTGAGTGGGTGTCTTGTGGGGGTTTTTTTGTTTATTTTATTTAACTATAAGAGAAACTATAAACGTATTTTACTAGTGGGTGTCGTATGAAAAAAGAGTGTTGACAAAAGCCAGTCTCCTCGGTGCCTATTCGAGCAGTCTGTGACAGCTACCATTGTTTAACCATCTAACCTACTTCCCCTTCTTACTGTAGACATTAACCTTATAAACCCAAAGTATTTAGAAGTTAATGGCCTGTTATACAAATCTAAGCATTCATGGTGATGGGATATTAAGTTATTAAACGTATTTTGCTGTGTAACTAAACCTCAAGTTGTGCTCATAAATAATCGCTTAATTTGTTAGTTTAATTTGAGTGCATCTATTTTTCTGCCTCCGTAGTCCTTGTTGCGTTGGTAGTATTAAAATGTGAGTCTGGTAAACATCAGCATAAATCTCTCACCTTCCCTGAGATAGTGAAAGAAGTGCAGATCATCAGTTTTTTTCCCTTGAAAATAGAAATTTCAAAATTAACGGATTAAGGAAGATAAATTCAGCAGCAGTATGTTCTGTCAAGACCCTTACATGTCCCTGTCAAGCCTCACTGAATTTCGTTTTACATTTTGAAATTTCCGAAGAGTTAAATTTGAATTGAAGCTAATGTTACTGACAAGAGGAAAATAGAAGCAATTGGTTTGCACTAAACAAGTTTGAATGGTTGTTAATGTGAATGACTTTCAGGCAGCGAATGTCAGAGAACAGTAGATTACTTTCTTTACCTCAGGCATTTTAAACCATCTCCTGTGGTAGGCCTGACATTTTTTTTTTTTTTTTCTCTTGAACACGGGAAGCAAAGTAATTGGAGTTTGGTAATTTCAGCCCATGGCTGATGAAGATAAATCATAACGAGCTACTGGAATGCACACTGACAATCCGCATAGGGCTACTAGAACATGAACTCTCACTAATGCATTATTCAAATTTTGTTTCCTTCTGATTCATATTCTAGAAGGCCCCTGAAACTGTTAATTATGAAGCCAACCACCATTTGTTATTCTGCAGAAATTTCATGCCAGAAACCAATTGCTTCAAAACGCCTTCGCTTTGTTTCCGGGACTTGGGCAGCCAAGCGCCGTGCTGCTCACTCGACGGTGCGGGTGCGCAGGCTCGGCTTATTTGTCTGTGGGGAGCGAGAGCTCATTTTGTTGCTTCCGAGCGAAGTTGCCCTCCATCCGAAACAGGCAAGTGCTCCTCCTGGCAGACGGTCAAGTTGTTCATTCCCGGCATTTGTTTCCATTAAGGTGTGGCTGGCTGCCTGTGGAAACTCATCCCAGGCGATGCAGCTGAAGACTAACTGTGCAGCCTCCCCGGGTTTCAGCTGGATCCACCTGGTTGCTTGGGGTTCATGCTTGACCCAAGGGAAGGAATGCGAAACTGCCCACGGGGCAGGAATGTGGCAATGCGGTTTTAGGTTGGGTTACAGTTCCAGGGAATTGCACCCTTTGTGACTTTGTGCCTTTTCAACCTTCCTAGCGGGCGAGCCTCTCCTAGCCTTGATCCTCATGGCTGGTCTGGGCAGTCTTCAGTAGCAGGACCTTCCAACCATATGCAATGGCTCTGGCTCTCCTTCTCTGGGAAGGAAAAGCAGACACATCCCAAATATTTTCCACATAAAAACTCTCTGTCTTGTTGTTTCAGCCAGTTAAAGGAGACAACGGTGGCAGTGCCGCATCACCGGGTGGTGGTAGACGGGGGGGGACCAGTGGAAATGGCACTTTCTCTTTGGCTTCTCCATCTCTTGTCCTTGAATTTAAGCAACGGCATAGTTTGCCTCCCACAGCAAATTACCCAGTAGGCAGATTGACTTACTTCTGTGGTCTCAATTGCACTCATAGTAATTCTTGATGAAATTGTTTATGCAAATAGTGTATTAACTGAAAGACACAGTGCTGTATTGATCAAAGCTATTTTCTTGTTTTGATGCAATTCATCCAGTAGTTTCAGCTGAGGAGAAATATTGGGAGCCTAAATATTTCATTTCAGTGGTTTCAAAATGAAATGGCTTGGTTTCTTTGATTTTGAAACAATGTTTTGTTTTGAAATTGAGCTAAGCTAAATTTTTAAAAGGATAAAAACTACCTGGCAACAATTATATTGTGAGATCCAGAGAAAAAGTTTTACTTCAGTTTTACTGAAACTAATTGTTCCTTTTTTTGTTTTCCTTCCCCCCTTCTGTCTTTTTCTTTTTTCTTTTTTCCTTTTTTTTTTTTTGGCTTTTGAACTGAAAATACCTCACAGCTCTGTATGTGAGCATTCCTTGGGGTCATACAGAGAACTGTTTCATTTTACATCTCAGTAACTTGTTTCCTTCCCCTGTGTTTCACAGCCAGGGAATAGTTCACTGCCACTGGTAATTTTCAGGGGACCACAAAACACAGAGGAGGAGAATAAGCGCTTTTGTCTGGGGGGAAGCCTTCTCCTCTGCTTTAGGAACAAGCTTCTCCGTGTTTCTGATTGAAGATTTCACCTGCCACTTGCTATCAAAAGCCCTACGTATATCCAAAGAGGATATTTATGTGAAGAAATGCTTTCCTTCTGAAAGGAAAGGGGGAAAACACCTGTCATGTTTTGAAAAAATACCAAAGAAATGATTCACAAGTTTGCTGGCTTCCCCCCGCCCCGCCCCAATTCAGCGTTTCCCTTGTGCCTGGGTAATTTTGCCATGAGCCCTGCGAGCTTTATTCTCCCCAGGGAACTGTGCCAGTGCAGAACAGCTCTTCCAGTTAGTCGGTCCCTCTCCAACACCTCTGCTTTGTGGCTGGGAAGTTGCGATTTGGCATTGAACTCTTGAGCTTGCCTGCAGAATTGTGCTGTTTGCTTCTGCTGTTGCCACGTGCTTCAGGGGACTGCCTGTACCTACGTGAACGTGGATTTTGAGGCTTGTGGTAGGAAAAGGAAGACCCTGGGGCAGCAGGAGGGGGAATTTTGGGGATTCTAAAGCTCAAAAGGTTTTTCACCAGAGGTCGTGTACCTGGGAGAAGGGTGCGTACAGACTGAAGCATTCAGCCTAGACGTTTAAAATGTTAGCCAACTAGCTCGTTTCCCTCATAGCTCTATGCTTATAAACCGTATTGCAGTTGTAGAGATTGTATGCAGGCCAGCCCAGTGGAGATGATCCATCAGTCTCTGACCACCAAACCAATGTTTAACTGGTCATATAAAGTTGGTGCTTCCATGTAGATCTAGTATCACTTTATGACTGGTGTTTAATTGGTAGCTTCATCTAACATACCTCTGAGGATGTTTTATTACACCAGTATGGATAGCTTAGCAAGCGAGATAAGAGACTCTGACCAGAAGGAAATTTGGTCTTAACATTTGCAGCCTTTCTCTGCAGACATCTGAAGACCATCTGGGCAATGATTATGATTTATAGCCCTTTTGGTTTAATCATTTTATTTGAAGTCTTAGAACTTGAAGTTGTTGTGAAGGACTGCTGCTTGCTAGAAAGAAGCCATATTTTTAAGTGCAAGTATTTTAACAGCTGCTAAAAAAGAAGTCATGTGAACCAAGAACAGTGAAAGCCCATTTTCAAAATGGTAGTCATCAAAAAGGAAATCTATGTCATAGATCTCAACTCTACTGTTGCCTAGTCATTGACTTCTTCAAAAATTGTCACTGTATCATATTGAAAAGAAGTCAATGTTTTTAAACAGTATGCACCACTTTATTGACCACTTCTTGAGAGGTTCTAAAGGCCTTTTTTTAAGTTCTTTCTAGTATGTTACTTTTAAAATTTTTTGTTATGTGAAATCATGAAAGTTAGGGAAAATGTGCTTATTATATGGGAAGACAGACATTAATGGGAATTGTAATGCCAGACTTGTGAGCCTGTATAGTTTCATGCTTAGCCAAACACTAAGAACAATATGACAGTGAACACAAAAATGAACAAAAAAGGAAGAACTTAGAAAAAGAAACAATGTTTAACAAACAAACCATGTGTCTCATGTCATTCAGTAAGTAATGGATCCGCTTTTTTTAATGGCTGGTACTAAGCTAAATAATTATAACACATCCCAGTAAGCAATGAGGACACTATATAATTTTAAATAAAAATTAAAATATAGTAGTGTTTTAAATTGCTTCCTGCTATAATCATAAACACATAATTATATAGTAGGCATATGTGGAGAAGTAGGGTGAATGAGAACTGGGAAAAATATTTTTTGCTTGCATTTGTGTACAAACTGGGGATTTCTCAAATCTATCATACCAATTGTCAGCTGTCAAAAGAAGGCTTTTATCATGAGACCTACTGCTCACGCACACAGAAAAGGAAAATCACAAGTTGATTAGATTACCATAGTCTTTGGTTTTTATCCTGTTATTCCAAAATGCTGGATCTGAACAAGGGGGCTTGTGGATTTTTTTTTTAATTATTTTTAATTATTATTTTTTAATTATTATTTGGGGGTCTTGGTTTGGGTTTTTTTGAGTACCCTGGTCTCTTCTACTGTATAAATTTAGCTGGGAATTGAAAATCTTGTGTTTGATCTCTCAATCTATTGCCATGGAAATGAAGGGTATTTCAGAAATTCTTGCTTTCTGTATTTGTCGACTGATTCAGAAAGGAGAAAAGGTGGAAAAAAAATAAAACATCTTTGAAGAAGGGGGGAAAAGAGATTGTTGGAAGTGTTGTATTAGGGTGACTATTTTGCATTCTTAAAAACTTCATTGCATTTAAATTCCACATGTGATTTTTAGTGCTATATATAATACAGATTCTAACTATTTTTAATTATATTTTTAAATGAGCTGATAGTGGAATTTCAGCATTAATTGTGCATTCATTTGTGACTTTTAATACATGATTAACTAACTTGCTCGTGCGTTTGAGTGCTAGTCAGCACTTGAATCAGCAAAAATATTAATGATTTGTAATGATGTTTGGCTTTTAAGATAGCTAGCTAGAACTAGTCATGTTATATGATGTCTTATGTTAGGCAGGGCCTCAGTTGAACTTCAGCATTAAATGATGCCTATTTCTCCCAAATTCGTTGTTTCCAAGCAATTTCTGAATAGAATGGGAAATCATGAATGAACTAAGTCATTGTTAGGAATAGAAGAGTTCAAATCTTGAAAGTTCAGCCCAGGTGAAAGCTAACAGAAACGGGGACAACTAAGAAAGGTTTCAAGCAGTTTGTTCTTTAACTGCAGTAAAGAGTTGCAAACAGTAGAAAACAGCCATAAAGAAGCTGGGGAATTATGGAGAAAAATTGCATTTCAGAAATGTGAAGTACACAGCACTCACGTAAGACATGCTGCATCTCCAAGAGAGAGCTCAGGAGGAAGATAAAAGCATGGAGAATTTGGCTGTACTTGGCTGTCTTCTTTTTTCTTTTTTCTTTTTTCTTCTTTTTTCTTTTTTCTTCTTTTTTCTTTTTTCTTCTTTTTTCTTTTTTCTTCTTTTTTCTTTTTTCTTCTTTTTTCTTTTTTCTTCTTTTTTCTTTTTTCTTCTTTTTTCTTTTTTCTTCTTTTTTCTTTTTTCTTCTTTTTTCTT